>LPNX010236822.1:374705-549258 GCA_001517045.1 Pseudotsuga menziesii
GGAAAGTGACAGGCAAAAATTATTAGATGAAAAGACCGAGGAACTAAAGCCCAGAAAGAGAACCCCTGATGAAATTAAGGCTGCTTATGGCCATAAGAAAGATCTAGTAAGGTCTTTTACGTTATACCAAAGACTCCTTTTTATCAATGTTCCTTCGGTAGGTATCTTACTAACAAACGGTAAACTGGGGTGGCAGGGCTTGCAGTAAACAGGCTTCAAGAGCGGGGAGAGAAGCTACAGGTATATTTATAGATCTGAGATTCTAAAATTCAAATCGATGATATTTCAAAGTGTTAAGTTATTGTTGTATTTATATTTCCATCCAGCATGTAGTAGAATCCCAAGCACTCATATTTGGAGGAAAAATTAGTTAAAACTTAAAATTGATTACAATATAGGAGAAAGATCTGGAATATAAACTTTATTGAATTGGAGTCATTTGATACAATGACATCATCCCCTTTTATTTCATCAATTCGGTAGTTGTGCTACCTAATACTCTTATCCACTTTACTAACTAATGACCTAATATCACTTAAATAACATGAATTTATTACATTTCAACTTAGTATTGGAGTGTTACAACCTCCCTTAGCATGACAATACTATTTTGAACATTTGCATGCCCTTCCCCTCTCGACATAAAAAACTTGTAAAGACGATTACAATATTAATATAGGAAACAAATTTTCACTGGTGTCGGGTTTTGGATTATGAGAACGACAACTTTCCAATGTCAGAAAATCCAATAAATAGGACATCATCAGGATTCTTGTTCTCAAGTGCGAGCTCATCCAAAGCAGAAAAAATATCACAACCCCAAAACCAAAAGATGGAAACCATATGATGTGGACTCAGGCTCTCAAGAATGAGCTCCAGTTCTCTCAGGTCATTCTCTTTGGGTTTATTTCAAGTTTTTGTCAATATTTTGAATCAGGCCCTCAAGGGTCTAGGTTTGGCTTGTTAATTTTTAGTTTGCAGTCCAAAACAATGCCTCGACATGAATGTATTTTGTTTTGTACATATTCAATAGAGAAGTATCTCAATTACCAAAACAAGACAGTAACATGTGCATGAGTCAGGCAGAAAACAAATAAATAACATAAAAACATGATCTTACGAACCTCTGTCATGGCAAGATAGCAACCAACCATGACAACCTACTCAACTTGTCCCACAGTCTCAATATATTTAGTATCCTCTTATTGCATTCCATTTGTTGTTTCAGGATCCTTTTTGTCAATTGATAAAGCCCGATTACCAGATTGGATATCATCAATAAAACTTTCAATCTTCTCTGGCATATCCAATGCATCCACAGAAACTACCCAAAGTGCCAACGATGTCACCCACACCACAAGTCCAAGAAGCCTCTCTAGGGAAGCCTGTACCTAAGAGGAACTTGCTCGAGTAGCCTCAGAAGTGCAATCCAATTCTTCAATTGTGTATCGTAGTGTAAGAAATATTCCATGAATAAAGATGTGCTCACATTCTTTCACCAGATATTTCTCACCCTCTTCAATTCCCATTTTTAACCAGTCAATCTAGGACTGAATGTATTCTCCAATTGGAGTTCCAACATTATTTCTATGTAAGTAATTCTTTTCTGGCCTCTTAGCACTCTTGCGCAGTAAACGAGATTCAAACAATTCAGACTCGGAAACATGATCTTGGGCAATTTTCATAGTCCAGCCAAGCTCCTGAACATACTTTATGAAGATAAGATGCAAATCCAATGCTCCTGCATCACTCTCTCTCACACTTGGACTGCTAACAAGATTTTTTGAACACCCGATAACTTCATTAACAGTGACCTTAACAGTGATTCCAGGTAGAGGAGTAGGAAACTATATAAGGATTTGAAATGCATTTTCTCTCAATTTGTCCCAACTATCTACAATAGTTCCAACGAATACTAGTGTGGAATCTACTAAAAGCAGCCCTTGATCATATGGATGGTAGTAACTAGTACCTAAAGATGAAGACGATGCACATTGACTAGACTCTTGCTTTTCCAGTTGATGAATGGACCAAACATTAATCATCACCAATAACAGCTCCATAGCCATGCTCTTCCTTTCATAGGGAGCTGAAGGATACAAAGATGAAAAAAGAAGGCGGCCCAACCACTTCATAAACCGGTCGAGTTCCCTTACACCTTCCAATATACTCTTATTGTATTTCTTATAATTTGCTGCAAGTGAATAACCTGTTTCTACACCATATATGCACACATTGCTGCTACCATTAACACATAATTTGGATGCAATTTGTTTCATTTTCCTTTCATATGCAGTACGTACCCGTGAAAAAAACTTTCTGAAGAGCATAGTCCACTTCATTCCAAAAGCTATAGAAGAGCAACACATGTTTAATGGAATTGCCATTTGCATTAGACTCAGCTCTAAGCTGGATACCAAGCTTGATGTCTTCAGATTTAAGAACAACAATTCTACAACATCTATACAAAGCATATCATCAGTGTGAGTTAATGAAAATTTCAGCCACTCAACATGCACTTGAACCTTGGACCCTTTTACAAAATCCACAGCCAACCCATTTTCTTGCTGCCTAATCTCGTCACTATCATCTGAAAGCAATGAAGAATTGCAGTACCACTCGATGTCTCCTTCTATAAAATCAAGTGAATGAGCTACCTTCAACAAATAGATAGTCGCAACAACATTCTGATCAATTGTTAAATCTCCTGGAAGACCAAATTCTCCTTCTATTTCAACCCAACCGAATATGCCATTCATGCTTTCCGTTTTAGTGTCATGGTTGAAAATAAAAGCAAGCATGGTAAAAATTCCATCACCATCTAGCACTGACCATGACAAATATTGAAGTCCAAGCTTAAAGTAGGTGGGTAGTCCCTCCTATGAAAAATACATCCCTTATGTGTTTAGTGAGTTAAAATACATAATTATTGCTATGTTATGATTCCATGATGGGATAAATATTACTTTGAGATAATTCTCCAAAGTTAGTCCCTTTGTCATGTGAAGGAAGGTGAGTGCTATTGATTGTTGCTCTTATTTAGAGTGATTTTGATATGATGAGTTTGTTTGTTTGTATATTGCTTCTTTTAACTATTAATAATATCAATGTACATTTTACACATTTATACATAAACAGTGGGTTGTGTAGCTTATGTCACAACCTAATAAAATTTAAAATGTTAATCCAAATTGCTTAAAGAGCATAAAAATAGTTATCAAAATTGGCAGCTGGGAATTCACATTTAGTGATTTTCCATAAATGTCACTTAGCACCCAAAATATAGCAACCCTAAAGCTTTTCCATTAAGGCTTGAGAGGAGGCAATCACACAAATCCATGAACATCAATTATGTTTTCATTCAAAGTGGACTCCTATCCATCATTAGCTAGCTTAGCATTCATGACAATTGTTTCCATCCATTGTTCTTGAGCAACTTCTCATTATTCGAGAAAGCAAGGCAAGAACTTGTCATTTTGACATTTGTGGGTGAGGATGGGCTATGAGAGGCTAATTATGGCATTGTTCATGCATTCTTGTACATCACAGTGAATGCTATGCCTTGACCTTTCTTTAGAGTGATGCAAGTACTTGGTGCAACACAAATGTTGCAAGAGAGTCCATAAGAGGCTCCTTGCTTATGCTACAAAGACTTTTACCATAATACTCAAACAATTAACATAGAGGCACCACATCCAACTCCACTTTTTGTTCTTATATAATAATCTTCATGTAGAGATTAACACAAATTAATGAACCATTTTCCCATTAATAACTTTGTACATGTTGGCCCTGGTTAAACAAGATGTGTTCATTTTTTTTTGTATGAGGAATATGATTGCATATCCAATGAGTTGCAACACTTTTTGAAAACTAGTGAACTAAAGCATTTTATCCTCTTAAAGGGTGACCTTCCATGAAATGGGTGTAGGGGGATATTGAATGGTTGCATGTCAATATTGAATGGTTGCATGACAATAAGATTGTGTAATTGTTTAGGATATTTTGTTGCCTGAGCATGGTAGATTTTTTTGCTTATTAGTGTGTTTGGAAAAATAAATTGGATTTTAAGCATGTTTGTCTTTGGATTTTATTGTCTTTTATTAGAATTACAAATGATGAAATCTATGTGTTAATATTGCTCATCTTCTCGATTCTTAAAGGGTGCTAGCTCAATGGAAGAGCACCTGCTTTACAAGCAAGAGATTGGTGGTTCGATTCCTCCATGCCCTAATGATATTGTAATGTATTTCTAAAGGTAAAAAATGTAGTAGTGCAAGATGGATGCAATATTAGATGCAATACTAAATGAAAAACATGATGTAAGAGTGGACGTCACACCAAACAAAAAAGTGGACGCAAAATCTGACCTTATGTCAGACGCAAATGTGGACACAAAAATGGATGTCACACTAAATGCAAAATTGGATGCAAAAAGAGACTCAACACTAGACACAATTAATGACTCAAAACTAGATGTAATAATAGGTCCAAAACTAGACGCAACAATAGATGAAAAAGTGGATTCCTAACTAGATGTAAAATTGGACATTAAATTGACCACAAAATATGGTGTATTGATGGACATAAAACTAGGCGGAACACCAGGTGCAAAACTGGAAGCAACATTTGGCGCAAACAAAAACTTAAAACGAGAAACAATTTTAGATGCAAGACTGGACAAAACATTGGATGTAAAACTAGATGTAATATTGAATGCAAGATGGAATGCAACATTAGACACACAACTAGATGCAATATTAGATACAAACATGGGCGCAAAACTAGGCACAACACTAGGTGCAAAATTGGGCTCAAACATAGATGCAGAAAAAGACATCAATCGGGATGCAACACTAGGCGCAACACTAGGTGCAAAATTGGGCTCAAACATAGATGCAGAAAAAGACATCAATCGGGATGCAACACTAGGCGCAACACTAGGTGCAAAATTGGGCTCAAACATAGATGCAGAAAAAGACATCAATCGGGATGCAACACTAGGTGCAAACCTAGATGCAAAATATGACATAAAATGAGATGAAACATTTAGCACAAACATGGATACAAAAATAGACGTAAAACAAGATACAAAATTAGATGCAAATGGGGATGCAACATTATAAGTAAATTTGGATGCAAAACTAGACGCAATATTGGGCCTAAAATTGGATACAAACCTGAATGCAGAATTGGACACATAATTTTATGTAAAACATGGTGCAAAATTGGGTGCAAGACTCGATGAAAAACTAGGAGCAAAATAAGACACAACATTGGATGCAAAAATGAGCGTGAAACTGGGTGCAAACAAGGATGTAACAAAGGACGCAAAAAAAGATGCAATAGAAGTTGAAAAATTGGGCGCAAATAAAGGCGTAACATTAGATGCAAAAAATTGGGCGCAAAAATAGACACAAAAATGGATGTTAAAAAGGATGGAAAAAAAGATGCAATAGAAGTTGAAAAATTGGGCGCAAATAAAGGCGTAACATTAGATGCAAAAAATTGGGCGCAAAAATAGACACAAAAATGGATGTTAAAAAGGACGGAAAAAAAGATGCAATAGACGGCGTTTTACGAAAATGTACAATAGCATCTAGTTTAGCGTCGGATTGTTCACCACAATTAGGAAAAAATTACACTAAAATCCGGCGCTAAATTCGACGCTAAATCCAGTTTTTGTTGTAGTGTAAGGGCCAAAGGACATGCAAATTTCTACTTGGAGTACCATACTACAAACCATATTTTCACGTACACAGTCATTACTGAGGATGTTCACAAATAGTAGATATCAAAACACGGTGTGTTTCTCAGTCTGTAAGGAAGCAATGTTACAGTCCTTATGATGGGATTTTAAAGGAGGTGTGCTCCCATATCTGTGCAACAGATGCTATGATCTAACTCAGACATCACTGGCCTTGTTACTTCATTTTCAGATTGGAAATTGTACCATGCACTACCAACAAACTTATCATGCATTTTTCTATCAACAATCATTTTTCACCCAACCTCTTCAGCATTAATAAATCTATTAACAATCATTTTGCACCCAACCTCATGGAGAAGCAAATACTTGTCTTCCTTCGTAACTTGCTTGCAAGACTAGATATCTATGTCTTCGGCAAGAGAGACAATGGTAGAGCCATCAACTTGAGGAATCAAATCAACTTTCTTAAGATTCTCAAGTGTATTCAACATGAATCGACACTGATCCTTTATATTTTCACACTCCGATGTTGGAGACTCACCAATAGGCCCTAAATGCATTTCCTTTTATTGTAGAGCAAGAAGGGAAAAGGAAGAATAGGACCCTATAAAAGCTGGGCACCATTTTGTTTAGAAAAATGATGCTCTCTTTTAATTTATAAGTTCTAAAAATGAAAAAGTGGCATCCGTACATAATCAGTAGGAAAAATATGAAGAAACTCTATAGGGGGGTTCCCTTTTGATGAAAAAATCTTTGAATATGTTGCAACAACCAACTCCAAAAGCATTAATTCTTGAATAGTGGAACTTTTTTCAACCATCACAAATAGGAATGATGATCATTCTTCTACAGAGAAGGTCCAAAAGGTACTTTTGGGGAAAATCTCAACAGCAGACACAGTAAACGCATTTGCAAACAAATAGAAGCCAACTTTAGTGACTCAATAAATGGTCACTTAAACTAATCCCCAAATCAATTTGCAAAGAGAAATTAAACTCTAAAAGTAATTCCCACTGTTATAGTTGATTTTACCACACCAGGTGAATCACACTTGTATGGCCTTCCCCTATCCCTCTGCAGACTCCTTAGACCCCTTGGACCATTTTTTGTCCTTTGATGTTTCCTAGACCATCCTTAAAAACATGTGAAAATTGATATATGTGACTTTTAAACCCCTTAACGCATATATACACAGGTTTGACCCCTAAAACTACGTACATCAGGATGTGTACAAAATCCAAATCCTTTCGGAGTTTTCCTTGACATGGATCTAACTCACTTGTCTCCTGGCCTTCCATATGCCTTGAGATCGCTCGGATTCGACATTTCATTACCCCATTGAAAAGCTATATAAGGAACCCTTTGGATATATTGAAGGCATAAGAAGATTGAGAGCAAAGAAACTATAGTCCAAGATTGCCTTTTGCTTGTGAACTTGCTATCGAGAGATGGAGGATTGAGGTGGTGGAGGCCCAAGTGGGGGATTTAGTTTCTCTTATTCACAGACGTGCTAACAGAGGGTGTATTCATTGTAATCTCTGATTTTATATTAATAGAAATATATTTTCATGTCCAATAATTTATGTTTGAATGAATATTTTATCCATGGATGATTTCAAATGCTTATGCGTTGTTGATTATATATGCTAGAGTAGATCTAACACCAATATATATAGTATGCTTGTCTTGTTTACTTATTGTTGAGGAAGTGATTCATCAATTCAAGCTGAAGTTGGAAAGCTCAATGGGGATCTACTTCAACCATCCGGAATAAGGTACGAGGTATGATCCTTTAGTGTTAGATATTTGATTTCTCTTGCATATTGGAAAGGATTGATTTCTGCAGTCAAGCTGTCTGTTGTGGTACCGCAAGCCATAGGAATTTCTCTCCGTAATAGAATTGGTGACTCTGCTGGGAATGTTCCTTGTTTTTCTTTGGGGTTTGGGGGAACAATGTACTTGATATTCTTGACTTGCTCTTTATTTCTCCTTGTTTCTATGTTGCATTTTATAGTATGTACATCCATTGACACTCCCCTTTATTGGTTTGACCCTTGGCCTACTTTTTACCACAGCCTTCTTTGTATACACAGGTTTTGGCCAAAAGTCACGTACATATGTGGATTTTTGTCCAAAAGTCACATATACACGTAGGTTTTTGGCCAAAATATGCGTATACATGCATCTTTTTGGCCAAAAGTCACGTATATACGTAGTTGTTCTTTAAACAATCATATACATCCTCCCTTTTGGTGAGTTTGATGTTGTGGGAAGTTCTTGGGTGGGTTGTGAGTGTGGTTGGGTCTTCCTTGGGTCTAATGTTGTCTGTTGGATGCTTCTTTTGTGACCAGAGACCGCTTTTTCATTGACTTTTCTTTGAAAGTAGTTTTAGTCATTTATCCTTTTTGTTTTTCCATTAGTGCATTACTTTTTTTTGTCTCGGTGTCTTGCTGGGCTTGTGTCTTATACTTTCTACAGAGACTAAGAGTTTTAGATGACTTTTAGTGCATTTTTCATTCTTTTATATTGAAAAATACAAAGTAGTTGCACTCTTAGTTGCATTTTAGATATGGATTTGAGGAGGTACTTGCATTGGATTACTTGGATGAGAGTTGTTTTTAGGCTTTCATATAGGAAGGATTGCATTGACATTTGGAAAGGAATATATATTTATGCATCTCATGTAGTGGCATACCCTATTTTTCATTTGAAAAACATTGCACTTAGCATTGTTTGTTATGGTGTGCATATTTACTTCACTGCTGAGTCATAACTTCATTAGTTGCATGATCATTTCCCTTAGAGTAATTACAGCCAATTAAAATCAACACATAATAAAATGAATTACGCTCTTTTCTTTTATAGGGTGCATCAACAAGAAAAGGTTTTAGGGTCTTGGAATAGTTCATTGTGAGTAAATTATCCAAGACCACTAAACAACAACATGTGTGTGTTTGTCCATGTGAGAGTGTGAAATTCCTTTATATAATTAGTGTTTCTCAGGATCCTCCTCTTACAAGGGAGTTAAGCATGAGGCAGTGTGAGTGGTTATTGATTGGGATGACCCCTAGTCATAACTGAGTAGCACTGGAGATATTTCTAGGATTGTATTCATATCTGGGGGCTCTTTTGAGAGTTTCGGGCTTTGCTACCCTGCCCATACGGTCAATCCCACCTGCGACTGTCTGCCTGAGCATTGATTATATTGAGGTGACCTTATTTGACTTACCTAGGTTATCGAGGGGGTACTTACAGAGGTTATTCTGTAGGTGTCCCAGCTAAGTAGAGGTCAGACAGCACAGTCGCTTTATGCATTGAAGTCGAGGGCCACTATAATTGGTTACGTACCTCCGCTTGTAGTGTATGGAAGTTTTGAGCCTCTCCTAGGTGAGACATACCTGCTACATTCGGGAGCTCACATATCCTCCCCTTGGTTTGCTTGTATTTTGGCTATATATTTTCTTAGGTGTGTGCTCTTTGTGCACTAGTTGGCCTTTGGGATCATAGTTACTTGAGTATATTTATGCTCTCTTGAGTTTGGGTCCTTTTATTTTTGGCATGCCTAGTATCCTATCACCCGTCCTTGGTCCTAGTACGAAACCTGGTGTCAGACTTGGGGGCATCACAACCCCTTACCCTACTCATATATTTGGGAATGGTCACATTCTACCCTCTACTCCATCTATGGAGGATGTTGACTCCCTTCTCTTGGTATTTACACCGGTGGTCACCCTCATGGGGGTGGTAGTGGATGTGTGAATGTTGGGTCTACACCTTACTTTCCTTTTGATGTCCCATCGTTCACCGCATTGTTTCCTCTGGGTGCAATTGTCATGATCATTCCTCCCTATATCCTATAGTTTGGATTCTTTATTGACTATTTTGGGTTGTTTTGGATTAATATGGTTGTCATGTAGAATCCGGTTTTTGTACACTCTCTCCTAGGTTTCAACCCGTTCATTCCTATCATAGGTATTATGTCTAAACTGGCATATAGGTTAGGATGTCACATCCACTTGCACTTATGCATTTCCTTATGACCGTTCCATCTTAACCTTAGGTACGAACCCATTCCATGGTATCATGGAACCTTCATGCTGCTGTTAGAAGTGGTACTATGTGAATGGTAGAGCTTTCCTATACATGGGTGTCCTAGTTAGCTCCCTTTTGCATTTGGTACCCATGCTGTGAGTCTTCTCTTAGGTCTGGGAGTTCGTTGTATAGTATCTCCATGACATTTCACAAGAGCCTCATACTCCTCATGATCTTTTGCTGGCCTATTTCCCTCAGGACTCCCTTATGTCAAGTTGTAATTGTATTATCATGAGCTTTGCCTGCCTTATTGAGCCTTACGCCGGCTTCCCTGACATTGAGTTTCAGCCATATAGCCCGAGCTTGTCTCATGTCTAGCCATGCAGAGCCATTTTATATATCATTTGCAGCTTGATTCCCTATTTTTATCGGGAGGGGACTTTCCCCCGAGTGTCACTATCCTACACATGTATCCTTGCATTGAGCATAGGTATGTCCCATTGCTTGGAACTAGTTTGTTTTCCCATTATGACACTCATCTCCTCCTAGTCTATAACTATAAAGTAGTTTTATTCTTTTTCAAGCTTTTTAAATATTTGAAAAATTCCAAAAAAATTAAAAAACCAAAAATCCAAACAAGGGAAGATGTTATCTTTTGGCAGCTGTCAAGTCGTGTCACCTTTGAACAAAGAACTATATATCACATCCGTTGGTTGGCTTTATAGTTTGACTTTAGGAGCTGTACTCATTTATCTGAGTTTGTCTCCACCGACTGGTTAAGCTTCCAGTCCCCATGGAGCCTCTATCAATGCCTCCTATGTCGCAGAGATGTCCCATTTTTGTATATCAAGTCTATGATGCCTTTATTCAGTCACCATTCACCGTTATGCTCTTGTTCGAAGGAAGTTGAAACCTGAGTCGGCCATTTCTCAGTTATCTTAACTTTGCATGTCGGCCATTCCCAGTACAGTTACAGGTTCATGCACCTTATGATCGAGTCCTTCCACATTATACAACTTTGCTGAGTACATCCCATCGACTTTAGATCATTTATTCTGGGATTGGAATCTAGAGTCATTTTTTAGTGCCTTGAGACTTGTAGTCATCAATGGCAGGTTCTCTTGCCATCGACAATTTTTGGAAATACATCAATGTCCCCTGATCGATGGATCCTCTCAAGTGTTCGACCTCAACACATCTATTCACACTTGTTAGTTTGCACTCTAGTACCTTGATTCCCATTATCATTATCGGTGGGTGATCTTGTGTCTATTAACGGTATACATCAATGACCAGTAATCAAACGATGGACTACTATGTTTGACCTCAACACCTCTATTCACATAGTAGGACTTGTACTCATAACGGTTTGTGTAGAAGACCTTCTAGATTGGTGGCATCTCTTATATGCTAACTCCTTGATCGTGCCAGTGTTCATGAGATTTCAGCGCTCATGACTTGATTCCAATATGTGTCAGACATTTCAAGCTATTATGGAGATATTGATCCGTTGTATATCTTCAGCCATTATGGAGATCATGATCCTTTGTATATCTTCATCATGGAGATTCTGATTTATGTATATTGTATGTGGCGATGACCACTTATGTCATATTTTGTATCATGCCTATTCATGGCCATTGTACTCTTATGTATATGGGACTGCTATATGTATTTGCAGTTATGTGCAGAGTTGTATCATTGTACTATGCTGATTGGGTGGCTGGTCTTCCATTTGGGATTCTTCATCACTCCACTTCTGGGATGGACTTATAATGTATTTCAACCATCATATGACCCCTCTAACCTCACACATTAGAGGGCATCTGTTATAGCTGATTTTACCACACCAGGTGAATCACACTTGTATGGCCTTCCCCTATCCCTCTACAAACTCCTTAGACCCCTTGGACTATTTTTTGTCCTTTGATGTTTCCTAGACCATCCCTAAAAACATGTGAAAATTGATATACGCGACTTTTAAACCCCTTATCGCGTATATACGCGGGTTTAACCCCTAAAACCACATACATCGGGATGTGTACAAAATCCAAATCCTTTTGGAGTTTTCCTTGACATGGATCTGACTCACTTGTCTTCTAGCCTTCCATATGCCTTGGGATCGCTCGGATTCGACCTTTCATTACCCCATTTAAAAGCTATATAAGGAACCCTTTGGATATATTGAAGGCATAAGAGAATTGAGAGCAAAGAAACTATAGTCCATTGTTGTCGGAACTTGTGCTTGAGTATGCATCCCTTTGTCCCTTGGAGCACTTTGGTGTTCTTCCCAAGCTTGCCTTTTTCTTGTGAGCTTGCTATCGATAGATGGAGGATTGAGGTGGTGGAGGCCCAAGTGGAGGATTCAGTTTCTTTGATTCGCAGACATACCGACAGAGGTTGTATTCATTGTAATCTCTGATTTTATATTAATAGAAATATATTTTCCTGTCCAATAATGTATGTTTGAATGAATATTTTATCCATGGATGATTTCAAATGCTTATACGTTGTTGATTATATATGCTAGAGTATATCTAACACCAATATATATAGTATGCTTGTCTTGTTTACTTATTGTTGAGGAAGTGATTCATCAATTCAATCTGAAGTTGGAAAGCTCAACGGGGATCTACTTCAACTATTTGGAATAAGGTACGAGGTCTAATCCTTTAGTGTTAGATATTTGATTTCTCTTGCATATTGGAAAGGATTGATTTCTGGAGTCAAGCTGTCTATTGTGGTACCCCAAGCCATAGGAATTTCTCTCCATAACACCCACAAGAACAGTAATTTACCATCATCAAAGCGATTTTCTAAGTTAAAACTTAAATTTGAAAATACATGCCCATAGAAGCTTCATTACTGTGTTTTCCATTTATAGAGTTGTACTCCATTTCCCACAATCACCACAGAGATTTTGAAAAGGAAGAAATCGAAATCCAAACCCTTAGCATGTTGTCCAATACCTTAGCTAGAAATCCAATTGCAACTTGCAAGTTGCATATTTAAGATAAATAAATTGGGATATATATGGTTAAGCTTTCTGTCAAATAGTAGGCCAGCAACCCAGAAAAAAACAACACAAACAAATTCTTCTATTAAAGGATTTTGCTTATGTGGAGTGAGATCGCTGGCTCTATTTGAGCATGTTATAGACTGCCACAACTTATACAAAATCGTGCCCAATGAGATAGCAACCCCCATAGATAGGTAGAGGACGACATAATTGGAGATGCCATCCTCTGGTGAGGTCTCCATCATTCAGTATGGTGGCTTGCTAACATCCATTGATGAGCTTAACTTTTTAGTTAGTTAAGACAAGGCAAATTACATATCAAATTAACATATTCAATACCCATCAATTAAATTCGTGGTATAAGAAGAAATCACACAACCAAGAGGGAGAATAGATTTTGTTGAGTTTTAATGCCATCAAAAGAAGCTGATGCCATCGATATAATCCCAGTGGTTGTTTATTCAAACATGTAGTGAAAGTTGGGCATGAATTTTGCATTCCATGGTCAATACATACCTCATGTATCAGTAATATACTAATCTCAAGCTACAACAATATACATCTATATTTTGTTTGAGTCACGAATAGTGGTTAACAGCTCTAATACTTGTTTTCAGTATTCACAAATAGAAATTTACCCTTTACCAAAAATTCCAGCAGCAAACTGATTCTGCATCAATTCACCTACTAAATGTCTTCACAATTGCCATAAACAGAGTTTGCCTTTTTCTAAGTAGGTTATATGCCCAACTCTACCAGCAATCATGGTTTCAACAAGAATAGCTTTGTAAGAAAATAAATTCCTCACAATCACACTGGTTTGGAAAACTGAAAAATACACCAATTAAGCATGGAAGTATGATTTCATATAACAAACATATTGAGACTAACATTTCTAATTTGATGCCATAACTCCAGAAAAGACAATAGAGTAACTCAATCCAGAATATCATAAAAACACAAGAATTGCTCTCTAAGCTTCATGCACTAAACCAGCATATATCATTGATAATTTTAGAAAATATTTCCCAGAAACAATAATGAAAAGATAGGATATAGTGATAGGTCTCATCCCTCATCCTCTTTTACAAAGATTTTAGAGCTATAATTCGCCAGCTCTTTCAATCATCAAGTTTATGGCCATTTTTATTTTAGTAGAGGTAAAATAAATCCCATAGTCATTCATACCAGCAAAGGTTCCACTTAACAACTATAGATACACGTGGCATTTCCAACAGTCTGTCATATTAGTTCATTAACAACTTATCAAAAAAATTATGAAAATCAGTTTGATATACAATAAAATATAATAGATTATACCTGCACTTGGTCAACTAGCCCCATTGGATGCATTGCTATATCCAACTCCTTCCCTGGACAACTCTTAAATTACCATCCGATTTCCACCCAACATTGCCCATGAAATTATTCTTTCCTTAGGACCCCCAAACTGTGTGGAAGCACAATCAAAGGCTCAACAGAAAAAAATAGGGATATGTACAAGTAGTGGGGTGACTAATTACTAATATGTCAGACATATCCTTTTTTACAAAGGGAATATTCAGCCATGCAGCAACCTACAGGTTATCCCACTTAGCACTATGCAAATCACAATGTAGTTCAGAGTCTTTAGACTAAGGGTTCTTGAAAATTAGGTAGCATTGCAATACTAGTTCAGGCAACTTTCCTAGTTAGCTAATTCCCAACAAAGACCATAGCCCATTTAAATGGTTCAACTAGGCTTGGAAGTTAAACTGCTTTGTCCTGTGAGGCATGTCAGCTCCCACAGTAGAGCAATCATATGCCCTCAGCTCCTGAATGAGAACCATGAGGAAAGCATGCTCCCACAACAAAAGTTCTCAGAGCAGGCATGTTACCTTAGCTCATTTCCCATATATCCCATGTTCTGAACTATGGGCATGATACCTCCACTCATTCTGTCATATTAGAGCCACATCCATGATTGGTTTCACACGCAGGAAGGGATGATTTTAAGAACCTCCTCTAGATTTATATGTATAAAAAATGTAGAAGTATTTGTGTATCAACTCTTTGGTTGGGGATTTTAAAAGCATCATGTACATCTATATTGACTTATAGTGAACTATATGATGCATTTGCAACAAAACAAATTGAAAAAAAAAACTATAAATTCTCATGGGTTAATATCATATTTTCACAAAGAAATCAAACAAAAATTGGAAAATTTTCAACAATTCCTATGGCTTTATATCATATTTTGAAGAAAGTGAAAGATCCAGGTATTAACCACTAGGAATCAATGTTGCCCTTGCCACACATTAAGTAGTTGGCAGAGGAACTTTCAAAGACATGGAGCTTCTTGTTTCTACCTCGTGGAAACTAGTAAATGGATGAAAGAAATGACCAATGAAGACAGAGGCGGGAGGATAGGGCAGGACAGAGCAGACGGTAAGAGTAAGAGAGGGTCTGACCTTCCCAATTACATTTTTTACTTGCCAAGTCAAATAAGTTCAGTTCAGAAGTCAATTTCGGCACTATGGACATTGAAGAACTTAGAGCAAGGGCTATGGATTCCATGCCCAACAAGAAGAGGAAGAGAAAGCAGTCGTTGCTGCACCAACTCTCATCTTGGAAATTTATTTCCATAAATAATTTGTTTGACAGAAATGGCACATAACTACAATTTTCTAGTGCACAATCAATTCCATTATGTGTCCGTAAGGAAAATGATGTCTAATTCCTGTGTATTCAGTAAATTTATGGAAAGAACGAACAAATCAAACAATGCACTTGGGAAATCTTGCTTTGTTTTGAAAATTATTGTTGGAAGCCCTGAAATAACATTTCTATATAGTTCCAAAGTGTTTGATGGAAGCCCATAAAGGTTCAATTTGGAACTGTAATAATGCTTGTATCCTGGGACCTTGCTATTCCTGCCCACTCTAGACAAAAATAAAGACGATCATATTTTGTCAAAAGTATGCACACTTGGATCACACAAAAAAAGATACCAGTATTAAAATCCTAAACTTCAAAAATCTTGCAATACGTTATCTTTTAAATATTCATGATGTTTTAAAAATTGTTTACCAATTTTAGTTTCACTGGCACTAATTAGGCACTAATTATTGATATTAATTACTAAACTTGTTATAGATTTATCTACTAATGATTTTGGATGAACCTGAGGTCAATTCTTCTACTTCCCAAACTAAAAGGATAAGGGGCTAATATGACAATAGCTGGCTATATTTGAATCGCAAATTTACAACCAATGCCAATCTTTTAGCGCAATCTTGTGAAGGAAATTGATTTGACAATTTTACCTAGTGGGCATTGAGTTCACTGAAAATGAAACATGTCTCTTTTTATCTACAAAGCCAATCAGCGGGAAAGGCTCCACATTAGACAGTAGATTCACCATTCCACCTTTCGGTGAAATGCAATGTCTACCAACTACTAAAAAACGAAGGATACAAGTATCTTCGTCTAGGTCAACTTACTTTCTAATGCAAACAGAACAGAAGCATGGAAAATGGAAAGAGAATATGTTATTCGAAACTGTGACTTTGTTATCTTAAAAGTAGATATTTATAAACAATTTTTTTGACAAAATTGGAGACTAAACACTAAGATAGATATTTAACCTATTATATACTACCTGAGAATAGCTCGCCACATGAGTATAGCTAAAAATAGCTGATGCATCAAATAGAAAAAAGATTAAACCCCCTATCTCATCATCTTCGAAGCATGACTAAGCTCTTTAAAATGAAAACATCCATGATATTCGATAGAAGCCACAGAAACTAGCATTTCCTAAAGAAGAAACAGATCACCAGGGACACCAACTACTATTAGCACTAACTTTAAGTGAATGGAAGTGATTAGCTGATTTAAGGATAACTTTGAGTGAATGGAAGTGATTAGCAGATTTAAGGATAGTGGGAACAAGAAAAATAGAAGGAAAAGCGAAGAAATCTATGCTACTCTTATAATCAGTACCATGTGCCCTGGAAAATAATTGCTAATGAGCTCCATGGCTATTGAATACTATAACTTACACCCAGAATAAAACCAGTAGAGTGCCAAAGAATAATATCCAATGAGGAAAATCTCATCAAGCTGTGGTCTAGCAACAAGGTTTAGTGCTCACAGCAATGATGGCTCAGGCTTAAAACCCAACAGTCTTGCTCCTAGTACAGTTGATCAACCTTCTGCTATAAACCAAAAAAGAAATAATTTAAAGAAGATTCAAGAAACTAACATGTAAAAAACCTGCAGATAGAAGAAACCTTGTGAAATTGCTTTCCACAAATCCACTCAGCCACTGTAAAGACCGATTTGCAATAGAAATCAAGCTTGATGTTGAGCCTGACTCTTGCACCATTATATAGGTAAAAAATTTCCTCACTTGACTAAATTTATCCATGTTTTGCTCAAATATGGACCAAATCCAATCAAAAAACTTCCCCAATTGATTAAATATCCACATTTTACTCAAATAATTGTCCACAAATCCAAATCTAGGATGAACTATGTCCAATTTACCCCAATCGAGGTCAAAGTAAGACTAGTTTACCGAAATCTTCATAAATCCTGGCGAAATACCAAATTTTTAATCGTATTATCCATAAATCCTGGGAGAAATACCAATTTTTCAACCTATTATCCATAAATCCGGCGAACCATCTTCATTTCTCCTCCCAATCGAAAAAAATCGGGCGAATTTGGGCAAATATCTCCTCCCAATCGGAAAAATTCGGGCGAATGTTGGAAAAAATCAATATTTTCGTGGGCTAATATTCATTTTCCAGTTTTTCCCTCTTTCGGGATGAATGCAATTTACCTTGGGGCAGCTATATATAAAATAAAGAATGGGTGAATTTATTAAATAAAATAAAAACATTTTAATATAAAAATTCACCCACTTTTTTTTGGGTAACCCTTAAAATTCGCCATTGGGCTAAAATTCACCCTTAAAATCATCCCTAGATCACATACTAGAGCTTCATTACTCCTCTCTAACAAATAGTGGAGAAAGTGGCAACATAATTTGTCTCAGTTGTACTCACCGACATGCAGGACTGCATCCTAGAAAACCAGTAGCCCATACTGGATTCTAAACTGAAGAAGCAACCCAAGGTGCTCTTCTTCTCAGTGGTGCTACCAATCCGAATCAACATAACCATGTAGGTTAGTCTTTTGATTCGTATCATACTTGAGCCCATACTCAACTGTACCCTTCAGGTACCTCTGATCCATATTTATGTGTGAACAAAATGAAACAACAAATACAGAATCATAATAATAGACATTTTGCAAAGATAACAAAGATACCATAAACACATATTCTATTAAATGGTGGAAATAGAACAAACTGTAATACAATAGCTAGAATGGTAGTAGCTATCTCTGAGAAGAGATGTGACTTCTACACTCATTCATGCAAATTTGAATACAAAATGAGGCCTTAGGGGCCTATTTATAATAAGGATGGGGGAAAGAACCCCAAAAGTCCAAAACATAACCCTAGAAGATGAGCCATCATAAATTTTGCGGCCCCAAGGTGATAAGTTGAATAGTGAATTTCTTGGGGTCATAACTTTTACATACAATCTCCGATTTGGGTGCTCAATAGCTCCTTGGAAATATATATCCAAGACTTACAACTTTCGGTTGTGGCTAATTACATGTTGTTTAAAAACACATGGCCACTCGAATTTCCAAAAAAAGTTGTTTAGGGCCTCAAAACAACCCCGAAAGTTTGGGACCCAAAAAAACATAGGAAAATAACTAGGAAACTGCCACAATGGAAAATGGTTTTGAGCCAGTGGAATAGGCGGGTGGACACTGATATTCATCTTGATCAATCCTCCCTCCCTAGAAAGCAATGGTCTCCATTGCATCAAATCTTGTATCATATCTCAAACTATGTGTTGAGATGGTCTACTGGTGCGACATTTGCTGAAGTGAAGAGGTTTCCTTTCTTTGACATCTCGAGAGGGTTGTAATTGTTATGTGGATGATTTGTTTTTGGAGGAGCACCTTGAATGCATTTCCTTGCATCATATAGGTACTCAAATGGATGGGGAAACAATGAATTTGTTTTCTTCTTTTGTCCGATGAGCATAGATACCTTATGCAAAGGGTGTGGAGGTCATCTGATGTTCTCCTTCAAATGAAATTGTGAAGAGGAATAGTTTCCTGGTGTGGGAGCTTATCTTCCTACCTTGTGAGACTATGGCAGGTACAACTATCTCTAGGATCCAATAGAGTTTTTCTCCCAAAGTAACAATGACATTGCGAGGCCGTGTCTAATATACCGCATGGCAATTCCACATATATGGTTGTCCTAAAAGAACATCATAGAATTCAAGTGGTTCCACATCAAACAGTACCTCATATTTGAAAGGCTTGATGCCATATGGTAGGAGGAATTGTTGATTAATGATTATACCTCATCCTTGGATTAGCCAACCGATATTGTAGGGTTACGGGTGTGGTGTTGTCAGAAGCTCCAATCTCTTGACAACTTTTGATGAGATCAGGTTCTTTTGGATTCCATTTTCAACAACAAAATGTAGTGGGATTCTCTTCACCCACATCTATGAGTGGAAGAAGCACTCCTCTGCCTCTGAATCTTAAGGCTCCTCTAGTTGAATCTATACGGTAGCAACTCTGGTAGTGGGGTCTCTATCAATGATTTGCTTCCCATTGTTTGTGGCTGTGGAATTGTGTTCAGAATCAGGAATTGATTCTGAATATTTGATCTTGACCACCAATAACTACTTTGAGTGACATTCATCAGTGTTGTTCTAAGGGATTTTATGAAATTCACACCACTTCCCGATGTCCTTTTTTGTCTTTCCATTCCCCTTCTTTGCTGGTGGGGAGGACTGGTTGTCATTTCCTTGTCCTGTTTTCTGCAGGCCAGGGTTTCCCTTTCCTTAATTCTGCGATGGATTCGTGGGTCTAGAGTCTCGCTTTTTCTTTTGTCGAAATTTCTCCTCGATTTTGACAGCATACCGATAGGTAGATCCAAGTGAAGATATGTCAAGGAAGTCCATATCAGTTTGGATGTACCGATGCAGACCACTACAATATTGCAATATCAGGTGTCGCTCAGATTCCTTGATACCCAGCTTTGTGCACAAGGTATCAAAGTTGTTGGTGTACTCGGACACCATCTGGTCCCTCTCTTGAAGCAGAATGGTCCATTTGGTACACTGTACATCATAGTTTCCCACAGGGTAATATTATTCCTAAAGGAATCTATGAAAGAGCCCCAAGTGATATTTGTCTCATACAGTTCAGACTCATCTAATGAGTTTTTCTCCCAATAAGTACCCTGCCAATTTTGGACATGGGGGACTTCCTTAAGCATAGAAAAGGTGATCTTTTCCTTGTCGAAGAAATTGTGGATAGACAAATACCCTTATAGAACATTCAACCAATTATCTAAGGCATTTACATCGACCTGGCCTTCGAATAAAGGAATATCAAAGTTAATTTGTACCTTGAAGGGAGTTGCATCCCCGAACCGGTTGCTCGTTGAAGATGCACTTCCCATTGCTGGCATTCGCAGAAGAACTTGGGTGAAACTATCCATCATCTCGTTCATCTGTCGCTTGAGGAATTCCTCAAGCAACGATAAGACCCACTGCTCCATCATCTATCTTTTCTTCTTCCATGGAAGGTCATTTGGGACGGCGGGAGTGATCAAGTGAAACTAGTTCGAGACCAAAATATCTATACCTGCACCTCGTCGGGGACATGCACCGAGAAACAATCAAAGAGAATATTTCTCTGATAGCACTGATCTGGATTTATGTGTGAACGAAATGAAAGAACAAAGACAGAATCATAATAATAGACATTTTGCAAACGTAACAGAGATACAATAAACACATATTCTATTAAATGGCGAAAATAGAAGAGATTGTAATACAATAGATAGAATGATGGTATCTATCTCTAAGAAGAGATGTGACTGCTACACTCATCCGTGTAAATATGAATACAAAATGAGGCTAAATGGGCCTATTTATAATAAGGATGAGGGAGAGAACCCTAAAATTCCAAAACATAGCCCGAGAAGATGAACCATCATAAAGTTTGTGGCCCCAAGGTGGTAAGTTGAACAGTCAACTTCCTGGGGTCATAAATTTTGCATACGATCTTCTATTTGGGAGCTCAATAGCTCATTGAAAAGATATATCCAAGATTTAAAAATTTTGACTATATCCAAATGCATGCCATTGGTAGTCACTTAGCCACTCGAATTTCCAAAAAACTTTTTTTAGGACCTCAAAACAGCCCCAAAATTTTGGGACCCAAAAAACCATAGGAAACTAACTAGGAAACTACCATAATGGACAATGGTTTTGAGCTAGTTGAATAGGTGGGTGCCA
Source organism: Pseudotsuga menziesii (assembly GCA_001517045.1). Taxonomy (NCBI): domain Eukaryota; kingdom Viridiplantae; phylum Streptophyta; class Pinopsida; order Pinales; family Pinaceae; genus Pseudotsuga; species Pseudotsuga menziesii. The sequence continues at coordinate 395,863 of LPNX010236822.1, forward strand.
CTGATCTCCATCTACATCAACCTCACTGCATACTTTGCAACCAGGTGAGCATGTCACGGATTCATTGGGAACTGGCTCAATGTGTTCACAAAAAAGAAAATATCTGGTCTTGTATTCGCCAAGTTCATCAAGGAACCAATCATTTGATGATACATCATGGCATCAACTGAATATGATGAATAATCACTCAAAAGCTTCAAGTTCAATGCCATAGGTGTGGTCATGGCCTTCCAGTCCATCATCCCGAACCTCTTTAGGATCTCCACTACATACTTTCCTAGTCCAAGGAATATTCCATCTGTATTCTGCCACACCCACATGCCTAGAAAGTAGTGCACCATACCCAAGTCCTTCCTCTTGAACTCAGCAACAAGTCTCCTTCTTGGATCTTTAATGGGTTCCACTTTCCCTGTTAGGAATAGGTCATCGACATATAACAGGAGCATCACTGGTCTTCTTCCTTCAACCTTGAAGTAAAGGTTGGAATCAGATTTACTCTCAATAAATCCTAGAGCTATCAATAAGCTATCCATCCTGTCGTACCATGTTGAACCTGAGGATCTTCTGTAGTCACTCCCTTTGAAGCAGAGCATCATTCTCCCTCTACCTTTCATACTCTATGTATTTAAACATTCTGTAATGGAGTGACAAGTAGCTTCCTCTGCTACTAATATTCTATGTATCCATCTAGGGTCATTGTATACCAAGTTCCTCTATCTTGAACTTTGTTGAAAATTTCTTCTCGCACCCATATGTGAGCTTGTACAATGCCTTCTTTAATTTGCACACATGAGTCTACCTGTCATGTGTCTCAACTTCTAGTGGCTGCTCTACGTATACTTCTTCCTTGAATACATCATTCAATAATGTTATCTTGATTTCAACTGATGTATCTCCCATCTCATACATGTACGTATGGATATAATGGAAGTGTCCCACGTTATTGGTGCAAATGTCTCTTCGTAGTCTAAGCCTTCTTTCTGTGAGAAGCCTCATGCTACAAATATTTCCTTATATCCCATGATGTTTCCATCTACTGCATCCTAGATCTTGTGGATCCATATGGAAGACACTACGGACTTCCCTTCATGTCTCAGCATCCCATCCTAGAGATCATTCTTCTTGAAATGGTACTCTTTGATCATAGTCTCCTTCCCTTTCTTCTTGTCTACTTCTTTATAGCTTGGAAGGATCTACATCAATGATGTCGCTCAACAATGTCACATAACTAGAGTGTGTCTGAGGCCTCTTTCTTTCTTTGGAATTATCCCCGTACTATTCTTCATCTTGTATTATTTTTCATGCCCAAGTTTTCTCTTTATATTCTTCTGAAACTCTTTCTTTCGATATGGTGTCTTTGACCAGGGAAGCTTCAGGTTCCTCTTCTGAATTGTCATTATTTGTTCTTTGGAATGATCTACAAGTCAAGTTCATTTGCATGATTAGAAACATATCATAATTTCCAAAAAATATTAATAGTGGCAAATATATGTCACATAGCCATGCGACTATTTTATCCAATGCTACAACATTCATCCATATCATGTAAACATATAATAACTTCTATATGCATTATATCCTAATGTTATTAAGAGTGTGTATTATTCCTAATATGTCAGCAAAGAGGTTTCAATCTAGATAAGTAGTAATGGAATGTTGTACAACATCATTGAATTCTTAACCATCATGTGCAATTCAAAAGTATAAATGCAAATACTCAAACATGCATAACACATCAACTGAATATAAACAAATGCATAACCAAACAATATCATGAAATGACAATTGAATACTTATATTTTTTGTTTCATGGGTAGAATCCTTCTTGATCCTTTAGCTTCATCATCTTCTTCATTCATAACAGCATCATTTCTTATCCAAATGTTAATATGGATAAGAGGTTCTTCAAGAATTGAGTCCTTCATATTCCTCATCGCTTGAGGGATCTTCTTTGAATCATGAGAGCTTGATATTCAATTTCTCCCATCTTCTCTTCTCTTATTATGAGTAAAGATTCTTCTTATGTACACTTGTCCCATAATATGTTGAAGGTAATCACTTCCTTATAGCACACATTCCTTGAATGAATTAATCCCATGATCTTGGGATTCCATTCAAGGTGGTTATAACAAATATCTTATTCTTCTTTAATTGCGTTGTCATAGCATCGACCACTTCCTTAAGGTGTCTTCAAGGATGATGCATGAGGGATGAGATGATATTTAATAGAATCTGTAATTATTCTCTTGGCTCTATCCTTAGCCTCATCTCCCTCTGGCTCTTAGAACTTCCTTACTGAAATACTGATCCAAGTCAGTTTCTTCAAGGATCACGGAGGTCCTATACTTTCATACTTGGAAGTTGTCAACTTCACCAAGCTTGTCATCAAGTTGATTTGATTAGTTATTTTGAAATGAGAACCTAAAATGTAAATAGAAAAAGAATTTCAAACTTTTGATCAGATAGAAATATGGGGATTTTTAAGGTGAGCTGTCCAATGTACTCCTTTTCTGAAAATAGTGGAGGGAAGTTCCTGGAACAGGAATCCCTAGTTTTCCAATTTATTTTGCAGAAATGATTGATATTTATTCTACTGTATCTTCGAAGTTTCAGATCCTTAAAGTCTGAAACTTCTCACTGTGATATCTTGATAAGTCTTATTTCCAACCCCATAGGTTAGAGCAGAAATGGATTTTTCAAGTGGTACTTATGCTAAGTTTCCCAAGGTCATTGTTTTGGGGACTGTTCAGTATAGAGAACTTGTATGGACTGCCATGTGTCATTGTTTCACATTCGGTGGCTTCATGGACCAAACGTTGTCTATTTTGTTGGTTTTCTAAAATAGGGTTTTGAAAAGTGACGTGAAGTGCAATTTCTATAAGATAGACTAATATTTCGAAAAATGCACCCAACATGTGTGTGGCAATTACATTCATCTCACCCTTACCCAAACACACTTGTTGGAGCCAACAGAACTCAATTCCATTGCTCGGTTTTGCTTTTATGATTCAGGTTGAAATTTGTTTGGTGTCCCTAAATGACATTGGTAAGAAAGATGAAACTCTTCATAACTTGAAAATCGAGGCTCTGATGGACAAACAATCATTTTTGTTGGATTCATGCATCCAATTACTTCTAGAGAAACATTTGTTTGGTGGTTTCATGGATCGAGTGTTGTATATTTTGATGATTTTCTATACTATGCTTTTGCTAAGTGACCCGTAGTGCAATTTATGCACAATAAATAAAAGGTTTTTAAAAATATGTCTAAGTGAATGCATGGGAATCATTTTCATGTCTCCCTTTCCCAAACAAACATGCAAGACATAACATAACTCAATTCCGTTGCTCGGTCTGATTTTTATGCCCCTAGTTGAAATTCGTCTAGTGTCCCTGAATGATCTTGAGAAGGGAGATAAAACTCACCATAACTCCAAAACCTAATATATAATGGACAAAGCATTGGTTCCATTAGATTTATGAAATCCAAATATTGCTTGGAACACCCCTGTCTAGTAACTTTATGGACCAAACATTGTCTATTTTGACAATTTTCTATACTAGGGTTTTGCTTATTTACTTGTAGTGCAATTTTTGCATAATAGGATACAATTTTGAAAAATGTACCCAATGAGTGCATGGGCATCTCAGTCATCTCTCCCTTTCCCAAACACACCTCCAAGATCCAACGAAACTCAATTTAGTTTCTTAGTTTGGTTTTTATGCTCCCAGTTAAAATTTGTCTAGTGTCCCTTAATGGCCTTTGGAAGCGAGATGAAAATAGCTATAAATAAAAAGTCATGGCTCTGATGGATAAAATTCTAGTTCTGTTGGATTCGTGAAATCTGAGTACTACTATGGACTCCCATGTCTAGTGGCTTCATTGATCGAACATTGTCTATTTTAACAGTATTCTAAAATAAGGTTTTCCTTAGTGACATGCAGTGCAATTTCTACATAGGAGGGAAAGATTTTCAAAACTGTGTTGAGTGAGTGCATGGGAATTGAATTCATCTATCCCTTTTCAAACACACTTGCAGAAGGCAACGAAAATCAATTAGATAAATATTTTCAAAACTGTGTTGAGTGAGTGCATGGGAATTGAATTCATCTATCCCTTTTCAAACACACTTGCAAGAGGTAATGAAAATCTTTTGAGCATCCTCGGTTTTGTTCTTATGCCCCTGGTTGAAATTTGCTTGGTGTCCCTGAATGGCCTTGAAAAGTGAGATGAAACTCTCCATAAATTGAAAAATGAGGCTCCAATGGACAAGTCCTCATTTCCATTATATTGTGAAATTTAAGTACCACTAGAGACACCCCTACTCGATGGTTTCATGGATCAAAAGTTGTCTGTTTTAACGGTTTTGTAAACTAAGGTTTTTCTCAACAACATGTAATGCAATTTCTGCATGATGGGATAATATGTTTAAAACAGTGTCCAGCGAGTGCATGGGCATCACTGTCATATCGATCTGTCCCAAACACACTTGTAGGAGGCAAGGAAACTCAATTATGTTGTTCAGTTTCGTTTTTATTCCCCCGGTTGAAATTTGGCTGGTGCCCCTTGATGACCTTGGGAAGTGAGATGACACTTGCTAAAACTAAAAAATCATAGCTTTGATGGATAAACTATTGGTTCCATTGGATTCATGACATTCGAGTACCACTAGGGACACCCTTGTCTAGTGGCTTCATGGACCGAAATTGTCTATTTTCTTGGCTTTCTAAACTAAGGTTTTCTTAAGTGGCGTGCATTGTAATTTCGGTACAATAGGATAATATTTTGAAAAATGTGCCCGAGTGTGTGGGAATTGCATTCATCTCTCCCTTACCCAAACACACTTGCAAGAGCCAATGGAATTAAATTCTATTGCTTGGTTTGGTTTTTATGCGCCTGGTTGAAATTTGTCATGTGTCCTTGAATGACATTGGTAAGCAAGATAAAACTTATGATAAATTGAAAATCAAGGCTCCAATGGAAAAATAGTTAGTTCTGTTGGATTTGTGACATCCTATTACAGCTAGAAACACCCCTTTTTGGTGGCTTTGACCAAACATTGTATATTTTGACAATTTTCTAAACTAGGGTTTTGCTAAGTGATGTGTAGTGCAATTTTTGCGCAACCGGCCTAGATTTTGAAAAATGTGTTGAGCGAGTGCATGGGCATAGCAGTCATATCTCCCTTGCCAAAACATGCATGCACGAGGCAACATAACTTAATTTCGTTGCTCGGTTTCTTTTTTATGCCCCTAGTTGAAATTTTCTTAGTGTCCATGAATGGCCTTGAGAAGCAAGATAAAACTCACCATAACTCAAAAACCATGGGTCTGATGGGAAAAATGTTAGTTTTGTTTCATTTGTGACATCCGAGTACCACTAGGGACCACCTTATTAGGTGGCTTCATGAATCGAACGATATTTTTTTTAATCGTTTTCTAAACTAGGGTTTTGCTAAGTGGCGTGCAGTGCAATTTTTGTATGATATGCTAATATTTTGAAAAATGTTCCCAGCGAGTGTCTGGGAATCGTAGTCATCTCTCCCTTACCCAAACACACTTTTTGGAGGCAACAAAACTCAGTTTTGCTGCTCGGTTTGGTTTTTATGCTCCCGGTTGAAATTTACCTGGTGTCCCCAAATGGCATTGGTATGCAATATGAAGCTAGTGGATATCTTAGTTGATAAATACCTTTCCCTAGTGGATATCTCTAGTCATCTTCCTTGATATCTGCATCCATCATTGGTCCTATTAGAGTCCCAATTTTCTACCTTCTAGAAGAATTAATGGCTATATTTAAGGGAGAAGATCATAGTTATGGTGACTATTAGTGAATTTAGGCTTCTACATCTAGGTTGATTGGGTTTTTCCATACAATTTTCAGGCCATCTCATGGTCTTCTCCTTTCTTGGTGCTAATTCCCTAATTGGGTTTTTGTTGTCACTTGCATTAGGTATTTTATAACTTTGTAGGGTTCATAATTTTCCTAGTTCCTTTATTATGCTTTTATCATGTTTTCATCTTTCCTTTCCTACCAAATGGACTACATTTATCATGGTTTTTTAGTCGTGTTCCCATCTAGCATCATAATTATTTTCCTTTGGTCATTAAACTATGCTACTCATAGGGAACCTATTTAATAGTCCTCTAGAATAATATTCCTAGTAGGTTGTTATCCACCCACATTAGCAACAAAACACATTGATCTTCATCCCATGAACCTAGGATACTAGTGACCTTGTTTAATAATAAAATGCAAAAAAATATAATGACCTCACACACTACCATTAATCCTTTGGCATCCTACACTTCAACATGCACCACCAAGAAGTTCATATCATCTTTGACAAATATCTCATTGACACGGGAGGCATGCTGCTACCTAGATACGTGATGTATCAATCACCAACTTCCCTTGAAGTTAATCCACTCTGTGTTCCTAGTAACCCACCCATCCCACAGTCAATTTAACCACCGCAACCTTGTGTAGTACATATCAAGTACAAAACAAAACCACCTCCATGTATATGAAAACCCCAAGATCCATAGTGGCAACCTACAGATCTGTAGGCTGCAATAGTAGCTTACACATGCTTGGGGTGTTAAATTTTCATATGCTAAGCTAGATCATTAGTATTTCATTTCAAATTCATAACAAAATCATATAAACAGGATCACTGAAAGATAGACAAGAACAACCATACAAAAGGAACACAAAGATTTATCCTGGGAAAACCCTAAAGGAAAAAACCCAGCAAAAGCTTCCTCAATATAGATGCCGCAAAAAGATAAAAGGTAAAACCAATAAGGAGATCAAAGCCTGATCCTCCTCCTTCTCCAGCTACTCTTCTCTTCTCCACTAATGCACTACACAAGTGAGAGTGTGTGTCTCAAATGAGGAGAGCTACACCTCTATTTATATTCATCCATTCACTTCAATTAACTCATCCGACATGTAGGCTCGAGTTAATCATGTAGGCTCGAGTTACACATGTAGGCTCAAGTAACCACACTGGGGTGCTAATGACCCACCTTTACAATTATAGGGGACAACCTCATGACTCTTATTAGTTCTTCCAATTAGAAGCATCGGGGTACAATATAATACAAGTGGTTCTCCCGGTAGGACCATCGGGGACCAAAAAAGATACATATAGCATATTCTTCGAAGTTACAATATTTCAACACTCCCCCTTAACGAGAAGGGTATTCTACAACAACATCAACAACAACAATAGTAGGAGAGAGATAGAGGACATCATCAACATCATCAGGGTAATGCATCTATAAATCATTGGAAGCTTTTCAACATTATTTAGTCTTCATCTTCAATCTTTAGTCTTCATCATCATTAATACTTTGACTACTTCGATCAACAACATCTTCAACACTTTGACCTTTTGATCTACAACATCATCTTCAGCACTTTGACCTTTCGATCAGCAACATCATCTTCAGCACTTTGACCTTTCAATTAGCGACATCATCTTCAGCACTTTGACCTTTCGATCAGCAACATCATCTTCAGCACTTTGGCCTTTCGATCAGCAACATCATCTTCAGCACTTTGGCCTTTCGATCAGCAACAACATCATCATCATACTCTGATCTTTTGATCAGAAACATCATCATGAAAATATCATCAACACCAAAACATCATTATCATTAAAACATCAACATCATCAAAACATCAACATCATCATCATCAAAACATCAACATGATCCTTGCTTTCAGAATTACGGGATCAACATGTCTGTGGTACTCAAACGATCCTTCCTGTCGGAATTACAGGATTTAGGTCTTTACGGAGTTACTAACGATCCTTCCTTTCGGAATTACGGGATCAACACATATGTGGAGCTCAGACGATCCTTCCTTTCGGAATTACAGGATCAAGTCTTTACAGAGCTACTAACAATCCTTCCTTTCGGAATTACGGGATTTAGGTATTTACGAAGTTGCTAACGATCCTTCGTTTCGGAATTATGAGATCAACACATTTGTGGAACTCAGACAATCCTTCCTATTGGAATTACGGGATCAACACATCTGTGGAACTCAGACAATCCTTCCTATTGGAATTACGGGATCAACACATCTGTGGAACTCAGACAATCCTTCCTATTGGAATTACGGGATCAAATCTTTATGGAGCTACCAATGATCCTTCCTTTCGGAATTATGGGATTTAGGTCTTTATAGAGTTACTAATGATCCTTCCTTTCGGAATTATGGGATTTAGGTCTTTACGGAGTTACTAACGATCCTTCCTTTAGTAATTACGGGATCAACACATTTGTGGAACTCAGACAATCCTTCCTATTGGAATTACAGGATCAACACATCTGTGGAACTCAGACCAACCTTCCTATTGGAATTACAGGATCAATTCAATGATCCTTCCTTTCAGAATTACGGGGTTTAGGTCTTTACGAAGTTACTAACGATCCTTCCTTTCACAATTACGGGATCAACACATATGTGGAACTCATACAATCCTTCCTCTAGGAATTACGGGATCAACACACGTTCTCGAGTACCAAAGTCACCGTATCCATTCTGAACTGAAGTTCAAGGATGATACAATCCTACCACATTCACGGGGACCGAGATCTCCGAAAACATTTTGAACCGAGATTTAGGGATGATGCAATCCTACCACTTTCACAGGGGCCAAGACCTCTGGATACATTTTGAACCGAGGTTCAGGGATGATGCAATCCACCACTTTCACGGGGGCCGAGACATCCAGATACATTTTGAACCGAGGTTCAGGGATGATGCAATCCACCACTTTCACGGGGGCCGAGACCTCCGGATACATTTTGAACTGATGTTCAGGGATGATGCAATCCTACCACTTTCACAGGGGCTGAGACCTCTGGATACATTTTTAACCGAAGTTCAAGGATGATGCAATCCCACCACATTCACGAAGACCGAAGTCACCGGATCTATTTTGGATAGATGTCCTAGGATGATACAATCCCTCTTCATTCTCGAGGACCGAGGTCACCGAATCGCTTTTGGACAGATGTCCCAGGATGATACAATCCCTCTTCATTCTCGAGGACCAAGGTCACCGGATCACTTTTGGACAGATGTCCCAGGATGATACAATCCCTATTCATTCTTGAGGACCAAAGTCACCAGATCACTTTAGGGCAGATGCCCAGGGATGATACAATCCCACTGCAACATCACTACTCCCCCTTTCGAGGAAGGTTCTTCCGAATCTCACCAAGCTTGTCTCGAACGTGTTTGAACTTTACTCGAGATAGAGGCTTCGTTAGTACATCAGCAACCAAACCATCATCATCTACATCTTCAGTATGTGAATACTGAACTATCACCATCTGTATCTCCAGTATGTGAATACTGAACTATCACCATCTGTATCTCCAGTATGTGAATACTGAAAGCATCATCATCTATATCTTCAGTATAGAAATACTTAAATCATCATCATCTCTATATTCAGTATAGAAATACGGAATCACCATCATCTGCATCTACAATATGTAAATACTGAAACATCATCTATATCTTCCGTATGGGAATACTTAAACATCATCATCTTCATCTTATCTCGTATGTAGAAATACCGGATTTCTATGTGTTACGACGAAACACAGGGTTCTCTGTCATCACAACTCTGGTTATCATTGTAGTATCCATCTTTAGTTCAAAGAGACCTGATATTAGCTTCCGAAGCCATATGGCTTCACAACTTAGCAGAGCAATCTGCTATGTATTTTGCTTTAGCCATGCTACAAGAAACATTGGACTATTTCCTGCTAAACCATGAACTCATAGCAGACCCCAAAAGCATCTACCTAATGTGCTTTTCCTGTCTAATATACTTCCAGCCCAATCTGCATCTGTGTAGCCATACAATCTATACTCATGGCTATCATCATAATATAAACCAAATTCTATAGTCCCTTTCAGATATCTCATCACATGTTTTGCAGTTACTAAGTGAACCCATCTTGGTTGAACAAGATATTGACTTAAGGTGTTCACAGCAAAACAAATGTCTGGTCTGGTATTTGTTAAGTACATCAATGACCCAATGATCTGTTTGTAATGAGTCATATCCACTAACTCTGATGAGTAATCAGCTAACAGCTTCAGGTTGGAGTCCATGGGTGTGGCTATGACTTTGCATTCCAACATATTGAATCTCTTCAATATCTCTACCGCATAATTTCCCTGGTTGAGAAAGATTTCTTCTGAAATTTGCCATACTTCCAGACCTAGGAAATAATGCATTAACCCAAGGTCTTTCATCTCAAATTCTTCTGTTAGTTTCTTCTTGCTTTCCATAACCTGTTTCTCATTTCCTGTCAAGGATAAGTCATCCACATATAATAACAGGATGACAAGTTCATCTTCTACAACCTTGAGATAAAAGTTAGGATCATCTTTACTCTTGGTAAATCCCATGCTTGACAAAAAACTATCTATTCTTCTATACCAAGCTCTGGGAGCTTGCTTTAGGCCATAGAAGGCCTTCTTCAACTTGCATACGTGATTCCATCTACCTTTAGCTTCAAATCCTCATGACTATTCGATGTAAAACTCTTTCTCAATCATATCATTAAGGAAGGCTTGTATTTACTTCACCATGGAAGAAACTACCATGATAGTTCTGAAGGAAGTGTACCTTGTTTCCTGGAGTAAGTGTCTCTTCAGAATTAATTTCCTCTTTCTGAAATAAACCTCTGGCCACAAATCTTGCTTTATACTTCTCGATACTTCCGTCAGCTGCATGCTCTATTTTGTATATCCATTTGGAGGATACAATACTCTTTTCTTCTGGTTTGGGAACTATATCCCATACATCATTCTAGTATTCTTTCATCATAACATCTTCCATGAGTTTGTCTTGTCATATCATCAACATATCCTAGTCTTCTGCATTCAACTTTGAAGGTTGGAACCCACTTTACTCTTGGTAAAGTCTCGATCCATCAAGAATCTTTCCATCATGCCGTACCATGTCGAACTCAGATATCTTCTGTAGTCACTCCCCTTAAAGTGGAGTATTATCTTCCTTCTTCATTCTGTATAGGTGGTTCTATGCTTGATATATACTGGTCAATAGAGTATGTCATGTCATAGTCTATTCTTTCTAAGGAAAATCACGAACCTTTCTTTGTACACTTGTTCTTGTAGATCCATATGGAGGATACTATGTACTTCCCTTTATGTCTCGAAATCATATCGTATACATCATTCCCCATGATCAACTGTTATTCTTTGATCATAGTTTCTTTCATAACATTATTTTCTTCATCTTGAGTTATCTCTCATACCCATGGTGGTCTTCATCCTTTGAGGTGGATCTACCGCTCTCTGAAGCTCTTTATTTCGTCATGGTGTCTCTGACCCTGGGAGCTTCAGATTCATGTTTATTGAATTGTCATCACTTGTTCTTCGGAACAAGTCTCATCCTTCTTTTCTTGTAGGAGGTTGTACAGGACCTTTCCTACAATTCAAATGCACCAGTTGCATGGTTAAAACTATTTCACAGAAACATATGCATAACAACAAATTCTTATGCATCATGCAACTATTTATCCAATACAACATTCATCCATATCTCACAGAAACTTTCTAGATGCCTTCCATCTCTACCATGACATCATTGAGATTGTGCACTAATCCAATATGTTAGCAAAGAGGTTTGATAAGTAGCACTGGAGAGTTGTATAGCGCCATGAGCTACTTACCCATCACATGCATATTAGTAGTATTAATGTAAACAATCTATCATGCATAACACATCAACTGAATACAATCAAATGTATAACAACACAATATCATGAAATGGCAATTGAATACTTATCTTTTATTTGTTTCGTGGGTAGACTCCATCTTGATCATTCTGCTTCATCATCTTCTTCATTCATGAAATCATCATTTCTTATCCAAATGATAAGATGAATAAGAGGTTCTTCAAGAATTGAGTTTTTCATATTCCTCATCGCTTGAGGGATCTTCTTTGAATGGTGAGAGCTTGATCTTTAATTGCTCCCAATCTTCTTCTTCTCTTCTTATTAGTTGAGCTGAAAGTAATCACTTACTTCTAGTATATATTCTTCACATGAATGAATCCCATGATCCTGGGAGGCCATTCAAGGTGGCTATCACCACTTCTTCATACTTCTTCTACCGCTTCAAGTTGTTCTGCATTCTAGATCTCCATCTTCTGAATTATGTTCTTATCTTCAAATAGCTTGATCAAGGAATCAAACATCTTCGGTGTCTTTAGGGAAGAAACTTGTGGTACAAGTTGATCTGTGATTGAATCAACAATGATCTTCTTGGCCTTGATTGATTTCTTCTTGTGTAAGGCTTTGAGGCTCATCTCCCTCTAGAACTGGAACCTCTCTACTCATGTAGGTGTCCAATTCATTTTCTTCAGAGAGATCAAATACTTCCATGCTTGGAAGTTTTCAACTTCACCAAGCTTATCATCAAGCTGATGTGATAGATCACTTTGAAATGAGAACCTCAAATGCAAATAGCAAAAGATTAGACCTTACCGATTTGAGGTGTCCATCCTGCTTCCGGAGCTGGTTGATATAGGGTTTGTCAAAGAAACCCTAATTTTCAAAACTTGGAATCTTTCAGATATGATTGGATAGACAGATAGATCTCTTTAAATGGAGCTGTCCAATGTACTCCTTTTCTGAAAACAATGGAGGGAAGCTCCCGAAACAGGAAGCCCTAGTTTTCCAATTTCTTTTGCTGAAATGTCTGTTACTGTTTATGTTATATATTCGAAATTACTACTCCTCTATGTATAAAATTTCTCATTGAGGTAAACTCGCATGTCCTTGATCCAAATCCATAGGTTTCATCAGAATTAGTTTCACCAATTGGGATTTATGATCATTTTCCCAAGGTGACCTGTTACAGGACTGTTCCGTACAATGAAGTTGTATGGAATTCCACGTGTCACTGGTTCATCTTCAGGTTCTGAAATTAGGACCAAATAAAGTACAGTCCGTGATATTTCTGGAACATCTTCCGGAATTCCATTTGGACCTCTGTATCCCATGCTAAAGCAAGTATCCCCAGGTGTCCTGTTTAGGGATGAATTTTGGAAGAGGCTGGAACCCTAACTTGGAGGGATGATATCTTTCATAATATAGTGAATATGAGTCTGAATTTTGGAAATAGTGTAAATCAAGATTTTAGCTTCAGCCTCTTCAATTTTCAACTCTTGAGCCTTCGCCAATCTCAGGATATAGTGAATGTACCAAAACGTAGCAGTTTTAGTATTTAGGGCTTTTCCAGATCGGGGTCAAACTAGGGTTTGACTTTCCCAGAGTTTCACCCAACCAAATTTCTTGATCCAGGTATCTAAACTTCGATTTTGATGAGGAGATAAATCCTATGCTGGGCTCACTCAAAAATTCTTCTTCTGCAAGAAGCCCTAATTTCCTACACCGAAAACTAAAAATGCTCGGAATCGAATTCTGCTTCGACAGAAAGATGCGCCCTTCAATGGAGAGTCAGCCTAGCCTTCTTTTGCTGATCGATTGTGGAGAGAGAACCAAAAAGTAAGAATCCCTATATTCTGTAGCCGCACAATGCCTTCTTTCAGGGTGGCTTTGATACCATGTTAAATTTTCATATGCTAAGCTAGATCATTAGTATTTCATTTCGAATTCATAACAAAAGCATATAAACAGGATCACTGAAAGATAGACAAGCAAAACCATACAAAAGGAACACAAAGATTTATCCTGGGAAAACCCTAAAGGGAAAAACCCAACAAAAAATTCTTCAATATAGATGCCCCAAAAAGATAAAAGGTAAAACCAACAAGGAGATCAAAGCCTGATCCTCTTCCTTCTCCAGCTACTCTTCTCTTCTCCACTAATGCGCTACACAAGTGAGAGTGTGTGTCTCAAATGAGGAGAGATAAACCTCTATTTATATTCATCCGTTCACTTCAATTAACTCATCCGACATGTAGGCTCGAGTTAATCATGTAGACTTGAGTTACACATGTAGGCTCAAGTAACCACACTGGGATGCTCAATGACCCACCTTTACAATTAGAGGGGACAAGCTCATGACTCTTATTAGTTCTTCCGATTAGAAGCATCGAGGTACAAGATACTACAAGTGGTTCTCCCGGTAGGACCATCGGGAACCACAAAAGATACATATAGAATATTCTTTGAAGTTACAATATTTCAACATGGGGAGGCATGGGGAGGTTGTCGTCACAACCTATAGGCTTGTAGGTTACCCCTGTGGCATCCCACAGGACTGTAGGTTGTGATGGCATCCTCCGTAGACCTCTCGAGGCATGTATAGTCTTCCTAGCATCCTAGTGGTTTCCTACGGGCCTATAGGTTGTGATGGAAGCCTCCCCAGGCCTGCGTAGACTACCATAACATCCTACACTCATTCTACTACTCGTAATCATGCATGAGACTCAATATTGGGCTTGGAGACACTATTTTTTTTTCTAATTATGTTTTGAGTTATGTATTTGAACTTGGCACCATTTGAGAATTTGTTCAAGGAATCATCTTTCATTTCATTATTTTGCATACAAATACAGAGTGTCAAATGTTGTGTTATCATTTTTATAAGATGATGAGACTACTTCACCTCATTCTATATTGTATATATCATTTGGAATATAAACTTGGGAGTTTATGTGGAGAAGAGAACAATCTAAGAGGAATGTGCTTCAAAGTGTTGCACGCATTTCATATTTCAATGGTACCTCTTTCCTTTTGAAGTAATGTTGAGAGATTTAAATATGCCTTTTGAATGGGTTGTATACTAATGTAAGCATCAATAATAATATCACAAATACAAGCTCAATTGGGAATAAGACAGTCTTTTAAACATTGCATCCTATTGGGGAACTCATACTTTGTTTTGAATCTTGAGTGAGATCAGCCTTAACACTCATACCAACAGGTCCATACTTTTGTTTTATGTTTTCAAACCTTGAATATCACTCCATTTTTTCCACTAATGTTCATACCCCTGCATATCTGAAAGGTATACTTTATTTTATGACTATAATCATGTTTGCAAATCAGATCATCATAAGAATATAATAAAGGTTAGCAAACAAAACTTAATTTGTTCATTTGATGTAGGTTTCAAGTTGCAAGCTCATTTATCTTCATGAGAATTTAAGTGGCCTCAAAATCCATTTTCAGTTTGGTCAAATGGAATCTAATCAATAGTAGAGTAGGTTGGAATTTAACTAGGAAATCTATTTCAAACTAGAGTTTCTAGGATATTGTGAAGCTCTTATGTTTCCATACCCAGCATTTGAGTAAGAAGGGAATATTCTTATGGCAGGATGTCTAGGATCCAATGGCATGATCTTGGAAGAATTGTTTCACATTGGATCACCAGCATGCTTTTCTTCCCTCAGACAGCTCCTGTGTAACTAAGCTTGTTGGACTCACCCTTTAAGAGGCATAGAAAATGAATAATGCCATATCGGCTTCCTTTTGGTGGCACTGATGGTGGAGTTCTGGTCATCCTCTTCGATAGTATGATTCTCAAAATATATACTCCCTTCTGCATCAACATCATAGGCTAGGCCTTGTCCAAGATGCTCATTCGATTTCCTAATATCTGAAGGATAGGTGAGTTTGTCAATTTCATAGTGTTTGGTCTATGGAGCTGTCCCACAAGATTCAAGTTTTTGTGTGGCTAGTTATTTATCAGGGGGCTTCCAAGGCCACATTGGTGAAAAGTTGTCACTTTGATGGTCTTTTCCATGGCTAAACAAAAGGTTTATTGTCAATATTGATCAAAATGCTGAACATCTGAGTGGGCCTAATGGTTAATAACATGTGTTATCTCCTTGGAGGTCACAAGTTTAAAAGGGACAGGGGTAGGGTTGCTCATTGGCCTGTTGTGACAAGACTAGAAGAGTAGGCTACCCTGGGATAGAGGCTCACTTCGAAGGGCTTCCAGACATCTCGGCCTCCGCTAAATCACAAGTTATTGATATATCTACCTTACAAGCTGTTGAATATACTCTTAGAAAGTTGCTATTCCTATAGTTAAAAAAAATATTATACATAAAACTCACACACTGCTCATTAACATATCATTATATGCTAATGTTACCTTTTCAAGCAATGGAATAATCCAGAGCAGAGTTACCAAATAACAATAATACAATCTAACTACCCATTACTACCTAGTTTCGTCCATTAAAAGCATCGACTACCTTTCACAATGGAAAACTAACCAAAATATCAACGTAAACTTTATTTGAAATTAAAGCATCTAACAATAAATTCATGATACCTTTCACAAAGGAAAATTAAACAAAATATCAACATACTTTATTTGAAATTAAAGCAAATAAAAATAAATTCACAATAAGTAACGAGAAAATTTCCAAATAAGAGAAACATGGTAGACATTTTGTAATACAAATCCTTCGACATATGAGATCTCTCGATATAATGAAAAGTATAATAAATTGTCCTTCATAATCCTATAAGAATAATGAATTGTGAATAAAGTTGTTAAAAATATATTACAACAATGCAATTAAAAAAAAATAATAGACGAATATGTTCACACATTAAAATATTTTTTTCATAAATATCGAAACTTATTATATTACTAAATATTATTAAAACTTATTATATGATTAATTCATTATATTATTAGTTGTTTAATTTTTCTTTTCAATTTATGTAATTGTGTTAATTTTAGTTAAGGATAGGTTCTTTTTGTAAGGAGAACTGTGTTCAATTCTCTTTAAAAGTGATTTAGCTCAGAAGAGACATCAAAAAAATTTAGCCATGTCAAGAGTTGGTGTGACCTAGTCATAGTGGGATCCCCTACCTTATGTGACATTGACTACTAAATAATTACTTATTATTGACAAACTAAAATTTTAAAAATAAACAATTTGTATGAAAATGAATTAAGGAGAGCCATGAAGCACAAACTTTTTCTTAAAATTTAAAGTGATCCAAGTTTAATTTAAAAAGAAAAAGAAAATCTACATAAAAATTTAAATTTATTTAAATTAAAATAGGATCTAATTTATTGAAGTGTAATTTTGTAAATCTCTTCGTACTTGATAAATTCTGGTTTAAAATAAATCTATATTATTTTTAAAAATTTTAATTTATAAACCAACACCAATCTTTCTAATAATTTATTTCATATATATATAACTTTTACCTTATAATACTATTTCCAAATACAATTTTTTTTTCTTCAATAGGTTCAAAACCTCTCTAATAATTCATTTCATATATATATACATATAACTTTTATCTTATAATACTATTTATAAATACAATTTTTATTTTATTCAATAAAATCAAAAAGTTAAAACCCTACATAGTATTGCAGAGTCCTTATAACAATCCACATGACAAGCTGAAAAAAACCGAAGATTTAATCTATCAATTAAAAATATAAAGACCTTTCTCATTATGAGCCAGAATACAAACTACAGAATATACAAAGTTTCTATCCATACCCCATCTAAATAAATTTGACAAAATAATAGTATAACTTCTAACCAAATGAAAAGTATAACTTCAAAATAAGTTTGCTCTTCCACAATTAAGATTGGAATTTCAATTAAAAAGAACTTGAATTTATCTATCATACTTCCAAATGATTCCATTCCAAAGCTACAAAGCATTGCATCACTTTTCTAGTGCTCACACTAATTGAGGACAGGCTGCAAAGATTTGTACAGACGCACAAACCCCAGTTCGAATCCAGCAAATCATAAACTGATTGATAAATTAAACCAGAATATCAGCGTCTTCATGTGCAAGTGACAATTGTGAATTCAATCATGTTCCCAGACTCCAGTACAAGTCTCGATAGCGATTCCCAACGGCCCGGAACGTAGGCTCTCCGCGTGCTTAGCTGATAGACTGCATATCTTCACTGTGGGGCGCCTTTCAGCCAAATACAAACATATTCTCTGTATCTGTATTTACATTTTGTTTGTTGTACATAGCTTTAGAGAATTCTTCAATCGTTTTCATGTTGGGTGCCATGGTTGTCAAAAGTGAGACAAACAGGCAGGGGCAGTGGCAACTGTGAGATATTAGAATGTAACAGATGATGTTGATAAGATAAAGTAATAGTTACACCTATTGATCAATAGCAGCTAATCAGTAACTGTGACAGCACTTTGAGGTAGAATAACAAGCTCATTCAAGCAAACAATTTGATACTGGGGAAGGAGGGATTGTAGAGGCATCATCAGTATCATGGATTTTAGTTCTTTTCTGACATCTCTGGGCACTTCATTTATCATCTTCTTGGTGCTTCTTTTGGTGTTCTCGTGGCTGTCCAGTAAGCCTGGGAACCGGGTTATCTATTTCCCCAACAGAATTCTTAAGGGAATGGACAAGACGATTAAATCTGGTAATCGTTTCACCTGGATTCTGGAAGCCTGGCAGGCTACCGAAGATGAAATCATCTATATGGCTGGTGTGGATGCAGCTGTTTATCTTACATTTATTACTACAGGTATATTTATATTATTATATTTACAGGGGTTTATATCTTACAAATTGGGGATGAATTGGGGTTGATCAAGGCTGATGCTTTTTTAAGTGACAGTAGTAAATTGAAAATTGATTTTATGAATGATTTTTTCAAATTTAAAATAAATAATTATTAAATATATGTATAAAAAAATAAGTGATAACTATACATGGATAATTGGTTATAGATATCTAATAGCTTTTAGATGAATAAAATGTAACACTTAACTTATAACTTATAAATATTCATAATTTACCAGTTAAGTAGTTTTGCTAATTTTATTCAATTTTATGATAATCTCATTTAAAAGATCAATTCAGAGTTAATAGTCAATGCTGTTGGACAATAAAAATATTTCAAAACTGCAATTCTATATGGGTTATAGACTTGTCTTGTCTTTAGGTGGATTTTAACAATCATGAAAATCACAAGAGCATCTGTGTGGGGCTAATGGTTAAGAACTTGTATTATTTCCTTGGAGGTTGCAGGTTTAAAACCTGCCAGGGGTAGGGTTGGGCATTGACCTTCTTGTGACAAGGCTAGAAGAATAAGCAACCCCAGAGACTCACCTCACCCCTGACCTCTCAGCCCCTGCTAAGTCTCACAAGTTATTAATATATATGGCTGGCAGGCTGTTGGATATACCTTTGGGAGGTTGCTGTTCTCATTATTTAAAAAAACAATCACAAAATCACAATTTGATCTGGTGTTTAGACTTATGGGATCTTAGAGATTTTTGTTGGTTGATTTTTCAAAACAGCATTGGTGATCATGGTATTATCTGCGGGCGTTTGCTTACCTGTTCTTATTCCTCTGATCGTAACCGATTTCAATTACAAACTATCGTTGGAGACTGTAACAAACAAAACCGCTGCTATTTACACTGACATTGACAAGCTTGCCATGGGCAATATTCAGGTGCCAGGCAAACCCTTCCCTTTTTATGTTGTTTGATTTCCAATATATAATTTAACAATTACTCATGTCTGGCCGAAAATATTTGTCTTGCAGACAAAGAGCAGCCGATTATGGGGATTTGTCATTGCAACGTACTGGGTATCGTTTGTGACCTATTATTTTCTTTGGAAATCCTACAAACATGTCCTTCGACTTAGGGAAAAGGAGCAAGAATTATTGGAGTCTAAGCCAGAACAATTTGCCGTCCTCGTTCGAGATATTCCTCCTGTACCAGTTGGAAAAACACGCAAAGAACAAGTGGACTCTTTTTTCAAAAGGTTCTACCCGGAAACTTATGAAAGATGCTTGATTGTCACGGACATGGCACAGGTATTCTTAAATTTGAGACAAAGTTATCTTTCTACGATGTTCTTGTTAATATTTGTTAAAGTTACCAGATATTATTGGAGTAACCTATCTACCCAACCATTTGCACTGGGGCCACGGACATCAGTGAATGATAGCTTATTCCCTTGAAACCAGACCTGCGGAATGGTTTAATGAATTTAGACTTAGATTTTTAATCTATATGCTCTCTAAATCAATGTGCCACCATCTAGAATTTAATAACTTAGAATTCACTAAATCAATCCTGCTTACTGCTGTAAATGAATTTCCTGTATCATATCGATCTGATAATAGACACTTGATCGGCAAACTGGGTTATAACTTGAAGGATTTGTGAATTTCAAAGCCTTCAGATAACTTTGTGAATTTCAAACCCTTCAAGTTATCATAACTCAGTTTGTCAATCAAGTGTTTATTATCATTTGCAGCAGGACTGATTTAGTGAATTCTAAGTTATTAAATTCAAGATGGTCTGACATTGGTTTATGCTTTTAGAGAGCATATAGATTAAAAAACCTAAGTCTAAAAACGATTTCAGAATTTGACAAATCTAGTTTCAGAAAAGATAACGAAATAAGTTATCACTCCTGGCTTGTTCATGGGCCCAATGCAAATGATTGGGTAGATAGCTTACTCCGATATTATTTCCAAAAATGGCCAAAAAAATTTTCTTTAGTTAGCAAGAATAGGTGCCCGTTGAGATGTGTTGTGAATGATTCCTTATAGATATAGTCAAAAGAAATTTAATGATTGGTTTTATTTAGCAAACATTCAGTGAAGCAACTAGCTTCTTTATCTGCAAATAGATTTGTTCCAAAATCTTTAGTATTTGAGCTTAGATCCATAGATTCATAGATTTGTTCCAAACTTTTTTTATTGATTGGTTTTATTTAGCAAACATTCAGTGAAGCAACTAGCTTCTTTATCTGCAAATAGATTTGTTCCAAACTCTTTAGTATTTGAGCTTGGATCCATAGATTCATAGATTCCATAGATTTGTTCCAAATTTTTTAGCTAAGCTTTAGATGTATCCATTTTATAAAAATCTACCAAAAGATCAAATCTTTCGAACTGCGAATCTTTTATTTTAAATTAGCAAATATATATTTTTTTATGATTTTTTAATTTTTTATAAAATGCTCATCTTAGCTCTAAGGTGAGCATAAAAAGACTTATACATCTACCCTACTGGACCCTAAAATGAACCTCTTAAGCCAAATTAAACTTAGAACCAGCCAGTTAAACTGTTTGTTTCAACCATACCCATAAATCAATCACTCTTTTCTTAATATAGTTCTGTTTCGGCCTTCACCCAGTTTCATTTTAAACATAGATGATGAATGTGGCAAGTTTCGTCAATGTAGTATGCCCAATCATTCAAAGATAAGGACTGCTGTATTTCGTGTGTCAAAAATCTTGGTTGATGAGTTGCTCAAAAGCATGTCTCATCACCAATACATCTTCCATTTGAACCTTTTCCTATTGCTGTGCCTTGCTGGTGGCTTAAATGGAAGTCTTATGCGTTCAATGGTTCATTGTGCAATCTCCACTCAGAGATGGATAGAATTCTGGGGTTATGTTTTGTATTGAACTTTCTTGTTTTTTATGTTCTTGAACAGGCTGATAAGGTATGTACAGAAGTAGAAGGCTATAGAAAGAAACTAGCTCGAGCTGAAGCTATATTTGAAAACTCTGAGACTCTGAAGAAACCGGAAAGAACACGTCCAATGCACAAGACGGGAACTTTGGGACTTGTGGGCAAACAAATAGACTCTATAAATTTCTATAATGAAAAAATAAAGGATTTATCACTCAAGCTGAAAACAAAACAGAAGATTACACTGACAGAGAAGCAGGTTGCAGCAGCTTTTATAATTTTCAACAGTAGGTCTGTTGCAGCAGCTGCAGCACAGGTTGTGCATTCACAAATTGGGGATACATGGACTACAATGGCAGCTCCCGAGCCTCGTCAAGTAGTGTGGAAAAACCTTGCTATTCCCTTCTATCAGAGGATGATTAGACAGACCGCTGTAAACATTTTTATGTCTCTAAGTGTTGTTTTCTACATGATTCCCATCACCTTTATCTCTGCATTTACAACCCTTGATAATCTAAGAAAACTTTTCCCGTTTCTGAAACCGATTGTGGATATAAAAGCACTTAAAAGCGCCCTTGAAGCTTTCTCACCTCAGCTTGTTCTGATTCTCTTTTTGTATTTCTTGCCTACAATTCTCATGATCCTCTCCAAAGCTGAAGGGATCCCTTCAGAAAGCCATGTAGTGAGAGCTTCGTCTGGAAAGTATTTTTACTTTATAGTGTTCAATGTTTTTCTGGGAGTTACAATTGGCGGCACCTTGTTCCAGTCCCTCAAGCAGATTGAAAAGCAACCCAACTCAATTGTTACGCTGCTTGGCAATTCTCTTCCTCCCAATGCTACCTTCTTCATTAGTTTTGTTGCTATCAAGTAAGTTGGGTTTCTCTTTACTCAATTCCAATTCCTAAAACTGTTTTCTAGTTCTCAGTTTGTTAAAGAATTCGTTGTTGGTTTCCGTTTTGTTTTTTCTGGTCTTAATGTCTGATAGACTTTTTATATGGATAAACAGGCTCTTTGTAGGGTCTGGGCTTGAACTTTCTCGCTTGGTGCCGCTAGTGATATACCATTTAAAGAGGAGATATCTTTGTAAGACTGACGCAGAGAGACAAGAGGCTTGGGCTCCTCCTTGTTTTGGTTATGCTACCAAAGTTCCAAATGACATGTTGATCATCACCATTGCTCTATGCTATTCTGTTATTGCTCCCATGATCCTTCCTTTTGCTATTCTGTACTTTTCTGTGGAATGGTTTGTCATTCGGAATCAGGTGACTCTCTGTCTCTGTAATCCTGGTTTGTTTGTAACAAATGGAAATTGATGCATCAATCCATATACAAGAGACTTTTAATAGTAAGAGAGGCTGAAGAATCAGGGGTTAAGAGAATTAGGGGTAATTTTGAGGTGTTCTGTAAGCTGACAACCTCCCTTTTTTATCTTTTTTTTTAATATGCAGGCACTGAACGTGTATGTTCCCTCTTATGAGAGCAATGGGCGTATGTGGCCTCATATGCACACCAGGATTCTGGCAGCTTTGTTACTCTCCCAGATTACCATGTTTGGGTACTTCTCAATAAAAAAATTCGTTTACTCACCCTTGCTCTTACTACTTCCCTTCATATCTCTAGTATTTGGCTATGTTTCTAGAAAATGCTTTTACACCTCCTTTTCCGTCACTTCCATGGAGGAAGCTTGCAACGATGTTAATAAAGTTCCAAGCTTGTCATCGATTGTGAAGGCGTATACCCCTCCCTGCCTGCTGGTGGAGGATGACTTTGATGATATTGAACAAAATGAGGAAGCTCGGCCCACCATTTCCCCAAAGACAACATCAATCGCTACATCCAATGCTTGACCAACCATACCCAATTCAATATCTCCAGCTCATTACGTGGAGAAAACGATGAAATGAAAGTTAAGAGACTACTGCTGCTTTTCCCGTTGCTGTAAAAACATTGCATACTTTAGTTTTGTTTTGATATTACCAGAGAAGCCTTCGAAGATCCCAGGTCAAGCTTTGTGTTGTAACAGAGTTTAGGATGAATGGGGTCCTAGACACTCTTGATTCTCTGTTCATCATCTAGGTTCTCTGCGCCTTGTTTTACTATTTTGGCTAAGCTGGAAAGGAACCATCTTAACGTAGCGTATACATATGTCTATTTTTCTGCAATTATTCTTCAGATTAATTTCAAAGTTGTTCTGCTGTCAGTTTGGCGTAACGCTTAACTATTGTTCACGGAAATAAAAGTCTGAATATTCTTATGTGCTGATTGTAGGCTTCAAAATCTGCAGCATTCTATATAATGGTGGAAGATATTCCTAGCTAATTATAAGGCAAATCTTTCTTAGGGTCTAAAAAATATCGTGAGTCTAAAAAATTCAGAGGAAATACCTTTTGCTATTAAAAAATAAAAATGACTAGGCATTTGAAGATGCTCCCAAACAGTACAGTAATAGTTGACCACAGGGATGCAAACGCAACAGATTTTTATAATAAAATTCTGTCCAAAGACAAATAAATTAGTTCTAAGTTTTAGTTTAATTTATGTTGACACCTAAATTGAACATTTTCATTCAGGGTTATGCTCCAGTATTCTGAAATTGTTAATGCTGTCGGAACTTTCATTAGACCATTTTGAAAAATGAGCACTGTTAACCATGAAAAGGAACATAATTGAAATTCTTAGTCTTGTGAATGGTGCAAAGTATAAGGAAAATAATTGAAATTCTTATTCTGTGAATGGTGCAAAGTAGAATAACAGGAGCTATGTGGTGGCAATGTTCCCGACATTGTCACATGTTGTTGTACAGTAACTTGAAAGTTTCATAAAGATTAGCATCCTTACTTGTATCTAATCCTTCCATGATCAACAGCAAAGAAACAAAAACGTTTGTTTTATATATATAATTTTTTTTAGGTTTTATTTAAACTTTAACAATGTAAATAGGTTTGGCACATGCCAGTAATTATTTTCTTCCCAACATTGAGATTTCTTGTAGATATTCTGCATTGATTCTACTATCAAAGTTGTCTAAGGCTTCTAGGATAGGCAGAAAAACTACCCACAACATTTAGGTCATCAAGATACAAAAAAAATTCACAGATAATCCTACTAAAAATCCTAAAATCAACACTGTTGGACTAGCTCACATAGCTGGCCCTCAAAATAGCCCATTCAAGCTTCTTAAAAATCCAAATCCTGGGCAAACATGAAATCCCATCCTCCAATTTCGATGCAAAACAATAGGAACCTAGAAACAAACTTTTCGATGCAAAACAATAAGAACCTAAAAACAAACTTAGGGAAAACAACCCTGCAAATATCAAGAAGGAGAACAAAAAAACAGTAGCCTGCATATGAAACAAACCTGAAGTGTCTTGATAGTAATAGTGAGGCGAGTGCCCGGCTTGACAGTGGTAGTACCATTCTCTTCTATCCAGAATTTGAAAACATAGCCGAACCCACCTCCACCTAGAACACTCTCTAGCCTAAAGTTCCTGGTGGCAGATTTCAGCTCATTGAATGTGAATTTCAACAACTGGGATGATATTTTTAATTGCTCCTCTAGCTTGGGAGTAGTTGGAATGCTCTCTGTACTGGCAGTGCTAATCGAAGGACCTGGGAAGTTGGCAATGGTTTTCCATTATCATTGGGATTTTTGGTTTCAGCTGTGCATCAATGTGTCACACAAAAAAACCCCATCTATAAGTAAGCTTCTCAAGTATTCAAAAACCAAAAATTCAATTGCAATTACAATTTTAAGTACAAACCCTTTTAAATGACATAATAATCTATTAAGATTCACCAACCAAATTCAAGACAATTTAAAATAATTGCAGATTATTCAAAAAAATTTAAAATATTTTTTGGTTCATCAACCAAAATGATAAAAAAATTCAAAATGTTTTCTCATCCATCAACCAAACAACCAAATTTAATTTGATACAAATAAGAATTAAGGATCCCTCTATTTTCCATTTTGTTTTTGTTTTCTTTAGCTCACGAGGCACTCAACCAGTATGTCATTTTGTAAAATGAATTTAAAAAACATTCCTCTTCTTTCATTTCTATAAACCCATTTTAAATACATCATTTATAATTACGCTGCAAGAATAGGTTGCAAAGCACACTTAAATGCCTATCGTTTTCTAAAATACAAAGCTACATAAAATACTAAATTACATGATAGTGTTGTAATGCTACAGGGTAGCGATGGTGAGTCCAACTTCACGATCAAAGCTTGAATAGTTGCATCCTTGTATAGGGGTTTGAATTTGTGAAACATTTTTGTTTTAGTGTAACGTTTTTGTGAAACAAAGAATCTAATATATAATAAAATTTCTAGGAAAATTCATGAAAAGTTACAATAACCATGATTTTCAGAGTTAATGTGGAATTGGTAATTCTGTGGCAATTCTTTGCATGATGTTATTTTGGCGGAAATGACCTTGGATCATGGCTAGTTTCTGTTTTTCAACAAATTAAGAGCCCTTTCCTGTACAATGTCAATTATTTAGCCTTTAGGTGGTACCTTTCCCAGAAAAACAATTTAGTTCGTAATTGCTCAAACAAGTTTATTAAACCCTCTCCATCCTAGTCGCGACCCGGCCCCAGCCAAACCCCCCCTCAGGTTTTGTCAAGATTCTTCACTACTCATAACAAGAAAATTATAAGCTCATTACCAAGGATGAGAGAGTCATGAAGGCTGATAACTGGTTAAAAGTGTACTCCCAACCAAAAAAAATAAAAAGTGCTATATTTTGTTTAACATACACATTCAAACTTCAAAGGTGGTTTCCATTTTATAGGTTGGCTCATTTTTAAAAGAGGAGCACAGTATTGGTGTTACAAAGAAGGAATCAAAGAAAAGGAAGTACCCTACTGAGACACTGGACTCTAATTTTCTGTAGGAGACATAGAGTAACAGTATGGACATTGATAAGAACAACACTGGATTGACAAATCCAAAACCAGAGAGAGAGGAGAACCAGCCTACTGATACACTTAAAGCCAGTATCTTGCATGAGGCACACACAGAGATTAACACTCTCGATGAGGATAAGAATAACATTGCTCCATTCCATGATGAGGAACAAAATGGAAGTGAATTTAACACTGGCATGTCTTCATTACTTTCTCAACTAGGAAGCACCGAGGGTACTGAAAGAACAAAGAATGGGGTGGGAAAGAAAATCAAGATCCTGTACACTACAAAAGAAGTTTGTCAGGAGAACTTGAAATTCAGAAACTAGAAATTCCTCCGAGTAAGTTGCTCGAAACGATTAACTAAAAAAAAGTAATACAATCGTATCAGCTTGGGAAGCAATTATCTTTTAAGTAGTCTTCAGGTTTAAGTATAGAGTGTGTTGCCGGTGACCCATCACTTGGTGACACAGGTAATTCAAAAGTTGAGGGGAAGTACCCTTAAGTGTATTAAGCAGCTTTAAATCCTTGACATGGATTTCAGCCATCGGTAATCTGTGACACCCCTTATACCATCACCTAGATGCAAATCCCCCTTTGGTAACCTAACACCCACAGGGAAAACCTCCATAGACCAACATTCAGATGATACAAAGCAGCTTATATCCTCCATGGATTCATAATCTAGGACAAGTCAACTTTTTAGTGATTTATTTATTCATTTGCATATAGTTTTTCCACACAGAATCAGAGTCTTCATGAAATTCCATCCCTTAAATTTGATATAACACATTGTTTGAAATTCCAATTTCAGTCAAATAATTTATTCATTTAGTTCATAAAATATAATACAAATTGGGTATTCTATTAAAGCTGGGACAATGTCCAGAGAATAAATCAGGCAAGAGGAGATGATCTTATTAATATTTCTGGCTTAAGCACTCTTGAAGAAAATATTGTTTATTCATTTGAATTGGCACGAAAATGAGTTTTAACTGAGTTAAAATATAAAATATAATATTTGCCAACCCGATTTCCCATTATTCTTCTCTATTTCGTGCATCCACTTACAATTTCCCTGGATGATGCAAGGCCAAACTAGACGCCTGTCAAAGATGCTACAGAAACCGGGCGACTTCTTCCATCGTGCCAGTAAACGAAGTGATTGAATTCTTCACTCACTGGTATTCCAGTAACATCGTGCGAGTAAGCAAGCAAACAACTAGTATTCCTCATCTTCTAAGTCTGTAGGTGAAAAAAAAGAAACCAAACAACGAAGCCAACGGAACAAAAAAAGAAAATGAAGATTGTGTGCCACAAACAGTAGAGGTGGTTGTCGCGTGATAGTCGATATGCGCATGACTTGAAGTGTGTTGTGGGCGGTGTTGCAATGGAATCAGCAGAGTCTCGGCACTGTGGTTTTGGTTGTTTGTAGACCGTAGCTGCAGTTGTGTTTTATATAAAATATTGTGATGAAAGTATAATGAATTAATAAAAGCTCAAAGGGCTTTGGATTTTCTATACCGATGTCAAACTACGCAGTTTCCATTAAAGAGAATATATAATAACATGGATAATTATAATAGAATCCATAAAATATTAAACCAATTTGACGGATTTTTATTTTGGTTAATGACTTCAATGTTGGGCTTCACCACATGATTCGTAATATGAAGCATAATGATCTCATGACAACAAGATGCCTTTCTAGCTCGTAGACTGAAGCGTATTTACATCCGAGGATTATACAGGAGCTAGGGTAGGTTGAGCATAAGATGCAGCAACAAGAAAATTACTAAATACAGAATCCCAAACAGGGACTAGTTATGTATATAGCTAAAATCAAACAAATTAACTTGTTTAAGGCCAATTCTACTGATTGACCTATAATTCTTAGCCTTTACACTGCATTTTGTCTAGGGATTCTGCAAGACCATTTGGCACCTGTTGTGATATGTTTGAACAAAGTAAAACAAGATGGTTTTAACTTTCAGAAGTTACAAACAAATTATCTTAGGTTGAGAAGTTATCTATGGAAAACAAAATTCAACAGAGCTCGAAGAGAATATCTCAATATAATTGCCGAACAAAATTTCTGTGTGAGATCAGAAAAATCTATTTCAAATTGGAACTGAATTTTGCCCATTCTTAAAACAACTCATGATATGCTTTAACCAAATTTCATATAGTCAATTTAATTAATATTCTGAGAAATGATCACTCCCTTCTGCTCAAGTTTGCAGAATATTGCAAGGTACTTAAAGAGAAACCCAAAAGGGAAAAAACTAAATTACAGAAATAGACTAAAGAGTAATACAATAACTAATTTCAAATAAGAGTAAATTACATCTCGGGAAACCTTTAATGCAGGTGACTATATAATTTAAGAACATAAACATTGAAACTCGCAGATATACGGGGACTTTAATTTGACTAATATTTGTACAGAAATTACATTTGTACAACATGGGAAGTGGTTTCATTGAGGAAGCCGCAATCGCACTTGAGGTCAAGATTCATAGAAGGATCGGTAATGGGCGTGCTACAGATGGCTCTTCTAGTGCATGGACCTCCAGTAAGGTTCCATGTATTAGAATATTGTGTATTGATATTCCACTTCTGAGCAAGTGACTCTAATACAATAACAAAAAGGAAATGAGCTCAACAACAAAGGTTGATAAAAACAGAAGACATGAGAATGCTTGCATCCTGTGCTATGATAATTCTTTTTTCAGAATTATATTCCATGGTTACCTTCTTTTGGGTTCGTGACTGCTGCTGTTTGAGCTTGCTGAAGCAAATTGAGACACCCAATACTGAGAAAATTGCACAAAAGCCAAATCTCATCAACTGGAGAGGAGGAAGGGAGAATTATCTCTTGGTGTTGCTAGTGTAACTGCAGAGGAGGGGAGAATTATCAACTAAAGGTATGAAATAAAGAGACTTATTAAGAGAATTTGTTACTACATTTAATACCTTTGATATGCTTGGTTGGTTTATTTGCAGTAGTCGATTGGATTCGATAGGGCTTCCACCACCCAGTTCTGTGTACTTCTGCTCTTAATATCCACCATGTAGTTTACTGTGGATTTGATAGCGAGACCACCACCCAGCTCTGTGTGCTTTATATCCACTATACTTCTTTTGGAGGACATGTAGGTTGATCGACTATTCCGTAATATCTAGTGGTTTGCAATTGCCTATGCAAAAAATTAAAACTCAATAAAAATAGATTAAATTTTGTTATAGCCTACTTAAAACTCAATAAAAATAGAATAAATGTTGTTATAGCTTACCTAGGAATCCTTTTGAGGATGGTAGAGATTTGACTACTTAGAAAACTCTAGAATCAAGTTCTATTTCAATGGATCCAACTTGAGGATGAGCTTTACCAGCTTTGAGAGAGCAACTACTACATCTCAAATAGGCCATGAAGGATATAAAGACAAGCCTAAACATAGAGTGGGGATGAACCATTTTTTATTAGCTAGAGGATAAATTGCTAATGCTTGTTGAGTGGTTAAGTTAATTCCCTCACAATCAAAGTTGGAAACCAACTTTTCCTTCTAAAATGGTACCCACCTCTCTTTTGGAGTTGCACATTTGGGCTTGAAAAAGTAACTTATCCTCTATAGGAAGGGTAGAAAAGCAAAAGAAAGGTAATGAAAGTGAGGGTACTACTCCATATACCATCTTTATAGGTAAAATTTTTGTTCATTATAAGAAGTGCCATATTCAAAATATGACATTTTCCATTCCATAGGTTCATTAAGAGTTTTGAATCACCTATAAATTATAAATAAAATATATACGATATTAAATTTTCCCAAACTTAAATAAATAAAATAAACACTTAATGTACATAAAAATTTAGATAATTTAAATAATATATTAAATTTAAGATCAAAATAAATCTCTATATATATTTCTAAATTTAGCTTAAAATCGAAACAATAATTATATTTAAAAAATTAATAATAAATCTTATTAAAATTTCCAACTCACTTATCAAAATATTATTTTTTATTTTTACACTGTTACATATAACTCATTAACTTTATAAATGGATACCCAAAATCTCTTCACCCTTAACATTCACAATACCTTTTAACACTCATTTTCACTAACATTGCAAACATTTAAATTGATTTTTCAAGAGAAAGCTATCATTACATTCCTTTTTTTAAGGAAGTAATTAATTTGAAAACTATTAATTAGTTTTGAGTTTTGTCTCTTAATAAGGGCATTAATTGTGCTATTAGATATATACAATACCTTTTAACACTCATTTTCACTAACATTGCAAACATTTAAATTGATTTTTCAAGAGAAAGCTATCATTACATTTCTTTTTTTAATGTAGTAATTAATTTGGAAACTATTAATTAGTTTTGAGTTTTGTCTCTTAATAAGGGCATTAATTGTGTTATTAGATATATACAATACATTTTAACACTCATTTTCACTAACATTGCACACATTTAAATTGATTTTTCAAAAGAAAGCTATCATTACATTCTTTTTTAAGGTAGTAATTAATTTGAAAACTATTAATTAGTTTTGAGTTTTGTCTCTTAATAAAGACATTAATTATGCTATTAGATATATGCATGTACACTTCAGGGAAAAAGAACAAAACAAATGAAGTGTCGAATGATTCTAAAGATATTCTAAAAGGATGCATATTGACCAAATATTCAATTTTGTGAATTCGTTTCTTTCTTTAATTTTTAATTCCCGCCGAGCCTTAAGACAAGGCGAGGCATGGCATAGTTGTAAATGCAAAGTTTTGTTTCTTAAAGCCAAACATCTTATTCACAATTATTTGAGGGCAAAAAAGAAATTTGGCTATTTTAGGGGAGGAGGGAATTTTCTTTTACATGCATCGCCACTGAGCCAAGTAAATGAAATTGGTGAATTCTATTTCTAGCCAGATGTGGGTGGCCCTCAATTAGTTCTTTGTTAGGAGAATATTTAGTTAGGAATAATCCAAATACATCGCATATTATTGTTGTTAAAGCTGCTGTCCTTTTTTTCCTTTTTGCCTTTTTACCAGGAAGAAGCCCACGCTGTAGCCTCTGCAACCTTTGCAACAAACCCCTCATGCGAAACGAATACTTCATCTATTTATTTTCTCCTGTCTATGTGTGGATTGGCACAGAACTTAATGATCTGTCAAAGTCTGATGGCATTAATTACAAACAGGATCAAATAGAGGAGGGAGTCCAAGGGACAATTTGCTCTTCATTTCTTCTTTAATACAGCCAGCCGTCAAATCATCTACATAAAAATTTATTTGTTCTAAAACAGATCTTCACAACAAGTGGCTGACTGGAGAACTGGCGATAGCAAGTGGAGTATGCCATGGTAACTGCCTTTACCCGTCACTAATATATATAGTAATCGAGAGGCCTGGTTGGCCAGCAGATTTTTCCTTGCATCTTCAGTTGGAGAGAATGTTGATCTTGGCAATCAATTTCCTTACAGGGTTGTAGTGTATTTCGTAAGGTTTATGGCTCGACTATGTCTGTTTTCTTCTTGACGTGTTAAATTCCTGAAATTTGTTCCAGCATTACGCCATTTTTGTCCAAGGCTATGGAGTGTTTGTTTTTGTGGAATCCTGCATCAATCTCAACTCGTTTTAAAGTGTTCTTGCTCAATTTGGTCGCTTCTTTATATATTTCCTCAAGCTTCGGTGAAATTCTCTCCATCCTTTCACTCATTCTCGCCATAATTATTCATTTCTCAACAGTTCTTCCTCTTATTGCAACAATGTTTGTTGCAGTCTATACAAGTTGCAGACATGATGTCAGATTAGACTCTGACAATTTATTTACATTACTGAACGATATGCAAAGTATTACCTTCATTCTAAAAGAACTTGTGTTTGTCAAACTACATGAGAATTGAAATAAAACAACACACAAATCTGTTAGTAGCTTACCCAAAGGCATTGCGCAAAACAATGCACTCATTATGAAGGAATTCAAGAGCTTCCATGCAACCACTAGCCCAAGCTAAGAGACAAAGGCGCACATAAGCGTCATAGGCATTAAGGGCTTTCCAGGCTCCTTACCCACTACACTCAATAAATTGCAAGCATGTTGTTGTCAAGATGCACAGAAGATGAGAAATACAATCTATCTGAGAACGAATTATTGATCCACATTAACAATAATAAAGTTAATAAAAATCTTAAGACATCATGCGCATGGGCTAGCTTCTTTACAACTGCTAACCCATTCCCAAAGATAAAGGCACACATAGGCTGCATAGGCAATAAGGGCTTGCCACACTCCCTGCCCAGTACACTCAATGAATTGCAAGCACATTGTTGTCAAGATTCACAACATATGAGAAGTCCAATCTATCTGATAATGGGTTATTGATCCACAGTAACATGAAAAATAACTCTGAAGACATCCTGATTGTTTCTTTCTAATATCTATATCAACACACACAACATTTTAGATAGGAACAAAAACAGTCAAACCTGAGGTGAAAAGTGGGTGGCTGACTTGTTGAAGTTGTTGATTGCCGGCAAGAAGCACCTGCTACCTCTCTAGCATTCCCATTCCCATAAGCAGGCCTGTTAAAGTAGAATCAGAGACTTTTTTATTAAAACAGTTTGAAGCTTGAACTCATGTATGACACATTTTCCTAATATGTGTATAAGGATTCTTGTAGCCTGCCTTTGTTGAGTTCCGCTTCAGTAATATCAGGCTTGGTAGAAGATCCAGAGAAAAAGACACAATGATTCTGAGAGACAGCTCCAATAGTTTCAGTTTCTGAATGGAAGATTTTTATAATGAATAAAACCAATGTTAGAAACTAAGAAGAATAAGGATCAAACACAGAAACCTGTCTCCGCCCGTCATTTCAAATTTCAAATCTGTGCATGAGCTGCATGCAAAGGCCACACATGAGATGCATGCAAATAGCCACACGGCCACTGCCACTGGTGTACAGCTTCGAGGTTGTCATAGCAAACAATTTTGTATTAATCAAACCAACTGCATTAACTCAACCTAAGCATTTTCCAATGCCACTACTTACGTTATCACGCCGACGGGTCTTGGGGCACAAAGAACCAAGCAAACGTCCCCTACAAAAGACCAATAGAAATTAAGTTAAATCAATATTTAAATAATTTAGAAAATAAAAATTAATCAAACTATATTAACAACATTTGAAAACTAAAAAAATTAAATATATCTCTAGAATTAATTGACCTAACCGATTCATATATATTCCCTGTGGGGAACATAATAATATATGAATTTCAAGAAGAAGAAAAAATAAATAAAAAATTTTAGTAAACATTTAATTAATGCAACAAAATATGTAATTTTAAAATTAGAAAATATATGTTTTTATTCAAAAATATAAGTGCTTATTTAAAATTTTAAAGTAATATTCATTTTTCATTGTAAGGAAATTGCAATATATCTCAAACTTGAAACATAAAGATGTATTTTTTATACTTATTAAGTAATACTTGAAACATAATAAAATGTATTTTTTATGCTTGTTAAGTGATAATAAGTTATGATTTTTTTAATATTAAATAAATAATGTGTCTTAATTCCATGTTTGTTTAACTTTTCTAGCCAAAAACCACAAACAGTGCTCAACAACCGGAGCAACCAATACCAGGCTCTCCACCTAAGTAAGAAAACCACAAATAGTGCTCAACAACTTGAGCATCCACAACCAACAACCTGAGCTACCATAACCAGGCTCCCAACCAAAGTAAAAACTACTCCAGCAAAACAATTAAAAATTGGGCCAGAAAAAAAACTACTCCAAAAGAATAGATACAAACAACAACAAAAAAAAACCAACAAAGACCCCAAGGAAACCACCATGAACCAGAATGGTCCTCGCCCTCCAAAAGGGACAAAACCAAGTCATCCCAGTCATAGCTGCCGCTGATGGAGCTCTACCAGTCGTCGTTCATGATTTCCTCTACAATGCCAAGAAAGAATCAAAACAAGACAAAGCCGCCAAACCCACAACAAACATAAAAACGTCATCGTCGTCGAAGCCGCCCTCACCACGACAGAAACCCAACGCTGCCGAAGGATGTCGTCTCTTGCACAGAGAACAGAGCAGTGAGAAAGAAGTCGTCGCCACACACAGGGCACTGAAGGAACGTTGCCGCCCACACAACACCACCACCATAGACGCAGCCTCAACCACTGCTGTCGTTGTCGCCACCACAGGAAGCATCAAGCCACTGTTGATATCTTTCGCCCACACACAGAAAGCAGTACGAAAAAGGGGAAGGTTTTGCCACACATGAGCGACGCCGCCGAGGAAAAGGAACCCACTGGAGGAAGGATCTCTGTCGCAGAGGATACCGCCTCCATTGAAAAGCCCCATTAGAAAAAAGATGCACGCCATAACCCAAAGAGAGAGTATGGCACAAGGAGGATACGGGCGGCTAGGGCAGGAACCCTAGCCTCCCGAAACCGCAAAGCATAAAGACTCTCAAAACAGTCATTGAAATTTCGCAGAACTCCGTTGTTATAAATTATATATTTATGCTTGAAGATGGCGAAATAAAGTTCCAGGAGGGGGTTATGTGATGTGATATATTCAGATCAACAAGAGCTTGATTTAGATATTGAATAACGACCATTTTTCTCACGTTTGTTTATCTAAATGGTTGCATGGATACAACTTCATGTAAAACTATGGATACAACTTTTATATTAAAACTATGATACAACTTTTATATTAAGAAAAAAGTTGTTTTTTAGTGTTGAAAAAAAAAACCTTTACCTATTATCTCAGGTTTTGCGTTTACTTGAGCAGATCCACAAAATAAACATTTTGTCAATTTCGCTGTATCATATGTCGAATAATCACTGAATTTTGATGGCCAAATCTTGCTACTATGGTGCAAAGGTCTTTGCAAAAAATCCAGGTAATGAGAATTTGATGATAGCTTCTACAAAGATAAAAGTTGATTTAAGGGCACATCATAGTGAACTTGAGAAAACAACAAAGTGAACTTAAGGGAACATCAAATTTATATTGCAAATGGGAAGAGGGTAAGAGCTCATCTTAATTGGTTCAAGGAAGGAGATAAAGATCCAATATACTTGTGACATATGCTTAAGGTAAGCACTTAAAGAAGTTTATCAAATCTAGGGAGTTTGTCAAATCCTTGAAGCCGAGGAATTGAATTCTTTATCTCTCAAGGTAAAATAGTAGATGCAATCACAAAATTTTTAGAGATTTATTTAGGTTGTGACCTTTGTTAGTTGAAAATATCTGGCCATTCAAGCGTGGAGAAAGTCGCTTGAAAATAGACTCTCTATTTTAAGACCGCGTTTTACACTTCTCTTTCCCTAGCAAATAAAGCAACTTTAGCACGGAAATATTTGTTCTAAAAAATGATTGTATTCTTATAAGGTTTTATGAAATCTAATTTGGACCTAATTATAAATGACCTGCTACAATTTGATGAAGATGTTATATTA
The DNA here is from genome assembly GCA_001517045.1 of Pseudotsuga menziesii. Lineage (NCBI taxonomy): Eukaryota > Viridiplantae > Streptophyta > Pinopsida > Pinales > Pinaceae > Pseudotsuga > Pseudotsuga menziesii. Next base: position 431,723 of record LPNX010236822.1, read on the forward strand.
TGTTATTTTTGGTGGGACCTTGAGTAGGAGTTTTACTAAATTTATTCGTAATTCTGGTGATAAAATTTCATCTAATGCTTTCGAGGCTTTCCTATTCATCCTTTCCAAAGGTTCTAATTTATTTGGAGACTATTATTTTAGGAACCTTGAATTATGCATAGGAGGGAATGTTTTGGGATAAGGAATTTGGTTTAAATTGAAGGTTACACTAGAGTTTACAAAGTCAAAAGCACAAAAAAAATTCACACACTGAGAGAAAGCAATTCGCTTCTTCTCTCTCAATACTATCAAGTAAACATACAAATATATAGACAAGTTGTATTTTCCTCCACAACCAAAATTTCCATGAAGATGGAAAATGTTACAAAATTGGCGACTAAATCACCCTCAAAAGAAAACCTCTAAAACATTGACAGTTAGGAACAATCATCGGATATCATTTAATGGCATTACAACATCATCTGAGATGATATATGGTTGTTGGATATTGGATATCATGATATCACAAAAGACACAAAAATGTACACCAGAATTTCATTGAATATACGACTTCCAATACTGATATCAGAACTTTGGTCATCAGGCTATCGATTATCAAACCATTGCTCCATCAAAATTTTCCCATTGGGATTTCCCATCAACACCTCCCATTGAATACTCCAACACATAGGGTATAATACACTATCAAAACTCACTTATCAACATTCTCCTCCAAACATTCCTCCATGAATTTTGGTATGGTACTTCTGATACCATCAACTATTGTTAAGGATTTCATCCAAATGACCGAGGTTATCACCAACGTACTGGGTTTAACCGAGATAGATGTTGAAAGAAATGTAAATTTAGGACATAATTTATTGTATTATGATTATTCCTCCCTTCAAAGATGTTATTCCTCCATCGACAGATGTCATTGATGTACTTTGCCATGTAAAAGTATTGAGGTAAAACCTCCATTGTAAGTCAAGTCAATAGTACCCACAAAAGTAGTATTTAAATGTTGTTTTGACTCTCCCTATGTAATTTGTCCCTGGTTGAGACGTGAAGTTGGCCTTGTTGGGTTATTAGACTACTCACTTGATGAGTATAAATAGTTGATCAGGCACCTCCCTCATTTGTACACACTCACAACTCAAGAAATTTTGCTAGAGAGAGAAGGAGAAGTCCATTTGAGAGAGAGAGGAAGCAACTAGTCTTATTCTTGGGGTCTTACACCATAATTGGTTGGATTATATATTGAGGAAGTTTTGCTAGGTTTTCCCCCCCATTAAGGTTTCCTAGGATAAATATGTGTGTTCTCTTTATGCTACTATGCTTGTCATTCTTTCGGTGATCCTTTTGTTTTTGGCATAAAACTTTTAAAAATCTAGCATGGTACCAAAGCCAACCTAAAAGAAGTCATTGTGTAGCAGCTTATCTAGCAATTCAACCAATTAGGAATTGTTATTCCCAACAACTCTCTCTACAGGTCAGTTGAAAAAGAAGGGCTAACTAACTCTCCCTAGGAGGGTGCATCTTTTTGTCAAAACAATATTCAATTCTGTGTATTTTCATTTTTTGATATACCACTCCTACTGGTAGAAACTAAGGCATCTGATTTTTCAAATTTCTATCCACATATTTGGGAAAAGGAGGACACTATTCATCCTGCCTTAAGGAGGCACATATTTTCCTCCAATCATATTTGCAAGTGACCATAGTTGAAAAAATAGGGTCTCCCTATCAAACCCTGGGTCAGGGTGAAGCAGGTTCCAAAAGCAATCTTCAAATTGGTAAGTTCTACTTCCTATATTTCCATTTGAGGTTCTTATTCATTAAACATGACAAATAGTAGATAAAATCCTGATGAAAGTCTTGAAGGAGTAGAGAATTTCTGAGCGTGGAAGTATAGAGTCATGCTCATCCTTGAAGAACATGACCTAGAAGGCTACATCGAAGAGGAGGTTCAAGAACCATAAGGAGATGAAGCAAAATCAAAGCACAAGAAGGATATGGTCAAGGCTAAGAGGATCATAGTTGATTCCATTAAGGATCATTTGATCCCTCAAGTATCTCCAAAGAAGAATCCAAAGGAAATTTTCAATGCACTGTCTGGTCTATTTGAAGGAAAGAACAACAACATAAGAATGAACTTGAGAAATCAACTCAAGGGTGTGAAGATTCAAAAGGAAGAAACTATGCAGCCATACTTTACAAGAGCATCTCAGATCAAAAGAAAATTGGAACCTATTGGTGACATGGTAGAAAAAGCAGAAGTTGTAATGACCACCTTGAATGGACTCCCAAGGGATTGGTAATCTTTCATTAGAGGAATATATGCTAGGAGAAAGATGGATAACATTCTACCCAATTCTAGCATGTATCCTATTTCATTAAGAATAATTCCAAATGATGCTTTTAAGATGCTTTCTTTGCGAAAATATTCTTTTTTTGATTGGTTAGAATTCATCACATGGTTCTAGAAATAATTTTTTTTAATGTGAAGTCGATAGATGAATCATGTTAATAATGGAAATCGGAAAAGTATTTGGCCAGAAAAAATTTTAATGGGGACAATTTCCCGACAATTAGGGACAATTTTCAGCAAAAAAATAGAGTTAACGTTGGTTCAACGTGAGTTAGGAAGCGATACGTCAAAGCGAATGTGGGTTTAAGAGTAGATTAACTGTCTTGAATTCCTAAATCACATGAAATAAATAGCGTATTCCAAGAGTGAAACATGCAAGCAAATTCATTTTTAATTCCTAAATGTTTAATAAAACGATGGCGCAATTATGTGATAGAGGTGGAGGAGCATCCATTCCTGATCATGATCTGAGGGGTAATAAACTGAGAATTTTTTTCGAAAATGGAAGAGGTTAAGCATCCATTTCTTATCACCCATCTTGCGGGAACTCAAAAACAATTCAAGGAAGAAATTGAACTTATAATAAATTTTGAAACTTAATCAGATTGGTTGAGCATTGATTCCTGATCACTGATATGGCAGGAAACTTAAAAAAATTATGGAAGAAATTAAACTAATAATGTTCTTAGAAAATACTTTTTTTGGGTGGTGATATTTTGCATGGTCATGAAAGAAAGAAAACATGTTAGTGTATTCATCCTTATATTTGGCCATCAAGATGACTCACACCGAAGACAATTCCTGAAAATTCATCCAAGCAAAAATTTGTGTCGAAGGAACACCGAGTAGGGTAGCAATAAACCATTCTATCAAGGCGTTGTAATCTCAATAGGTTATAAAAATGCACTTGCATGTTACCATTGATCAACAAAAACAAGAAATATGTGCAATAAGAGCATGCACTTACTTATGTTTATAGAATTTTTTAAATAATTGCTTCTATGTGCATCCCATTCACGGGATATTTTGAGAGGATAGTGATGATAGTAAGAAAAATCATTGGTCGATTGGTTGAGGAAGTGTGCATTTTTTTGCTAATCATGAAAAATTGGCTTCCCTGCGAAATCATGGATAAGTAGGCTCATATATTTGCATGTATCCAATTTGACAGAGGTGATTCATGGTTAAGTATGCTTAGATATGTGTAATTATTCCTCGGAATAGATTTGATACATGAGATGTACTTAGATTAGCCCGGTGTGCATTTTTGTGTCAGACATGAAAAATTGGGAAAACCTATCAACTGCTAATCTGGCAGTATTGGATTTCAATGTAGATGGAACGTTTTACAGAAGGAACCATAAAACAGATTCCCTAAACTAGTTAATTTCCTCGTTTGAATATACAGGTGAAAACTTTGTTCATTGTTTTTATTTCCTTGCAATAAAAATACGAGGGATGATAGGAAATCATTTCCATGAAAATTTATTTTATATCTGAATTCTGAATTTAATAGTGATTATCTAAAAGGACTGGTTGAGTCTCTAAATTTTTGGAAATGATGTTTTAAATAATCCACCTACAATCTTATGCTTTCATAAAATGGTGGATCATTTTTCTATCATAGTGCAAAACAGGATGATGGGTGATTTGGAAGGAAAATATCTCCTTGATAAGTGACATGTTTTCAAATATGAGTCAATGGACAAGTGAATAAATCATCACCTACAAATTTATGCTCTCGAAATTTTTTTGGCCCTCATAGGTGAGAAATTGGGGGCATTTTCCTAAAGCCATTTAGGCTAGTTTTGTTAAGTTTTCTTAATTTCTTAGATGATATTCTAAATCAATTTACAATAGTAGGATCACTAAAATAAAAACAAGCACAATGACACAACGAACACAAATATTTGCCTTGGGGAAACCACAAGGGAGAAAACCCCACAAAACTTCATCAATATAGAACTCAACCAAAATAGTGTAAAACCCCGCATTAGAGGAAATTTCAATTTAAAATGGGCCTTCCAAAAATAATACAAATTCCATGTCATCATGTATTAACCAATCAAAATTCTTTAAAATTAAAAAATGGAGCACCCGTGAAACAATTTTTTAATATAAATTTGGGGATAGGTATCATAAAAAAAAACTACTTTTTTGTTCGTATTTTCGACAAATCTCCCTGTGTTTTTACTCAAACTTCAATCGGGAGAGCTTGTTGGATGCATAATTATATTATTCATCCAACGAGTACCCACTCGGCATACTTTTGATGGGCCCCGCTACCCCAAAAACAAGGAATACCTGAAAAAACGTGATGATGATGTCATCATCACATTTTTCAGGTATTCCTTGTTTTTGGGGTAGCGAGGCCCGTCAAAAGCATGCCAAGTGGGTATTCGTTGGATGCGTAATTTAATTTTGCATCCAACGAGTTCTCCCAATCAGAATTTGAGTAAAAACACAGGGAGATATGTTGAAAATACAAACAAAAAAATTGTTTTTTCTTTCCTTCCTCCAAAATTAATAAATATTATTTTATTATTTTAACTATTTTTTTTTTTTTCCTTAGGAGGCCCATTTTGAGTTGAAATTTCCTCTCCAAGACAACTTCTCCTCTTTCTTTCTGGCGCACTTGTCTTTCTCTCCCTTGCAAACTTGCTTGAGTGAAGTGTTTACAAATGAAGGGGGAACCTCCCTATTTATATTTGACTCTCGACCTGACCTAAAACCTAGCAGGGCTGACTTGTCTAACTTATTGTAATGTTGGACAATATTGAGAAGGGGGGTGACTCAGTATTGATAAATTTTAACAATTAAAAACCACTTTTAACTTATTCATTAACACACAAAAACAACAAGATACAAATAACACAACTTTTGTCCTAACTTATTGGAATGTTGGACAATACTGAGAAGGGGGGTGACTTAGTATTGATAAATTTTAACAATTAAAAACCACTTTTAACTTATTCATTAACACACAAAAACAACAAGATACAAATAACACAACTTTTATCGTGGAAGCCCAATTGGGAAAAACACCAACACTTTCTATTACTACAAAATTGTACTTGACAAATGATTTCTTCCGGCTACTACAGATAAGGATGCTACTACACCTTGTTTACCATATACTACTGGAAGGAGGATACAAACCCCTAGTTTTATCTGCCGCTACTGAAAGGATGCTACTACACCCTATTTACCAGCTACTACTGGAAGGAAGATACAACCCCCTTGCAGGAATATAGCCTACCCTAGCATGTTTTTATCTATCTTTCAGATCTCCTTATATATTTAATGTTGTCATTGATATATTATTACTTCCTTGGTCTCTGTCTTCTGTTGTTGCTACATGGATCTGGACTATAGAGATGACTTCAACCGATATTAAACTTTTGTATATATATCTAACATTGTGTCTTGATATCAAAAACCATATCCTTTTTTAGAATCATGTCTCTTTGTTAATCACGTCCTTCCAAGGATTAAATCATGTCTTTTTATCAATAATTAAATCATCATTTACTTTATGCAGTCACGTCCTTTATGTCTTTATCTCCTCGTAAATATCTGTTTATATCTTGTGAAATTATCAGCGTGATTTCAAACTGAAAATCCTTCCGCAATTTCCTTTCCGCAACATATTTCTGCAATTGTTGATTACGAGTGTGCATTTTGACTTTTCTTGAAAAAATATTTTGCAAGTACCTTTACACATTTATCTTTCCAAAAATACCTTTCTGCAATCATGTTTCCACAATTACCTTTCCACAATAGTTGATTGTGGATTGCGGGTATGCATTTCATTTTTTCTCGAAATTGCTTCTTCAATTCCCTTTTCGAAAAAATTCTTTCGCAATTTGTGAATTGTGGATTACGGATGTGCCTACCAACTTTTTTGAAATGGGATTTGTTAGATTTTTAACATTAATCTAGCATTATATTAGGATCTTTAACTGAGAGAATAACAAGCACAGTAATCAAACACAAGAAACAATGAACACAGTGTTTTTCCTCAGGGAAACCATAAATGGAGAAAACCCCGCAACTTCCTTAGAGATAGAATCAGCACCAAAAGTAAAACCAAAAACAGTAAGATGATCTCCCAACAACAGTAACCTTCTTTCTTCCTAGCCCCAATGTCTTCTTCTTCCTCAGTTATGCGCTACAACTGAGTGTGAGTGAGTGTATGATAAATAGAGGGGCTAGCTCTCTATTTATACTAATTCTTGACTTGACTAAACCCTACCAGGGACGAATTCACTAGGTGAGTCTAACAACCCTAGTGCCCTAGAACTGCGGGGACTTTAACCCTTGAACAATAGGATGGTTACCCACATTGACTTGACATGACTTGTTTACATTATAAAAACTCCCGATCAGAACATCGAGGCATGACATGACTCAATTACATTACAGACACATCCTAGAATAAACATCGGGGTACAATACATAAGAAATACAAGTGAATACATTCCAAAGTTACAATTACATCAACACTCCCTCTTAATTAGGAAGGTATTCTCTCGACACAATTTATCAGCACTAGTCTTCTTCTTTGTATCATCGAGTCCTCGTCATATTCATCTTCAAGTCATCTTCATCTAGATCGGGATCATCATCATTCGATTTAGATCATCACTCGATCTGGTTCATCACTCGATCTGGATCATCACTCGATCTGGATCATCATCACCGAATTTGGATCATCACTCGATCTGGATCATCACTGCTGTATCATCATCATGGGTGCTATCTCATGATTCTTCTCGCCACAGGAAGTTCTACAGAGCCATCCATTTTTCATGCTGGTTGTAGGCCTAGCCTCCATGTAGGTCTTCTTCCAGCACTTATATCTGACCCTAAGTCAAAATGGATCGCCTAACACTTATATATGATTGTGTAGGAACCAATCCTATAATCATATCAGAAAGGCATGCCCAGTACTCACATCTAACCATGTGGGAACACATCCAACAACCCTATCAGAAAGGCCCAACACTCATAGCTAACAACTAATGTCAGAAAGGATTAGCACTTACAGTCGACCATGCAAGGAACCAATCCTACATGCCAAAAGGCTCTACACTTACATCTGACAACCAATGTCAAAAAGGCTCAGCACTTATATTCGACCATGCAAGGAACCAATCCTTCATGTTGAAAAATCTCTGCACTTATATCTGACAACCAATGTTAGAAAGGCTCTGCACTCACATTTGATCATGTAGGAACCAATCCTACAGTCACATCATAATGGGCCTCAGTCCCAGACTGAGCTTTCCTGGTAACTGACCAGGTGCCTCCATTCCAAGAATGGCATTCAGCGCTTATATCTGATCATGTAGGAACCAATCCTACAGTCACATCAGAATGGCTCAACACTCATATCTGACATGGAAGGAACCAATCCTCTCACCATGACAAAATGGCTCAGCCCTTACATCTGACCATGGAAGGAACCAATCCTCTCACCATGTCAAAATGGCTCACAGACTCATCACTTCCCTTTGGAGGGAACCTCAATCTGGAGAACACCAAGCTTCTCCCTGAAGTACTCAAACTTCACCCAAGCCAATGGCTTTCTCAACACACCAGCTATATGTTCGTCTATCGCAACATACTGGATCTTCACTGCTCCCCTCTGCACCACATCCCTAATATAGTGATACCTGATTTCGATATGCTTCGACTTGTCATGGAACACCGGGTTCTCTGACAACTTCATGCAACTCTGGTTGTCACAATGTATACAAGTAGCATCCATCTGGGGATCAAATAAATCAGACAGTAGCTTCCTCAGCCATACTGCCTCACAACTAGCTAAACAAGCTGCGACATACTCTGCTTGAGTTGTACTCAGTGCCACACAGGATTGTTTCTTGCTAAACCAAGAGATCACACTTCATCCCATACTAAAGCAGCACCCTGAAGTGCTCTTCCTATTGATGGCACTTCCTACCCAATATGAATCAACATAACCCTCCAGGTTAATCTTCTAATTCGCCTCATACTTGAGCCCATAATCAATTGTACCCCTTAGGTACCTCAGAATATGCTTTGCAGCAATCAAGTGAACATGTCTTGGATCTATCAAGAATTGGTTCAATGTGTTCATAGCGAAGAAAATATCTGGTCTCATGTTTGTCAAGTACATCAAGGACCCAATCATCTGATAATACATCGTAGCATCAATCACTTCTGATGAATCATCACTCAATATATTTAGGTTCGATGCCATAGGTGTGGTCATCGCCTTGCAGTCCATCATCCCAAACCTCTTCAGGATCTCTATTGCATACTTCCCTTGTCCGAGAGAGATTCCATCCACATTTTGCCACACCTCCATGCCTAGAAAATAGTGTATCATACCCAAGTCCTTCATTTTGAACTTGGCAGCAAGCTTTCTCTTTGTATCAGTAATCAACCCATCCATATCTATTACAAACAGATCATCTACATACAGTAGGAGCATCACTGGGTTGCCATCTTCAACCTTGTAGCAAAGGTTGGAATCTGCTTTACTTTTGGTAAAGCCCAAACTAGATAGAAAGCCATCAATTATGTCGTACCATGTCCTAGGTGCATGTTTCAAACCATATGGGGCTTTGTTCAATATACACACATGATACTTCCTATCATGTGTCTCGAAACCGAGTGGCTGCTCTACATACACTTCCTCTTCCACTACACCATTGAAGAAAGTAGTCTTGACATCCATTTGGTGTAACTTCCATTTCATCACTGCAGCCAGAGCAAGTACTGATTTGATGGAAGTGTATTTGGCTACAAGTGCAAAGGTTTCGTCATAATCTATTCCTTCTTTCTGTGAGAAGCCACGAGCCACGAATCTTGCTTTATATTTCTCTATGTTGCCATCTGCAGCATGCTTGATCTTGTAGATCCATTTGGAAGTTACAGCCGACTTCCCTTCTAGTCTTGGGACAACATCCCAAACATCATTCTTCATGAGCAATTGATTCTCTCTGATCATAGCATCCTCCCATTCTTTTCGTTCTATCTCTTCTTCATAGTTGGCAGGTTCTTTATTGATAAATTCACACAATAAAGCTATATACTCGGAGTAAGAACTGGTCCTCTTCCTTTGTCTGTGATTCTCTTCTGGAGCCCCATATCTTTTCACACCTTCGATAGCTTCCCATACCCAAGCAGGTTCCCTCTTGTGAGGATTCTTCTCCTTAGGTGGATATACATGTTCTTGAGGTTCTTCAAATTCTCGATATTCTTCTTGAGTTTCTTCGTTCATGGTCGTGTCATGAATTCTGGGTACTTCTGATTATTCATGATCTTCAGCAGATCTCTTTCTGGATTTGTTGTAAGCTGAGTCTTCATCAAGCGTTACATCCATGCTGATGTCGATCTTCTTGAATCCTGGGAAGTATATTCTGTAAGCTTTTGAGCTTTCAGAGTATCCCACAAATATACCCTTCTTTCTTGAAGGATCTAACTTTGTCCTCTTTTCTTTTGGAATGTGTATGTACACTAGACAGCCAAATATTCTGATATGGATGACTTATGGTTTCTTGTTGGAAAAGACTTCTTCAGGTGTCTTGTTCTCGAGTAATATGTATGGAGTAATCTGCCCATAGATGCATGGGAATATCTTGATCATGAAGCATTTCTCTTGTAGCTTCCATGATAGTTCTATTCTTCCTTTCTGCAACCCCATTCTTTTGTGGATTATATGGAGTGGATAACTCCCTCTTAATCCCTGATTCTTTGCATAAGTCTTTGAATTCATTTGATGTGAATTCTACACCATTATCTGATCGAAAGGTCTTCATCTTCTTTTCTGTGTGGTTCTCAATCAAGGCTTTGAATTCCTTGAACTTGCTGAAAAATTCATCTTTGTTCTTCATGAAGTAAATCCATGTCTTCCTAGAATAATCAACAATGAAAGAAACAGAGTATACATACCCACTTAGTGAACTTGATGGAATTGGTCTACATACATCGAAGTGGATAATTTCCAAGATTCCTTTTGCCTTTCTCTTGCTACTTGGAAATGTCTTCTTTGTATTATTTCCTTTCACACATCCTTTGCAGACTCCCTCATGTTTTGCTTGAATTTATGGAAGACCTTCAACAACTTTGCTTGCAAGTGGTAGTGCTCTGTAGTGCACATGTGCAAGCCTTCTATGCCAAAGTTCATTTGGCTCTACCGTGTCATGGACCAAAGTTTGTTCTGGATGGCCCTTTAATTTGTATAATCCTCCTTCTTGTTCTCCAATTACTATTGCATCGTCAATAGTCTTTCCTCTTGGCCACATGAGGAATTGGCCATCTAAAAATGCAACCCTCACGCCCTTTGCATCCAATGCCGATATGGAGAGAAGATTCTTCTTTAGTCCTAGTACAAACAATACATCCTTCATTTTCATAGACTTTCCAGAGTCCAGCTTGTAGGAGGATTCACCACTACCTTTTATGGGATATTGGTAGTCATCCCCAAGTTTCACCTTATGGGGTGAATTATGTTCGGATAGTTTCTCAAAATATTCCTTGAATCTTGTCATGTGTTTGGAAGCCCCACTATCAATAAGCCCATATTTGTTTCCATGAGTGACAGTTCCCCTGAGAGCGGAGATCAGAACATATTCTTCATCACTTGAAGAGTCATCACTTTCTTGTTTTACTTTCTTCCTGGGAGGATCATCATCCTCAGCAGTGTGAGCATGATGTCTTCTTTTGGAGTTCTTCTTCTTGGATCCATTCTTATTCATCGGACAACTTCTAGCAAAGTGTATAACATCTGAGTTTGGATGGATCCCTTCTTTTCTGATGAGAATGCTTACCTTGGTGATGATTATTTTCCCTTCTTCCTTTCTTGGAGTGTACTGTGAGAGCTTGATCTTCACTTCCCATATTTTCTTCTCAAGCTGATATTCGAGCTTCTTCTTGTGAACATTCTTCCCACAGTCTACTAAACTTGACTAACTTCTTCCTAGCACAGATTCCTTGGATGAAAGATTCCCATGACCTAGGGAGACCATTCAAGGTTGCCATCACAATTTCTGCAATCTCCACTTTTTCATCTACTGCTTCAAGTTGTTCTTTGATTTGGGAGACCCTTTTAAAGTATTACTAGATGGTCTCCTCATTCTGGATCTTTACATTCTTCAACTGGTTCCTTATAGTCATCTTCTGGTTTATGTTCTTCCCTTCAAACAGTTTGGTTAGGGAATCAAACATAGCTTTAGGTGTCTTGAGGGAGGATACCTATGGTATGAGGTGATCCTTGATTGAATCAGCAATAATCCTCTTTGCCATAACCAACTTCTTCTTATTTAATTCCTTAGCCTCATCTCCCTCTGGAACTGGAACCTCCTCATGGATGTAGGAGTCCAACTCATTTTTTTCCAGAACCAATGAGATCCTATACTTCCAGGCTCAGAAGTTATCAGCTCCCTCAAGATTTTCATCAAGCTTGGTATGATGAGACATCTTAACTGAGAACCTCAAATGGAAATACAAAATATTTAGATATTACCAGGTCAAGATGTCGGATCTGGATTTGGACTTGAAATTCTGCAATGTTGGTTCAAGAGCATATTAGGGTTTTTCTTTTCTGGAGTTCTATCCAACCAAATGCTTTGATCTTGATCTCTAAAATTTGACTTTTGGGAGGATATCAATCCAGGCCTGGGCTTACTGAAAAATTCCACTTCTGTGGAAAGCCCTAATTTATGGCAGTAGTGTCGAGTCCAAAACTGAAAAACCTTAGAATTGGATTCTGCTTCGATATAAAGATGCGCCCTAGGGAGGAGAGTTAATCCAACCTTCTTTCACTGAAAATCTATGGAGAGAGATCCACAAAGTAGGAATCCCTAGTTCTTGCAGCTGCATAGTGTCTTCTTCTCAGGTTAGCTCTGATACCATGTTAGATTTTTAACATTAAACTAGCATTATATTAGGATCTTTAACTGAGAGAATAACAAGCACAACAATCAAACACAAGAGACAATGAACAAAGTGTTTTTCCTCAGGGAAACCATAAATGGAGAAAACACCGCAACTTCCTCAGAGATAGAATCAACACCAAAAGTAAAACCCAAAATAGTAAGATGATCTCCCGACAGTAGTAACATTCTTTCTTGCTAGCCCCAGTGTCTTCTTCTTCCTCAGTTATGCGCTACAATTGAGTATGAGTGAGTGTATGATAAATAGAGAGGCTAGCTCTCTATTTATACTAATTCCTGATTTGACTAAACCCTACTAGGGCCGAATTCATTAGGACGGTTTAACAACCCTAGTGCCTCGGAACTGCGGGGACTTTAACCCTTGAACAATAGGAGGGTTACCCACATTGACTTGACATGACTTGTTTACATTATAGAAACTCTCGATCGGAACATCGGGGCATGACATGACTCAATTACATTACAGACACATCCTGAAATAAACATCGAGGTACAATACATAAGAAATACAAGTGAATACATTTCGAAGTTACAATTACATCAACACGATTCAACAAATCTGTTTTCACAACTCATGTGAACCGTCGATCACTTTATGGAATCCTCCTTTTCCATTGATCAGTTATAAAACACGTAACTCTACTTTGGTGCTCTGGAATGTTATCTTCCACGTATATTTACTTTGTGGATCCTTTCCTGTCATTGATCTATCTTCTCTCCTTTGATCTAGGCTGTCCGACTTCGTAACTTCACTTTGTTATTCCTTTGTCTTACACTGAGTTTTCCTTGCTATTGTGTTTATTGGTTATTCCTTTTTCATTACTTAACTCCTTTGACATCAATGACAACTATATACAGCATAAATAACAGGGTCGAATTCTATAGTAAGACACCAAAATAATACTTATTATAATGACACATAGGTACTATTGAAATTACTTACATACGGAGGTTTACATTGATTCTTTCAATTACTCTTACATTACCAATCACATCATATACATCTCCTAAAGGAGGAATACAATTAGTACAACCGGAATATCTTCCAAAGTTACAATACTTTAACACTCCCTATTAAGTAGGAAGGTATTCTACAAAGGTAGAAACCACTACCAAAACTATACATCTGACTGTTGATTCTCTATATTTCATAGGAATATTTGAAACACCATCATGCATCTTCTTCATCAATCTATAACTATATTAGTATGTGAATGTTGAATTTTCTTCTTCACCATCATCACTGTCATCTGCAACATCAGTGTGTAAATACTGGATAATCATCTACGACATCAGTATGTAAATACTGAATCATCATATGCAACATCAGTATGTAAATATTGGATCATCATCTGCAACATCAGTATGTAAATACTACAACAAAATCATTATCATATTAGTGCTAAAGCAACATCATTAATAAATGCTAGATCATCATCTGCATTATCAGCATAGAGATGTTGGAACATCGTCATCATCAGTATAGAAATACTAAAACTGTCTCATCAACATCACAAAAATATCAATATGAAAAATACTAAACATCAATATGAGGATACTGAACCTGCCACATTAGTATAGGAATACTAATACTACCTCTTTCCCACTGACCATCTTGGAGCAGCATCTCGGTGGTTTCTCTAGTAGATCCATTTGGGAATTTTGTTTGACTTACTAACCCTTTCGAGCCAACAAGCCTATTCAGACAAATGGATATCCTTGGGGACCAATAAGCCTTGTCTGGATTACTAACCCTTTTGGGATAAAAAGGCCTAGCCAAACATACTAATCCCCCTAGGATCAACAGGCCTTGTCTGACTTACTAACCCTTTCGGTCTAACAATTCTAGCCAAATGTAGCCTACCGTAGGCTAAGATACGACACCACTGCAACCTTCTACCATCTTCTTCACTCACACTTTTGAGGGAAATCCTTTCGGACTACACCAATCTTCTCTCGAAAGTATTCAAACTTCACACGAGACAGAGGCTTAGTCAACACATCTACCACTTGTTCCTCTGTAGGAACATCCTTGAGATTTATAGCTCTGTTATGTACCATATCCCAAATGTAATGATATCTAACTTCAATATGTTTTGACTTATCATGAAACATAGGGTTTTCTGTCATCTTAATACAACTGTTATTATCACAATGGATATCAATCACATCTATTTCTGCATCAAATAATCTTGCCAACATCTTGCGAAGCCATAATGCTTCACTACAAGTTGAACATGTTGCAATGTATTCAACTTCTGTCGTGCTAAGTGCAATACTGGACTGCTTTATACTCAAGCATGATATCATTCCTGATTCCAAACTAAAACAACATCCCGAAGTGCTCTTTCTATCTTCGGCACTTCCTTCCCAATCTGAATCTTTAAATCCATGTAGTCTAATCTCGCCATTTGATGCATATCTGAAATGATAATCTAAATTCCCCTTTAGCTACCTCATCACATGTTTTTATCCTACTAGGTGAATATGTATGGGATTCACCATATATTGACTTAGAGTGTTTACAACAAAACATAGATCTAGTCTTGTAATTGTTAAGTACAATACATAATCAATAATCTGTATGTATAAGGTGGCATCTATTGTTTCTGAAGAGTCATCGCTCAATAGATTCAAATTTCTTGTCATCATAGTAGTCATAGCCTTGCAATCCATCATCCCAAATCTATTTATTATCTCTACTGCATATTTTCCTTGGTTTAGGAAAATATCGTCTAGATACTTCCATACTTCAAGACCTATAAAGTAGTGCATCATTCCAAGGTCTTTCATCTCAAATTTTGCAGCGAGCTTCTTCTTACATTCGTTGATGGTCTTAACTTCACTTGTCAAGAATAGATCATCTACATATAGTAGTAATATCATAAGTCCATCACCCTTAACTTTGTAGTAGAGGTTGGGATCTTCTTTACTCTTAGTAAAGCCCAAACTCATCAGGAATCCATCAATTCTTCCATACCATGCTCTAGCTTCTTGTTTTAACTCATACAATGCCTTCTTGATTCTGCATACAATATTTTTCGGATTATTTGTCTCAAAACCTTGTGATTGTTCGATATATACTTATTATTATATCAAACCATTTAGGAAGGTTGTCTTTACATCCATCTAGTGTAACTTCCACTTCATTGTGGATGCCAAGGAAATGATGGTTCCAATTGAGGTGTACCTATCTATTGGCGCAAAGGTATCCTCATATTCAATTCCTTTATTCTAGGAGAATCTGTGAGCTATGAATATTTCCTTATACTTCTCTATACTACCATATGTTGAATGCTCTATCTTGTAGATCCATTTCGAGGATACCACTGACTTGTTCTTTGGTCTTGGTACTATTTCACATACATCGTTCTTTATAATGGATTGGTATTCCTTGACCATGGAATCTGCCCATTCTTTCTTCTTTATTTCTTCTTCAAATCATGTAGGTTCTTTGTCAACGAGATCGCACATTAAAGCCACCTAACTAGGGTATGGATTTGGCTTCTTTCTTTCTCTAATGGTTCCTTCTGGGACACCATGTATTTTTTCTTCTTCAATTACTTCTCGTGCCTGGGAAGGCCTTATTTTGCAAGAGATCATTTCACTGGGAAATTCTTTAGGTATCTAAGATTCTTTTATGTCATGGTCCTTAGGCATCTATACTTCCTCTTCATTTTTGACCTTCTGTAGCTCTGGGAGTTTCATGATCCTCTTCTTCTTCCTTGTGTTTCCTTTATTTTCTGAAAGTTGTATCTTCGTCAAAAGTAACATCTATTCCTAGTTAAATTTGACGATATCCTAGGATATATATTCGGTAAGCTTTTGGTTGCTCACTATATCTTACAAACAATCCCTTCTTTAATGAAGGGTCTAGATTTGATCTTTTCTCCTTGGGAATGTGTAAGTATACCAAACATCCAAATATTTTTAGGTGACTGATTTCATGATTTTCTCTGATAAACATCTATTATGGAGTCTTAATCCCAAGGGTACCGTGGGAGATTCTATCATGTACATATACTGATGTTTTGGTTGGTTCTTCCAATAAGTACTGTTAAGACTGAAATTGTACTCAATTTTTGTGTGTTTTTTTCTCAAATGTTTAGTCCTTATTTACTTCTCATTTTGAGCTTGTTTTAAGTTTTAATGATTTTAAATACCTTTAGGTTATAGTTTTTGTTTTAATTTATTTTATATCTTCTAAAGTTTTCTATTGAGTGGTTTATTAAGTATTATATATTTTTGAGTGGTTCATTTTGAGTTTCTTTTTCAAATATTTCATGTTGAGATATTCTCGTAGCGCAAAATCCAAGTTATATACACTAGAGCGCTGCAGGAATCATGAATCATTGAAAAAAATGGTTGATTGATGGTAGAGCATGACCCGTTGCAGTCAATAATGTTGGGAGACTTCTAGAGATCTGTTCATTATATCATGACACATGTACAAATCCCTTTTCATAATATCATGACATATGTATAAAGATGTTGTGAATATTATTGAGGAAATCATGGTTTTGAACTACCACAATTTTAAGTTTGGGTTTATGAATCTCACGGCTGCAGACACGTAGTTTGAAAGTTCTTGGAGTTTCCCAAAGAAATGAATTAGCCGAATTACAGTAGAGATATGGGGAAGAGTGGGAAAATTAATAGGTTCATGCCCACAGACACCAGTTGGGCCATGAAATTCCCAGAGTGTGCAACGTTGTTTAGGGCAGCACGGTAGTTCAATTTTTTCGAGAAGATCATTGGTTTTAATGCTGAAGTCTGTTGGCACCCCAACAACTCCCCTTGATTTTGCACGAAATAAAGAGAGTCCATTATAATTTAGCAAATACTTGCTTTTGGTTTGCTTTAATTTATCTCGCTTCATGTAGTTAGTTGTTTGATGATCTCCCTTTGGATCCTTCATGCTTAAAGTTGATTTCATGAGTAGTTTTGAAGTAACAACATGTTTTGGTTGGTGAAAATATTAACAACACATCACATGACCTAAAATATTTAACTTTAATTGTTAACATAAGTTATCTCATAATTTCATTTTATAAAGATTTCCATAATAACATTATGAAGTCATATCACGTTAACTTTTGAAGAGCCTTGTGGAGTCTTAGTATTGTTGAAGGTTTTTTACAATAATATGATTTCAATATTTATGGTCTTAAAATTATCTAATTTGGATTTCTTTAGAGTTATATCATGACGACTTTCTTCAAGATAATTTTTGTTTCATATGGACTTAAACTTAAATGGAATAAAGCAATCGGTCATAAGTAAAGGTAGCATGAATTGAGTATTGGTTCTTACATAAAATTCTAAATGCTTGTTATATATGCGGTTATGTATTAACCTGCCTTTGTATTCAATGACTATAGATGTAATGGTTGGATCTAAAATATGCTTCCACATCATCAAAGAAAAATACAATAACCCTAGTTAAGATCACTACCATAATTGCTATACTTACGAGCACGCACAAGAAATAACACATTTTGGTTATTAAAGAGTCATTCTTATCTCTTAAAATGCATTTGATATTGAAGAAGTGTTTTCAGCCAGATACAAAACAGAGATCCGACTTAGCAAGTTTGCATGAACACCATCTCATGGGGATATTATGACATGATTACCTTCCAAGTCTATGTCACCGAATGCAAATGAAAGATTCCAAGGGTGTTGCCAGGCAGTAAAAAAGGAGGTTCGTTGTGATCATTAGTTTGGTAGGAATTTTCGCTAAACGATTCACATGCAAACAATGATCCATTACACTAGACCATGGAAGATATCCGTTGTTACTAATAGATCATTTAGTACATTAATATCTAAGAAGTTGCTGCCAAATCGTTGTGTTACCTGGCCACATGGATAGATCACTGCACACTTTTGATCAAAGAAAAATGACCACACATTTGCTAGATCATAGCGATATTGATTTATGAAAGAGGGAGATCGCTTTTTAGCCTTCATCTTTCTTAAGAATTCATTTCATTTTGATTACATTTACTTTTTGTTTCTTCTACTTATTTACATAAAATCACTAATTTAAGATTTTATCATCGACACAGATCTTCAAAAGATAAGGTTGCAATGCATTAAGTGATGTTTTCATCTAGCTCGAAAGGATATTGCATGCGAGCATCAAGGCAAAGCGGGAGATGCGTGACAGCAATCTAAGTGCTGAAGATGGGTTCGACTGAAAAGAAGGGAGTAGGTCGACGCAACAAACAAATTACAATACGACTTGAAAGAGGAAAATTTCGGCAGCAAACTGGGAGTAAATGAGGGTGAAATAACCAATTCTGAAACGTGGGTTTTTTGCAGAACGGACTCATTTAGCTTAGATGTGGGAAATTTCCTCAAAACATTGAAGAATATGGGAGATATATGAGGGACTATGAACACGTTTTTCATAGGTGCGGCCAGCTAAGAAATTCAGTTGAGTTTCTATTGGTGATCCATTGTCTATTTAAACTATAATTTTCTACAGAAGAAGCGGGGGGGGAACGCTCGAGGAAACTAGGAAAATCTTATTTTGTTTTCATTTTTCTGCAAATTTCTCTACTAGGGATGGTCTCCATAAACCAAAGAGATGACTATGTTTCTCTTTCTGTTTTGTTTTCTTGTTCCTATGCAAAACTGAGTTTTTCTCACAAAACCAGAGACGGAAATGTTTCCTAAGGCTGATACATCAAAACTCTTTTGAAGCTATGGTGCTTTGAATGGACATTGGAACCTGTTCTCACAACTTTGTAAAATTTCTTTTATGGAGTAATTGAAGCAGATTACTTGTTTTGTTCATCATTATCTTATGTGGGATTAAAGCAAACTGTAAACTTTTCTTTTAGTTTATGCTTCATTTCTTATGATCAGAGTCTTTTAAAACTTATTTTGAAATATAGTGATTGATGTTGCATTTGATCTATCAGCTGATATTGATTTACTTTGCATAATTAAAAGCATCTAACATTTTTTTCGTGATCTTAATCTGTTAATTTGTAAGAGCTTTTAGGTTTTTTTTTAGCATTTAATAGTTTGATTGTGAGACTGTTCTTCAATTTAAATTATTATATGTTTATCTTTTAAATGCAAGCTGAATTAATATTAATTTTAACTCATGCTCTTGGCCAAGATAGGTAGTCTGCATTTAGGTTATCATAGCATAGAATTAGGAGCTACTATTTTCTGCATTTAGCTTAAGATAATCTTTACCATTAGTTAATCATTAGGTTAAATTTCTTTGATTTGTTAGCAGTTTGGTTTGAGTAAACTTGGCACGCACCCACCTTAGAGAGACTCTTTATTCTAAGAGCACATCATACAGGCAACAGGGCCTTGATCCTGTGAAGGATAGTTACTTTAAACACATACAAGATCGCATTAAGTCGAGTGTGTGGGATGTCTTTCTGTAAGTTGGCCTAGAATATTTTTTTCGGCCAACAAAGTCTCACATCATTTCACTCAAAATTTAATCAATGGTGCTGTAATGTTTAACACTCTCAAGTTTGAGCTCACAAAGGATTTAATAGTTGAAACCACTGGTATCCCTATAGATGGAGAATCTTGGTTCAAGAAGCCTTTCCTTCCTTTTTAGCTCTAATGATTTCTTATTGCCAGAAAATGAAACCCTAGACTGGAGAAAAGGGGTTCATTTAGCAAATTTTAAGCCAGAATGGAGAGAAGCAATTGGAATTATACAGAGATACATCACATGTGATGGCAGGTTCACATCAATATTTAAATATCATGTTAGGTTTTTACAGCACATGAACCATCAATCCAAGATGAATTTGCCATTCTTTCTTCTAAAAATCCTTCAGAAGATGTCGAATAGAGTCAAGGGACATTCTAACCATACAAACAAGTCATTATTTCATCATGGTTTGATCAAGTTAATCATTTGTACAGTTTTACAGAAGGAAAATAAAAGCTAGGATCACTTTCTATTTTGGTCAGGGTTTACCATTGAGTAGGGTGATCATGTAAAGAAAAGTTTACTTAATAAACAATCTTGTTTTGTTAAGAAATTCAAAAGAAAGGTGTTGGAAGACTTAGTAAAAGACAGTTCTCAGAAAGTAAGTTCATGTTAAAGAGTTGAATACCCTGGCAATGAAAATCAAGAAAAAGCGTTGGAAAATGATCAGGAGTCTATTTTGGAAGATGAAATTGTAGAGAAATCGATTAATTTGAATCTCGAGGAGGATATTAGTTCCACAGAATAGAAGTAGAATATAATATTTTCATAAGAAAATATAAGTGCAGTATATGTTGTAGATGATGAGAAGGATAACATATTGAAATATCCAGATTTTAAGGCATAGATAAAGTCTTTCATGCAGCTGGAAAAACGAAGATGGAGGCCAAATACCAGAGCTACAAATAAGCTCAAATTAAACGTGAAAAGAATATTGAACCCTAACTAAAAAAAGAGAAGATTACAGTCATTCAAGATTCTTCAAGTGAGGAGAATGAGGAAAGTGAAGAAAACTTGAGCTCACAATAAGATTACATTCAAGAAGATCATTTAATATCACCAGAACCAGTTCAAGTAAACCATGAAGTTTCAAAAGAGCAAGTTACTCCCGTTATGGAATAGGGTATGACTCTAGGAGTCTCATTTGCAGAGGATTTAATGAAGGACAAGAAGGAAGAATATTTAATTTTTAAGAAGTTGGATATTTCATGGTTGTCAAACCATGATTCGACATTGCCTGGAGAGGTGCATATGGATCCTGGAGTTGAGAATCTCAGGAAAGTTCTGCAACATCATAAGCCACAAATACATTTTCTTAATGAATATAATAGCAGGATTGTAACTACAAATAAGAGATTAAGAGAGGACCTGGAAGACATTAATGCACATTATCAAGAATTATTGATAGCAGTGTCAAAAGAAGCATTGAAGAGGAAGAGAGAAATACAGAATCAAGATGAATATTTAACCAAGAAAATCTAGGATTTAAACAAGCAAAATAATGTGTTGTCAAGCAGAGTTAAAATCCTAGAGATACAGCAAGCTAGAGATAAGAAGTCCCATGCATTGGAAGGGATTTTCATGCTAGCAGAAGCAGCCAAGCAGTTATAAGTGCCACCTAATGTCTAGCTATCAAGTATTTTATTTTTTTATAATGTATGTAGTAGTTAATAGTTTTATTTTAAAGATTCGAAGTTAGCATATAACTACTTATTGTAATTGCCTCGAGATTAGACCTAAAAGACAGTTACGAAACTGCTCTAGTTTGTAAATGATAAAAGGAGAAAAGTTTAGTGGAGTAGGGTTCGATTTTGGTTTCAAGAAGGGCTATAGAGCTAAGGATTTTGGATATATATGTAGACTGATACACATGACTCTCATGTAATATTTTGAAGACTGAGACTATTTTATATATACAATATAAACCACTTTATCTTATATATTGATTTTGTTTACAGTTTGACCACTCAGCTTATGATTTCATTTATTGATTAATGTTTTATTCATGTGAATGCTCATATGTTGTGGACAAAACCAGCACTTTTCTATAACCCACTTCACCTTTACATTAGGATGTCTCAAATCCAAAACATATTTTGAAAGAAGCTAGAAAAAATCGAAGATCTCAGTCTTCTCCTTCTTTGTTTATTCCTGATCAATTTGAGTTGGCATCTTCTTTTACATATTCAAAAGAGGAAAAATAAAATATATCTTGGCTAGTCCCTTCCACACCAGTTGACACTTTTCAAATTTTTAGTAATCCACAGTCTTGTTAAAAATTAAAACTAATGTTCCTGGTAAGATTCCCTTGTTTCAGTTTAAACCTAGTAAATTCTCTTTTCGGCCAAGTTCGAGCAAATTTGGTCAACCTTTTCCTTCACTAAACCAAAGTAGTTTCAAGATGGCAAGACAACAGCCTCTTAACATTATGGAGAGAATGGTAGCTAATAGATATGCTCCCATAGTTCGTCCCCAGCCCCTAAATGCTCTCCCTGGAGCAAATTATCAGAAATACCTACCTAGGTTTAATGGTCAGGGTGAAACTACAGCTGAAGAATATTCGGATGCATTTCTAAGTTTTGTAGACAATCAAAATATCGAAGCTAAAGATGTGTGGATGAGGATGTTTGTTCAGAGTTTAGATGGGGAGGAAAGGATATGGTTCCGAGAATTACCAGCTAATTTAATAACTCTTATAGAATAACTACAAGATGTGTTCATGAGGTAGTGGAGGGACACAAAGTACCATACTTATTATATCACATAATTTGGAGCTTTGAAAAGGAAAAAAGATGAAACTATAGAAAACTTCTCTAAACATTTTAATAAGATATATGGTAGGATCCCAACTGAAATCAAGCCTTCTGAAACCTCAACTAATCTAACCTATGCCAATTCCTTTGATCATGAGTTTTCCTTGCATCTAACAGAAAGAATGTCAGTGACTTTATTGAACATGTAGGAAGTTGCATTGGAGGTGGAATAAAACATTTTAGATTCAAATAGGATTAAAGAACATTTAGATCATAAGGTGTATGAATGGAAGGGTAAAAAGGAAATGATCTCACCAACTTCTACATCACAAACAACAGAAAATAAAATAGATGAGATGACTAAATTGATTAGAACTTTAACTACAAAACTGAATAATCTGGAATCAGATAAGAGTCCAAATAAACCTACACAAGAAGGAGAAAGAAATCGTAGTCATTTCAGGTGACCATTTTCTCCTAGATTCATCCCCAGAGATAGAAGAAACAATGACATTCAGAGGGAAAGAAGGGAGAATGAATATCAAAGAGTTCCTCCTCCAATCCAAAATAATGTAACAGATGGAATTGAAGAAGGTGAAGATGTGCAGTATGAAGATTCGAATCAGGATATAAATTATTTTGGGGATTTATTATTAAAGGGTTTCCTAACTGAATATGATTATCAGAATTCTGATTTTTTTTATTCACATATTTATCAAGAATAAAGTGATTTTGGCCCTGAAGTTTCAGCTAGTATATGTCAATCTGAACCTAAGAAATCTTATAACCTGAGGTCTGGTCCAAAACAAGTTTCTCAAATTCCCAAAAAGAAGATAGCTCCTCCTGCCAAGAAGTTACTTAATCAAAAACAGAAAAGGAGAGAAAATCATGGTGACCAAGCTAAGGCAATAGAGATTGAAGAAATTAACAAAAATGTGCAAACTTTTAATTTTGAAAATGAACTATGTAAGATCAATATTCCATTGCCATTATCTGAATTGCCGAAGAATCCTTGTTATAGGAATCCTTCTTTAAAAATTATAAGTTCACATGCTAATCAGATGCCTCAAGACACCGTGAATCTTCAAGAAGAATTCCCTACAATCATTCTTGGTTCTTCCTTGTCTAATAAGCCTGAAAAGGATTCAAATTCTTCTCCACCTTTTTACATAACCCTGACTATCCATGATCAAATGATTCATAACTGCCTATTAGACTCGGGATCCTCTCATAACTTGATGCCTAAAGCATCCATGGAGGCTCTTGGTTTGAGTATCACAAATCCATATCATGATTTATATGCATTTGATTCCAAAGTTGTTAAGTGCCTAGGAGTGATCAAGGACCTCGTGGTAAATTTGACTCAGTTACCCATGAAGAGTGTTATTATGGATGTGGTGGTTGCTAACATCACTCCTAAATTTGGTATGTTACTCTCAAGGTATTGGGAAAAAAAAATAGGTGGTACATTGCAGATGGATTTATCATACTCTACTATTCCTGTATTTGGGGGAGAAAATAGAAAATTGTATAGGGAATTACAATATGTTGATATTGTCACTGATGATAAGAACCCAACAAACCATCCCATTTATGGGTATTGTATGCTACATTTCAGTGATGAGGATATAAATGGTATGCTACGTGTAGAAAAGGAAGCACCAATCAAGCGTAGTGTTGAGCATAAAGATGAGTTATGGAAGATGTACTTTGATAAATCCTCATCCAAGGAAGGAGCAGGAGCTGGAATTTTTTTTATTTCCCCTGGTGGAGAGGTGATTAGTTTGATGTATAAGTTGGAATTGGTGACTACTAATAACACAACAGAGTACGAGGCATTAATACTTGGCTTAAGGGCTACAAAGGACCTCAAGATTTAGCAGATTTCTATTTATGGCAACTCTGAACTAGTTGTCCAACAGGTGAAGGACAAATATCAGGTAAAACAAAATTTGTTGAAGGTATATATAAATGAGGTATGGGATATGATTGAAAATTACTTCATAGCATTCAATATTTATTTCATTCCCAAGGATCATAATCAAACAACTGATTCACTTGCTTTGGCAACCACACACTTCAAAATTCCAAAACAACCCTAGTTAAAATATCCAATTGAAGTCAGATATAGGCCTTCTGTACTAGACAATATTAGATAGTGGAGAGTTTTTTAATATGATTTGAAAATAAAAAGATTCTTAGAGTTAACTGGAAAGTTTTCTAATTCACTGGTTGATCAAGACCAGGATGATGGAGTTGATAATATTGCCGAATATTCAGAAAATACAATTGATGAGCATAAGATTATTGAGTTGAAGGGAAAATTTATTCCTAAATGTTTGGTTCCCCTGGAGAGGATATTTTATAAATATGATACTATGTTAAATCCAACCATGCAGTCCTTAGAGGAGAACATTATAAATTGTAACATTGGTATGAAAGAGCAGCCTAAGATTGTGAAAATTTCCAAATCTCTCTCAGTTGAGAAAAGGAACAAGTATATCAAATTATTGAAAGAGTTTGTTGACATATTTTCTTGGTCTTATGAATATTTAAGAACTTATGATACTTGTGTTATTCAACACAAGGTTCCTTTGAAGCCGAATGTGATACCTTTTAGACAGAAATTGAGAAGAATTAACCCATATTTATTTCCAGTTATAGAAAAAGAAGTTAAGAAATTATCGGATGTGAAGATAATTGTTCCACTCAGATATTCATCACGGGTGGAAAATTTAGTTCTAGTACAAAAAAAGAATGGAGAGATTAGGTTTTGTGTGGATTTTCGTAATTTGAACAGAGCTTCGCTGAAGGATAATTATCCATTGCATAAGATTGAGCAAATTTTGCAGAAAGTGGTGGGTGCCTAGAGAATTTCAATGGTTGATGGATTCTTAGGTTACAATCAAATTTCTATACATCTGGATGATAGGGATAAAACAACTTTCACTACCCCTTGGGGTACATTTATGTATGATAAGATGCTATTTCATTTGATGAATGCTAGTGAAACTTTTCAAAGAGCTATGGATATAACTTTTGTGGGAGAAAAAGAAAAATTTGTAGTAATTTATCTGGATGATATCACTGTGTTTTCTCAATCTAATGAAGAGAATTTAAAACATCTCAAACAAACCTTTTTGAAATGTAGGAAGTTTGGACTGTCATTAAATCCTAAGAGTCCCATTTTGTTGTTCAGGAGGGTAAGCTTTTGGGACATCTAGTTTCAACAGATGGAATTAGAATAGATCCTGAAAGAGTCAAGGCTATTTTGAAAATCAATCTTCCAAGAAGTAAGAAATATGTCCAGCCATTCATTGGAAAAATCAATTTTTTGAGATGGTTCATTCCAAACTTTGCTCAAACAATAAAACAGATAACATCTATGTTAAGGAAATATCAGGAGGTAAAGTGGACAGCAGAAGACAAAGCCTCATTTGAAAAGATCAAACAAGCTATTACAAAAGCACCAGTGCTGGTAAGCCTAGACTTTTCAAAAAAAAAATTGACTTTCTCTTTTACATCTGAGGACACAATAGCTGTTGTTCTATTACAAAAAATGCAGATGGATTAGAACGGCCTATAGATTTCTTTATCAAAACTCTTTGAGATTCTAAATTAAAATACAGTGCGCTGGAGAAATAAGCATATGCATTGGTAAAAGCATTTAAGTTCTTTATCATATATATTCTACATTCGAAGATTATTGCCTATGTACCTAATGCTGCTATTAAAGAAATTTTAACTCTGCCAAACAGTGAAGGAAAGAGAGCGAAATGGATTGCAAAAGTCATGGAATATGATATTGAGATTAAACCTACCAAGCTGTAAAAGGTCAGGGTCTAGAAAAATTATGGGCATATTCAAATTGTGAAGCCTTTGGTCTTCATTTGATAGTAAGTCAACCAATACAGGAGGACTTACAAACAACGCAAGATAAAGAACAAATCATGGCTAAATATGCAGAATCGGAATGGTATGCTAATACAGTTCATTTTTTATTGCATTTGCAATGTTCTACTCATTTGGATAAGAAGGAAGCTAGATCATTAAATTTGAAAGCCACCAAATATTGTGTAATAAATCAACAGTTACATTGGAAAGATCCAAGGGGATGGCTACTCATGTGTTTGGAGAAACTAAAAACTAAAGAAGTCATTTCATAATTACACGAAGGTGCCTATGGAGGTCACAAATATTGGAAAGCCATAGCTTATAAAATTTTAAGATCTGGATACCACTGGCCATCTTTCTTTTCTGATGTTTATCAGCAGGTCAGGATGTGTATTCAATGTCAAAAATTTGTTGGAAAACATAAACTTGTATCCTTACCTTTGAAACCCATTGTGGTAAATGTTCCTTTCCAATAGTGGGGTCTGGATTTTATTGGTGATATCAATCCATATTTCTCTGGGAAGCACAGATAAAAGGAGGAAAGTTTAGTTTGTAAATGATAAAAGGAGGAAAGTTTAGTGGATTAGGGTTTGATTTTTGTTTCAAGAAGGGCTATAGAGCTAAGGATTTTGGATATATATGCAGACTGATACACATGAATCTCATGTAAGATTTTGAAGACTAAGACTGTTTTATATATACAATATAAACCACTTTATCTTATATATTGATTTTGTTTATAGCCAGGTTGACCACTCAGCTTATGATTTCATTTCTTAATTAATGTTTTGTTCATGTGAATGCTCATATATTGTGGACAAAACCAATACTTTGCTCTGAATGTTTATGGTTTATATTTTTCATTTAAACCTTTGTGTCTTAGTTCTTTGATATTATTTCATGATTTAGTTCTTGTATTAGTTTTATGTTTGAGTACCTTCTTGTGAATGAAAGCTTCAAACCAAAAAATTACAAAAACAATTCCCATTTTCTTTTAGTTGTTTTGAGATTGTACTAGCTTGTTCCCCTTTTAGTCTAGGGACAATTTCTAGCACAAACATCTTTGGCGCCATTTCCAGGGACGGAAGTGAAGTATATCTTTCCTTGGATATCATTATTCATCTGGTTTCGAGACATGCACAAAATCACGAAATATTTCAGACTACATTTTCACCAAACAATGGTTCACAGTGGCTACCAGAAAGATTGGAACAAGAGGAAAACCCACTTCACCTTTACATGTGGGTGTCTTAGATCCAAAACATATTTTGAAAGAAGCTAGACAAATTCCAAGATCCAAGTATTCTCCTTATTTTCTTATTCTTGATCAGTTTGAGTTGGCATCTTCTTTTACATATTCAGAAGTGGAAAAACAAAATATGTCTTGGTTAGTCCCTTCCACGCCAGTTGAAACTTTTCAAATTTTCACTAATCCACAGTCTTGTCAAAAAGTAAAAACTGAGGTTCCTGGTAAGATTCCCTTGTTTCAGTTTAAACCTAGTAATTTCTCTTTTCAGCCAAGTTCAAGAAAATTTGGTCAACCTTTTCCTTCACTAAACCAAAGTAGTTTAAAGATGGAAATACAACAGCCTCTTGACATGAAGGATAGAATGGTAGCTGCTAGATATTCTCCCTTAGTTCTTCCACAGCCCCTAAATGCTCTCCTTGGAGGAGATTATCAGAAATACCTACCTGGGGTTAATGGTTAGGGTGAAACTACTGCTAAAGAAAATTGTGATGCATTTCTAAGTTATGCAGACAATCAGAATATCGAAGCGAAAGATGTGTGGATGACGATGTTTGTTTAGAGTTTAGATGGGGAGGTAAGGAGATCGTTCTGAGAATTACCAGCTAATTTAATAACTCTTATAGAATAACTACAAGATGTGTTCATGAGGCAGTAGGGGGACACAAAGGACCATACTTATTATATCACAGAATTTTTAGCTTCGAAAAGGAAAAAAGACAAAACTATAGCAGACTTCTCTAAACATTTTAATAATATGTATGGTAGGATCCCAATTGAAATTAAGCCTTCTGAAACCTCAACCAAGCTAACCTATGTCGATTCCTTTGATCATGAGTTTTCCTTGCATCTAAGAGAAAGAAGGTGAGTGACTTTATAGAACATGCAAGAGTTGTAATCAAACATCTAAGCTCAAATAGGATTAAAGAACATTCAGATTATCAAGTGTATGACTAAAGGATAAAAAGGAAATGATCTCACCAACTTCTACATCACAGACAACAAAAATTAAACTAGATGAGATGACTAAATTGGTCAGAACTTTAACTACAAAACTGAATAAGCTGAAATTAGATAAGAATCCAAAAAAACCAACAAAATAAGGAGAAATAAATCCTAATCACTTCAAGCATCCATATTCTCCTAGATTCATCCCTAGAGAAAGAAAAAACACTAACATTCAGAGGGAAAGAAGGGAGAATAAATATCAAAGAGTTCCTCCTCCACTCCAAAATAATGTAACAAATGAAGTTGAAGAAGGTGAAGATGTGTAGTATGAAGATTCGAATCAGGATATAAATTATTTTGGGGAATTATTATCAGAGGGTTTCCTAACTGAATATGATTATCAGAATTCTGAGTTTTTTTATTCACATATTTATCAAGAATAAAGTGATTTTGGCCCTGAAGTTTCAGCTGGTATATGTCAATCTGAACCTAAGAAATATTATAACCTAAGGTATGGTCCAAGATAAGTTTCTTATATTCCGAAAAAGAAGATAGCTCCTCCTACCAAGCAGTTACCTAATCAAACACAGGAAATTAGACAAAATCATTGTGACCAAGCTAAGGCAGCAGAGATTGAAGAAATTAACAAAAATGTGCAAACTTTTAATTTTGAAAATGAACTATGTAAGATCAAGATTCCAGTGCCATTAACTGGATTGATGAAGAATCCTTGTTATAGAAATCCTACTTTAAAAATGATAAGTTCACATGCTAATAAGATGCCTTTAGATACTATGAATCTTCAAGAATAATGCCCTATAATCATTCTTGGTTCTGCTTAGGCTGATAAGCCTGAAAATGATTTGAATTCTCCTCCACCTTTTTACATAACCCTAACTATCCATGATCAAATGATTCATAACTACCTATTATATTCCAGAGCCTCTCAAAACTTGATACCTAAAGCATCCATGGAGGCCTTTGGTTTGAGTATCACAAAGCCATATCATGATTTATATGCATTTGATTCCAAAGTTGTTAAGTTCCTAGGAGTGATTAAGGACCTCGTCTTAAATTTGACTCATTTATCCATGAAGAGTGTTATTATGGATGTGGTGGTTGTTGACATAACTCCTAAATTTGGTATGTTACTCTCAAGGTCTTGGGAAAAGAATGTAGGTGGTACTTTGCAGATGGATTTATCATACACTACTATTCTTGTATTTGAGGGAAAAAATAGAAGATTGTATAGGGAATTACAGTATGCTTATATTGACACAAATTATAAGAACCCAACAAACCATCCCATTTATGTTGTATATAAAGATTTGGGGTCTTGTATGCTACATTTCTACGATGAGGAGAAAATCATATGTTACATGTAGAAAAGGAAGCACCAATCAAGCGTATGAATGAATAATGTCTAAGATCCCTTTTTCTTTGATGTCACTGTTTGGATAAGGGTTCTTAGTATTATTTCCTTGTGCACAACCTTTGCACACCCCTTCATTATTTATCTGAATCTATACAAATGGACAGTAAAATAAACTTTAAAAATTTAAAAATTTATGTTTCCTAGCACTCCAAACCTAGTACTCTCCAATCCTCCTACTTCATCTTGACCTTTCTTACTTCATCTTGACCTTTCTTGCTGTGACATGGTACTTATTTGTCTTTTTGTGTTTCCTGCTGGAGAATTTAAAGTCTCCACTCCTAGATGTATATGTCACTTTAATATGTATTCTGGAATTTGGTTGCACCTCTCCTGTCATGGATTTTCCTTCACCTTCTACAAATTCTACAAATTTTTCAACTATGCCTTGTTCAATGGAATGTTATAACATTAGCTCAAATTTCAGCAGTGACAATGTCTCTCTTTGATGCATATCATCAAATTCTTCAACACCTACAAATATGGTGTGCTCTCCATAAAAAACACAATTATTAGCTTCATCTTCCTTATCTACTTGTTCTAAAATTCCAAGCAAGATTTCTCTTCCATTAATCAAATCATTAATCATTTTAATTACCTGCATTCTTTTTTACCATTCTACACTTGCAAAAATTTCTTCATCATACTTTGGCTTATCATCCTTATTTTCTTCCTTTGCAGTATTTATGCAATCTACAACAATATTTGGCTTGGCTACCCATTCTTCAATAAATTTCAATCCTGCATCAAAACTTGATATGTTCATGATTGTTTCTTTTCTTCACAACCCCCACACTTCTGCAATCTCAATGGAAGCAATGGAAACTTCCTCGACGGTTCTTTTTCATGATGGAAGCATTATGGCACCAATATCAATCCTCAGTAAATATAGTTTTCCTCTCCTGTTTTCAGACAACAAATTCACCTCTCCTTTTGATCAGAAATCTCCTTCCTTCAATGATTAGACAACTGTCTCTTTATCCTTCCAGCGATATGTAGCATATATAGCTCCTTTTGCAAGCTCCCGCACAACAATTATCAAACTGAGGTAGACGGACTCCTTTCTGGCAGCGTGGGATCAGAAAGAACAACAATCTCCTTCACGTAGGAAAATGGGCAAGCCAACAGCCACTCTAGCAGCTCCTTCACAGGTAGAAGGCAGCACCGGCACCACTCAGTAGACTGTGCAACAGTTTCCACGGTGAGGGCAAAAAATTTCAGGATGAGTAGCAGTCCACGCCCAACACTCCTCACATGCTGCAAACAACGGTGATATACTTCATGGTGAGTTGCAACAATTCCATCTCTGCAACGGATGGAAACAACAATCCATTTTGGCAATGGAAGCAGCGATCCAAACACTCCTCCAGTGGTTACACGCTGCAAATGAAGATCAACGCCCAACACTCACGGCCTCCACTCCAGTAATGGACACGGGAATCAATAACAACAACTTTCCTTAGCTCATGTCTAGAACAATTCTCACATGGGATTCCTTCTCAACCACAAACTAGCATACAGCATCAGCAACAAGTCACAGGGGCTATTCTCACATCATTCCAATCAAACTCTCTCACAATAGCAGACCAATCAGGATCTCTCACAACATGCCACAATGGGATCTTCACAACAGGACACAATGGCTCTGATACCAAATTAACAAAATTTTGGAGGAATTGCAAAGCACAAAGGCTCACACAAAGCCCTATGTGTGGCCTCAGACCCTCCTATGAATATATTTCCTAATTAGATCCAATGGCCCTTTGATTTGATCACAATGGCGATTCAAAAATAATTGTGGAGTTTAACAATATGAAATGATCAGGGGAAATTCAAATGGGAAAATGGGGAAATTGGGTTCCCTCTAAAAAGAAATTTCTATTTTAAAATTCCCTCCAATATTTTGAGTTTGCCACCAAATTTACCATCCTTTTGCTACCAAATCGACCTTTCAATTATGTATTGCCACGGTCGCACCATTTGCATTGTAAAGAGAGCCGCCAATATTACACAAACATAAACCAAACCATATGATCATGGGTTTTAGGCTTCTATCTGTCACACCTAATCTAATTATTTTAAAGGAGAGAAGCATACAAACCCTAAACTCTATATGTTTATTTCCCCAAGAAACATTAAATAAAATGGAGTATGACATTAAAGGAAATTATATATTGTGAGAAAATAATTTAGAATATGAAACCTTGTCTAAATATTGGTGTGGAAATTGCATTAACCTTAGTTCTATATCTTGCAATTAGAATGAGAGTTCACGAGAGAAAAAATTAAGTAAATAAAGTTTTTGGTTGTTGATTATATTTAACAAACATATTTATAATTTAGAGGTATTTTATTTATTTTTAAACCTGATAGTGCAAAACCATTTATGGGTTTAAGACTTCTTCTTTAGGAATTCTTTAATTGTAACAATTACATTTAAAACCAAAGCCTAATTACTCTTGGCAATTGGATCTCTCATAATTAGAAATGCAAGCTTAGCTAGATTAACATGATCGCTTCAAATTATTTTTTGATGGTTCCTTTAGAGGTAACCCAAGGGTAGAAAGAGTGGGAGGAAATCTCATTATCCTTGATGGAAATACAATAGTTAGATTCCTTTACGGGCTTGGAATTGCTTCAAACAACCATGCAAAACTATATGTGTTTAGACCAATTTTATTGCATGACCTTTTGATCAAGAAAAATATAATATTGGGGGATTCTTTATTTATTGTCCAACAAATGTATAAGTGATTGGCGAAGGTATTATTTACCAAAGAACCATGCACATAATTCATCCAAAATTGGAGGTGATTGGTGATGTATATTAATGAGTTTAATTTATAATTAAAATATCTCAATAGACTCATTTACCTAGTTAATCATGTACTTTGAAAATGGAGACCTTGATATGTGGGATGGAGAAAAACAACCTACTAACAGTGACACAAACAACTCAAACATAAGAGGTGCATTTGAAGTACATTAAGTGATAAACTTAGGAAACAAGCCATTGAACCTAGAATCCTTCTATAGGTTAATGTCGGGCCACATGTAATGCAACATACCAAATTTGGAAAGGTTAACATGTTGCGTCAATGGTGTAATTGAAATTGTAACATTTTATTTCAAATGAATACTTTAGCCATAGGAATTGAGTTGAAAGGAGAGATACATATAATATGTTATTTTGTAGAGGCTATTCATTAAAAAAACAAATTGTCACAAGAAGTTTAATAAGGATGTTTTTTCCATGTATGGATTGTTTTGGATTTCACAACTACTATTGCATGTGAACTTGCACATATGGAAAGCTCAAGCTGCAACAAATCTTTCAAGGAAGTGGAATTGTCTCTGTAT
Source organism: Pseudotsuga menziesii (assembly GCA_001517045.1). Lineage (NCBI taxonomy): Eukaryota > Viridiplantae > Streptophyta > Pinopsida > Pinales > Pinaceae > Pseudotsuga > Pseudotsuga menziesii. The sequence goes on from LPNX010236822.1 coordinate 465,130, forward strand.
TATACATGATGCACTTTGATGAGAATTTGATCAATTAAATTTCTTGTTTTTTGCTTCACTATTTTTTGGGCACAAGTTTTACTCGATCATCATAATGAACATGTGCTTATTATACATGATATATTCATAATGAGCATGTGCTTATTACATTTGATATATTGGTTGTAAATATAGAGCTAGGCATGTGATACAAAATTTCCATTCAAAATGAGAAAATGGGGTTCAATTTTATTCTCAATGTCTTTTTCTGCAGGAGGGTCAAAATTAATAGAAACCCATATTTCCATTCATTTGTCCACTCACAAGTGTCGCATATCAAAATAACAAAACAATTTCATGTTTAAGCAAACATAGTTAATAGTTTCACTAAAACCCCTCGGATGTTGGTGCCTCGAGGACATCAAACATGGTGGGAGGAAGGACTCTGCATTAATGGCCATCTATCGTAGTTTTCACCACCTATTGGGTACTTATGAAAACCTCCCTTCGGAAAAGGCGATATAGCCTGCACAACAATCAATCATGTACTACTGTTAACCTTTCACAAACTTCGGTTTTGATGGCTCTCTCCATGCATCAAAAGAATTTAATGGCCACCATAGTTCAGATAATATACCTAGACACCCTGCTCGATGGCTTCACACGAATTTGGCTCAAGCAGGAGACTATATCATGCAGGTTTTTTGTTCGCTTGTTGGATTTCCAGCTCTAGGGAAAGACAAGGAGAAAGGAATACCAGCCAAAGAATTCACCTACCAACTATGTCGCTCAGACTCAGGGCCACTCCTAGCAGAGGTAGCAACTCCAGTGGAGAAAGAAGTCGAGCACCATTGTGTCCTTCCATTTTTGCAGGGTACAGAGACCATAATCCCCTAAGTGGCCGCAGAGCGATGGGTGACTAGGAAGCAGAAGTCATTTCTCATCACCGCTCTACGCAACCTATGAGGAAAAGATTCTCCCACTACTGGCGAATGAAGAATGTCCTTGCCAAGCTACTATGGTAATGTGACCATGCACCCTCACCTACGAATTCTAGTGAATCTGATAGCTCCACAACTCAATAAACTTCCTCAGCCTCTCTAAGTCTAAACCAGCAGGACCCTGCCAAAGAAATTCATCAGAGATTGGACACCAAGCGCACTTGACATGCGGCAGAAGCTTCACATGACGTGGTGGAAAGGGAGCAGAATGTTGAAGGTTGTGTGTAGAATAACAACCAGCCACAATATATTTTGACACCTCACCCTGCAGCAGAGCCTCGCCAGCACCCTGAACCCATTCTCTCTGATGAAGATGATGACTACTTCAAGTCGTGTCCCATTGTCGAAGAACCATGGTGAAAGCCATAAGGTCTTAGGATTTTTCAAAATATTCTATGTTTTTTACTTCCTATTAGCTTTATTAGTTTACCTAATAGTTTTGATAAGTTTTGATAGTGGAAACTCGGTTCCCTCACCAAGGGTAAGTTTCAGACAAGTGTAATAATCTTGTGTAGCTTCCCTGGAAAGTTCTAGACACGTGTCACAGAAAATTTGCATATAATATATTTTGCATTTTAATATAATTTTCTGGTACTTACAAAAAAAATAGTTTCATTAGGAAATATTTTTATATTATTATCAAATTTATAAAAAAATATTGAAAATAATGTCCTACAAAAATTTGTAGTGGCAGGGAGAGGAGAGGACTTTTAGATTATCTAGAGAAATGAGTGTCTAAATTTAGTAGGTTCTTCTAACTTCTAAGGCCCATAATAATAAAAAAGTGTGTCTAAAATTCCACATATGATGTTTGGTAGATGTGGTAGGTGATATGTTTATGCTTCTTGGTGAGTGGCTTGGTTGATTAAGTCCTTCATTAACAATGTTTAACACTAATTTCTCCTCCTAAATTGGTACCCAACTCTCTCTTAGAGTTGCATTTTCAGACTCCCACGTCCGAACTGTTCCAACAGTAGGAGAAGCTAAAAATACCAGAAAACTTAATGTTACTCTGCCTGTTTCATCCAAAGACCTGATGAATTTCACTCGATTCGAACCCAAAATAGGTTGTCCCTTTTTTTAGTAAATTCTCAACAATTTTGGGTGTTGAAATAGTCGGTTGTACTCTTCCATTCATCTGATTGTCAAAGCTGGGGCTCTGGGAAGTAAGGGGAATAAAAATAAAAATGGATCCAACTAAGGGAAAGTGAAGGGAATAAGAAAAATAGGGTGGAGGACCCATTTGACCACTAAGATAATAAGTAAACCTCTAGCAGGTGACAAAAACCTGGTCAAGAAAAAGGGTATTAGCCAAGATATGGAGGTTCTCTATTTGGACAAAGTATTTAATGTATGGCAATCATTCGACCATGCATAGCCTTTAAATATCTCTATGAGAAAGTTATCATGGTGCCCACACTCATATTGGTTATATATATGAAAGACAATAATGGACCATTTCATGCTAGGTGAGCAAGGAATAAGTTTTTTGGAATATTTATTCCTTGATTTTAACCAACATCTACTCTTGAGAAAACCAAATCATTATCATAAATTCAAGGATTGTTGTGATATCCTAAATGGGAATATCATCAATTCCACAGAGGTAAAGTTATCATCGTAAGGATGACAAATGTTTGTTTTTATTACAATTATCCAACATTATGATCGTAAGTACGATGAACACGGGCCACCCAAAGAAAAAAAATCATAATTTTTAAGTAAAATTAGATGAAACAATGGATTTTATCCTAGTTTTTGTAATATTTCATCGAATTTCGACACCATATGTAGTAGTGTGTCCACCAAAAATTGAGGGATTTGATCGATATAAAAATGGTGACTACAAAAGAACAGGGTTTCACTTATTTTCCAAGAAAACACCCATTTATAGTTGGAGTCTTGTCCACACATATTGAGGAGGTAGAATAGAAGGCCAAATTGTGGGTGCTACCTCCCATCCAAAATTTACCACTAATGATGGAAGGTGTCAACACTCATGAAGGCTTGCATTAAATGAAGGTCGAATGCAAAACAATTCTTGATGTAAAGGAGGTTCAAATGAAATAGTGCATAATAGGAAGCGGAGAAGTGGCCATCAGGAGTTGAACCTTCTTGATAATAGAAAAAATTAAAAAATTAAAATAAAAAATACTTCCTCGCTACAAAGGTGCCATCCTAGACTAGAAACATGGAATTAGTTAGTGCATCAAATACACAACTTTCTAAAGAGTGCCCATTGTCGGTAAACTACATACATCAAATTAGTGAAGCATATGCGGTATGATCTATGCCATTCAATATATAAATTGGTTTCACCCAATCAACATTGCAAACATGTGTGTCATTAGGATTTGAAAAATAAATGAGTAGAACAGTGCATCCTTTTTGGCTTATTGTATCATAGTGATAAGCTCCCCAAGCAATTATTGATGATTGTCATTCTTGTGCATGCGATTGGGTGACATATAAGGTGTGTAAATGAGAAGAGGTTTGCATACAAACTTGAGCATGGAATGTGGAATGGTACTTATGGTATCAAGAATAGGACGAATTTAAATGGAGATTGGATCAAAATGGGTAGTTCAAATATTTGAACTGTTGTTGGTATTATTCATCTCAGAATTGATATTTCAATGGTTATGAATTTTTTTATGGTAGTTGTGATGTGCAAAAAATATAGTCCTCCAAACATTTAGTGAATATATATGGGTGTACCATCTACCTTTTATATGGCCCGACACATTCAAAACTTCCATCCTTTTATGTTAATCATTTTATGATAATTTCGATATAATATGCTTATAAATGCATTGAAAATGAGACCCCTTACCCAAATATGTTGTAGGAACTCTTATAACTAAGAATCCAAGCATATATCTAAGAGAAGTCCTAATGTATAAATACCCTTGATTCCACTATGTAGAAACACACTATATATTATATGCTTGTAAAGATATCTACACATCGAAATTGCCTAATTACCTCGTACTTATTTGAGAAATAAGATTCATTTGTTGTTTCAAAATTGCAACGTCCAAAAATTATATAACTCAAATCATATATCTAATTTAAATAACCATTCATCATAAAGTATCCATTCTTAGGTGACAAGGGATGTAAACATAAATAAACTAGTTCATAAAGCATTAAAGTTCCTTTCAGAACCAAACTATTTTAGGTCTATAAAATATCAAGACAAACTTAATATGCTTGTCACAAGATATAAAGAAAAATGACTTCACTTCCTCATTTTACATTCCTTTTGTTCTAATTACATCAAACTTACAATTCTTGCCACAAGATAAAATGAAAAATGTCTTATATTCCTCACGATACAAAGGTGATATAAACATTTTGCTCTAATTACATATTGTTTGTTCATAATTAAAGTTTATTATTAATCCTTTTCAAATGGTTGCAAGTAATGTTTTCAATCAGAGAAGGTTTGGCAGTATCTAGTCTCTAACTTGAAAGAAAATGTTCTATCGATAATTAAAAGATAGTGCTAAGACAACATGTATTGGTGCATGAACTCTCTTAATTTCCACCATTTTCCCAATATTACCATTATCATTTTCATAGTGTATGTGCATTTGTGATTTCCCTATAATAATGAACTCGTGACTTGAACAGGATCTTGTGGAAAAACCTTGTAACTTATTTCAATACCAACATTTTTATGATGATTTTGTATAACAAATATACAATGCTGAAGCAATCATATATTGGACTTAAATTATGGGATCTCTATGAATTGATTAAACCATTAAACCCAATTAAAAACTTCCCAATTGGCCTTTCACAAAATTGTTGTGAGTTTTTTATCAAAATATGCTTCAATACAAAATATAACAAATCAACCTAAAGATGATATCTAGTTGCGATAACATTGAATTCCTACACTTCTATAAGGCGTGTTAAATAATTTTCCATATGTTGAACTAAAACAAGTACACACATAGATATATTTCCCTAAAATTTCTCACAAAATGCTAAAACACCCAAACCCATCCAAGAGATTGTACAACTATTGGTCGTAATATTTATTTGCTAATTGTGTCAAAATAACATAGTATATGGAGTCAGCATATGGCTGGAAATAAAAAATGATGAGATCTAAAATATTGGACAAACTCTCCACAAATCCTCAATTAGTATATAACTATTAACTATGACTCATGGATAGAGCATTTGACCACCACATGGGACCTGAATTTTTACCTAAGAAAGAGATATGTGCATAATTTTAAGGATTAATATATTACAGATTGGTATCAATAACCATCCTCAATGTCTTAAACTCAAAAATACCATCATACCTTGATAACATGACAAAGTTTCCCTTTGAAGGACCTATGTGGTGCCCAAGGGACATAAGGATGTATCATGAGCCCCATAGACAAATATTACAGTACAATACCCTAGATTTTGCAGGCATTGAACCATATCAAAAGCAACAAGAACCATATCTAGTATTCTAAACTTCAAAATGAGCACCATATCCCACTTGCAGGTCAAATATTGTCTATGAAGGGCCAATGTGGTGGTTTGAGACCCCACGCATGGAACATGAAATCCATACTAAAATGTTATGACATAAGATCCTAACTTTTTCCTTATACCATGGAATGGTCCTCAATATTCTTCAGTCACAATCCTAATTTCAAGTGTGTGTGGTGATATGATTATCTACTCAAGAGAACTTATCAATATACATATTTCAATTAAGTTCTAGGGCACTTATATTTTTAATGAAATATTTCCCAAAATCATTATGGGAGAGGCACACACCACTCAAACTTAGGCAAGATTTCAATCAATAATCTCTTAATGTAGATTTCATACCTAATTGATTATATGAAATCACAAGGACACAATTTCAATCTCACACTCTAGGCCATATTCAAGGTAGTCTCCCTAGTCTAAAAATGTTAATATCTACAAGGTTGTACCATCCTTGTGGTCTCTCCTCTCTCCCCGCCTTTAGATTTTGTTCTAGTGAATAATAATCCCCTCCATGAGGAATCCCACACCAAGCCTTATGAACTGCCTCACATATGAAAATCATATCTCCTTCGATTTAAGTTTCCTTGCATAGTAAACTTTGGGTTTTATCTCACTTTTACTTAACTATTACAAAATATTCATGATTTGACATGACTTTCAATCACGTGAATGATAAAACCTACTTTCCTTCTTATAATAAAAACTATTTTACTAGTGGGGAGTTGGCTTGAGCTCCACACTGTGAATCTTCGTTACATATTTACATCAAATACGACAACACAAGTCCAGGAAAAATTGAAGGAACAAAAATGAATTATGTAAATTTCACAATTTTGTAGATTTAAAATCAAGTGAAGAAATTGGCCATAATGTTAAATAACATGCAGATATTAGCCATGAATCTATCCCTGAGAGTTAGCTCAAGTTGTCATGAGCCAAACATGAGATATTAATTCCCTCAAATATGGGAAGGTCATGAGTTCAAAGCTCTTGATTCCTTTATGATTAGGCTCTGTCATCATGGCCGTAGGTTTACCACATTTACCATCCATGGATCATGAGGAAGTACTCAGATGGTTTTCCATGATATTTTCTGTAGAAAAGAAATATTATCCATGAATCTAGATCACATGCACATCTTGATAGCGATTAGGAAATGTCCATGCACCAATGAAAAAAAACTGCCACCAAGGAGGTGAAGTATAATGGTTTTTGGAATTATACATAAGACAAATAATAAGACAAGTATAATGGATTGAACAGTAATTTTAAGGGTGGTTATTATAAAACCACCCTTCAAAACACCTTTCCCATTTATGCCCTTTCCACTACATCCCAAATAAATCTAATATGAAATAGGCAAGTAAAAACCAGTTACTCAATGAAACCATGTTGACAAGAAGGAAATAGGAACCCCTACACCTTATAAATGGTGCATAGTGGTATTATGGGAGTTTTATCACACTTCATAAAATGACAATGAAGGATTACCAACAATTAACTCCAATATGTGAATAAAAAAGGTGATGACATTTCACATCAAAATTAAGATGATAATAATTAAGATCATCACCAAATACACACACTAAACTCAAGAACATAATAGATTCACCTAAATCACATACACAAGTGACACACCAAACTCATGCACATAATAGATGCACCAATTATATTACAATTTGAGTTTCACTAGATTAGTGCCGATTGTATTTCAATAATTTTACAAAAAAAAATGTTAGATTTAGATGATGAAAATAAAAGATTCAAAACACTAGTTTTATTTGCTTATAACCTTTACAAATACTTACATAGATTGAAGATTTAATTGTTGATCTTATAAAAGATTGTTGCGAATAAAGATGGGAAAATAAAAACTCAAAGAAGTGGTTTCTCTACTTGACTTAGATTATTTCAAAAGTATCACAAGACAAAAATGTAAGGATATTATACACCCTTGGAAAGCAGTGGAAGTCCTAACGAATACATCAGTGACCAAGGCTAGATGCTACTAAAGGAGAGATGAGTTGGCTAGATATTTTGATCCCCAGTCAAATAAGCTTCCTATACTGCAAATATATCGGAGGGTCCCTCCATATGTTTTTTGTTGTTGAGAGAGGTTCATACAATCAATTTAAAATCAAGCTTTCAAACCTTGGAATCTTAATCACATTCAAAAGGTTTCCTATGCATGGCTTATGTTGTGTCTTAAGGCCCCACACATGGCATGTAAGGCTAAGAGATAAATTCCATGGATTTAGAACCTAGGTTTTTGCACCAAACTATGCCCTTATCCCCAAGAAACATATCAAGTTTTTCAAACTTTGAAATCACCAATATGAAACTTGGAGGCCAAAGATTATGTATTATGGGAATGTGTGATTCCTTTAGTAACAAAACATGGTATGTGAACCCCATATAAATATATGTTATGGCCTAGTGCCTTTCCTTTTATCCCTATACCATGGCATGGGCATCAAGAAACAACCTTGGTATGTTAATTCTCAAAATGATGGACATATTTCACTCATATGCCAAATATTTCCTTTGTATGGAATGTGTGGACATTTGGGGTGCTACACATGACCCATGAGACCCAGAGGAAACTATATGAACTTAGGCCCTAGAAGTTAATATCAAACCATGGTAAAAAATTATTCATGGTGATTTACATTCCAAAATTGCCACCATATCCCACTCATAAGACAAAACTTCCCTCTATAAAGCCTATGTGATGGACTCAAGCCTGCAAAAAGTTAGGGGTCATTTATGGGTAATTATGCATAAATGAAGGGTAGTTAGGGGTTGATTAGTGATAATTTAGGGGTAAATTTTGGTTAATTATGGGTAATTTAGGGGTAGTTATTGGGTAATGAGTTGTGTGAATAAGGGGTTAATAAGGGGTCAATTATGGGTTAACTGGGGGGAATTAATTGTACTTGTGGATCAATTATAGGTAAGTAGGGGCCATTTAAGCCCAAGGGCTTAGCTAAACTAGTGGTTTTCCATAGTGTTGGGAATTCAGTTAGGTTCCTGGCGGTATGTGCCCATTTTTAATCTGTGTGTGAAGCACATTAGTCTACATCGATGGGTTTACAATGGAATATGTCATCTGTGAATGTTTGGAAAAATCCATTGGGTCTCTCCACGAGGTTTTCCTTGGAAAAAAGTAGGGGTCGTTTAGAGGTTATGAAGGGTTAATTACTGGTAAGCATGGATTATTTAGGGGTATTTACTAGTTAATAAGGGGTGAACTATGCGGTAATTAGGAGACAATTAGTGGTAATTAGGGGACAAATATGGGTTAAATAGGGGAAATTAATGGTACCTATGGGTAAGTAGGGGCCATTTAATCCCAACGGATTAGATAAACTAGTGGTTGTCCATGATATTGGTAACTTAGTTAGGTTCATGGTGGTGTGTTCCCATTTCAAATCCTTGTGTGTGAGGCACACTAATCTACATCGATGGATTTACTGGGGAATATGCCATCTATGAATGTTTGGAAAAATCCAATCGGTTTTTCCACGAGGTTTTCCTTGGAAAAAGTAGGGGTCATTTAGAGCTTATCAAGGGTTAATTATTGATAAGATGATGGATTACTGAGGGGTAATTCGTGGTCAAGTCGAGGTCATTTTGCTGCAAATAGTGTTAATTGGGGGTAATTAGAGGTCAATTATGAGGTTAATCAGGGGTCAATTATACAATAATTAGTGGTAATTTTTTGTATTTTTTGAGAGGATGGATATTGAGAACATACTTTAAAAATATATTCAGGGGTGTTCCTTCTAACCCCCCCAAAGTCATGAGAATTGAATTTTTTGTAGCGATCTTTAAAAAACCACCTCCAAAAGTAAAGTTCTGATTTTTATGGTGGTTTTCAAAAAACCTCCTTGAAACATATATTTATGAGTAGCCTTTATAATAACCTCCCTAAACATAATGAGAATTTAACAATTGGAGGTGGGTTTTGACAAACCAACACCAAAATTTCAATTCTCAAGACTTTCAGAGGGATAATTTTTTTCAAATCACCTTCAAAATGTCTTTAGGGGTCTTTAGAAACTCCACCAAAATTCATGAGACTTGAACTTTTGGGGTGGTTTTAAAACAACCGCCCCCAAAATTCTAATTCTTGTGAATTTTTGGGAAGGGATGTGGTGAAGTAAGCTTGTGAAGAATGGAGATATGAGATAAATATTTGGATAAGCTTCAGAATTATTTGGGGTATCAATGGCTCCTTGATCGCAGTAAATATATTCATGAAGTAGAGCCAAAGTGCGCAAATACATTAGTGATGAATAGTGAATAAGTGTGTCAGATAAACATGATACCCATATTTTGGATGTGTGATGTTCTTGCTCAGTAAAAGACGTAGACTACATAACAACAAATGTGACTAAGATGGAAACTCTATTTAGATGTAAAACGCAAATCAGCTGAGAAGATAGAGATCGCAATAGTTACGAGAAAAATATGATGTGTGAAAATCATTGCAATATTTGTCTTCTCAGTTGATTTGTGTTTTACATCTGAATAGAGTTTCCATCTCAGTCACATTTGTTGTTATGCAGTGTGCATCTTTTACTAAGCAAGAACATCACACACCCAAAATACGAGTATCATGTTTATCTAGCACACTTATTCACTATTCATCACTAAAGTATTTGCACACTTTGGATCTACTACATAAATATATTTATTGCGATCAACAAGCCATTTATACCCTAATAATTCATAATCTTATCCAAATTGTGATCTCATATCTTCATTCTTCACAAGCTTACTTCACCACATCCATCTCTTGCTTATTTCTAGTCTTCTTGGCATAAGAGATGTGTCCACTTAGTGAAGTTCTTTAACCTTGGATGCCATGTCCCAAATTTTTCGTTGGGTCACAATATACTAATCACATTTTCCATATTAATGAGAGTTTGTCAAATTGATGCTAAGGGTCAAATAATTGCCAAGGAGGAAAATTAGTAGTTTCCTAGGTTAAGAGTGGAAGCTTTGGGATTTGGAATAAGGGCGAAACTAAATGATGCTTGAACATTAGAATGGAATAAATATTTAATAACGGATATAAATAAATAAATACATGCAAGGGAAAATAAAAGTGGCAATTGATCCTGAAGACACATGGAGGATGTGGGACCCACACAATCTAGATTTTCTATGCCACATGGCATCCTCCTCTTGTCATTTCGATTCCATAAGAAGACCAAGGGTATTGGGATGACTTGGAAAGTCAATATAATTGGAATGAATCAATTAAGGTCGAAGTGCAGTGGAAAATTAAATCCCATGGAAGAGGAAGAGGCATTTTGGAGCGAGTGAGACACTTGGACTAGATTCCCTAGCTCTATGACAACAATGATGAAGCTGCTATGACACCTATGACACAAATCAAATATGAAGGCTGCCATATAACATGTATGAAATTTCAGGTCGAAATATATAATCCAAGAGGGCACTCATGTGAGTTTGGGAAGCTCAATGGGTTCCTACTCAAATTGGGGGAAGATGGAAGGCTAGGAAATGGAGGACACATGGAAAATATTGAGCACAAACCCAAATTTGAATTAGATTGAGTTTTTAGATGGATTGGTAACCTTAGAAGGCTATTGATGTTTATAAAATACAGGAATCAACCAAGACAAGATATTTTTTTCATTTTAGAAATTGTCATTTGTGAATTGTGAGAGCTAGTGGATGACTAGTTTTCTTGCCTTAGCCAATTTCAAGGGCGAAAGATTCCCATCCAAGTTGGTGTTTGGAGAGGCCACTCAGGTCTTTCATGGATATTTAATGGATTTTTATTTGCAGGTGTAAGCTATAGGGAAGCTCATGGTTTCTTTGATTGCATCACTTTCTCTCAACCATTTCTAGTTTTTAATGCATATTCTTGCTCATGGAGGGATTGCGCTTTGGGTGAGCTATTGATATCTTTGGGGAAGATTCTAATGCCCCATTATTATTTTTATAATGTATATTCTCTATATTTCAATTTAAGAATAATATTAGGTATAAATAATGAAATATTTCATGTAAAAATGTCAATCAATGAAGAAATAGTGTCATTTCCCCACTATCTTCTTGTGAACCAATGTAATGTTGATGGATCCAAATGGATAAGTAAACAATTATGGTTTATGGATGAATGGAATGTTATTTATTTATTTAAAATTTCATAAGACTCTTAGGTCTAAATACCCAAAATATTTCATGTGTAAAAGTTAAACAATGAAGAAACAATGCCATTTCCCCACTACCTTGTTGTGAACCAATATAATGTTGATAGATTTGAATGGATAAGTAAAATACTAATGGTTTATGGATGAATGGAATGTTATTGATGGATTATATGAGTTTAAATTTCATTAAATAATCATTTGGAGTTATTTTGTTGAGTTTCATATCATTTGGAGAATTTTTCCTATCATTTCCCCCAAGGTTGAAACTAGTATTTTTGCATCTGATTTAAGGGAGTTATAGAAGAAATTAAAAGTTGAATGGTGATGCATGTGATATTATATTGATTTCCTTTACATGTATCATGATTCCATTCAAAAATTTGAGTTTTATTGAGTGCATTTGGGAAGCCATTTTCAGTATTCATTGTGGGGGAATTAGAATCCCAAATTACTAGTCAAAACTCCTACCTCGACCAAAATATTAAACAAGTTTGCAGAAGCCTTTAGAGGTTCATAAATATTCCTTGAACATTGTATCCAAACGTTAATATCATCCATATACCTTCTATGAATATTTGGGAGCATTTGGACCAATTTGGAGATCTAGACATCAAAACTAGTCAAAGGTCGAAATTGGGAAAAAAGTGAAAAATTGGTCATTGTAATAAAATTTTGAAAAAGGGACATTACAGTGACATCAGAGCATGATATTGGCACCTGATTTGGTATGATATTTATTAGGACAAGAATTCAGGGACCACCATTATATATTGAAACCCAAAATTGCTTTTGTTGAAGAGGAAACTATGACTAGGGATGAAAAGGGAACCTCATATGATGGTGAGGAACATATAAAAATTATGGAACCTATATTTGAATACATGAACAAGAATATTATGAAAGTATTTTAATTGTTGGCTATCCAATGTTGGATAAAATATATTGATCTTAAGAAAACCAAGGGGAAAATTGCATCAACTTGCATGAAGGAGAAAAAGGAGGAGACCCATGAACCACCTAGTTCTGAAATAGGTGGAGTAGAAGAAGTAATACATGAAGAGTATCAAAATTGACTCCCAAGTGACTCTGAAAAATATGAAAGGAGATGACATGAGTATGAGGAAATTTCTATTAAAAATACTGAAGATGATTTCAAGACACATTCTACCTTGGAAATGAAACAAAGAGCATCTAATGAGGGATGCTTGAACTACGAAGGAGTACCTGCTGATGGGTGCTCACAACTCTATGTTGGTGACATAGAGATCAGATTTCAAAATGTTGCTACAATAAAAATTTCTAGTAAACATGAAAATGAAGACCTTGTAGCAGTTGAAGAAGAAACGAGATCAACTTCCCCATTGTAACACCCCGTTTTTTATCCCATGGTATTTTGATTGTACATGATGAAAAAATTGTATGGAATCATTGCAAGGAGATCAAGGCCAAGGCCCTTCCATTGATTCATTTTTTGTGTATAGGCGATCAGGGTTGATTCCTATTGTTTATGGTGCTAAGTCAAGCATACTATATATATTTGTGAATATCATGTAATATGAAAACTAATAAAAATACCACAACTAGCTATGTGTCGCAATGTTAAAGAGATGGGGGAATGATTTCACAAGGAATAGGAAGGGGGAATGTTTAACCTTGACCTATTTGGGGAAAATCCATGTGTCAAAAGGAAACACCCAAAAATGTATGCCCATTCTCCTCATGTGTTCGCGTTTCATCTTCCCTCACTTTTGGGGAGAGGCAGGATGTTTTGATCATCCATCCTTCGCGCTTTCAGTTTGTTTGTTTTCTCCTTATTATGCACATGCAATCCATCATCTAGATTTCACCCAAAATGTTATGGTTGATTTTGATCATTCCCGATTCCATTCTGTTCATGCACGTTGTGTGATTTCTGGGTTTGCAGAACTATGTTTTGTTCTGGGTTGTTGTCTGTTGTTTCAACCTTCGGTGCTATTGTGCATTGGTCTCCTCTATCACGGAGTGAGTGGAAGCCTATTTTTCTATTTGGACATTGTGGTCTACTATGTGTGCACATTTTATTCCTTGTTCTAGAATGGCCTGGAGTGGAATTGGATATGAGCTAGTTTGGTAAACCTAGCGTATGAAGGAACCTCACAAATAGATCTAGAGGGGTTGGTTTTCTTCTAGAGGTGGTTGTCTGTTTTTTTTACCTTTAGTGTTGTTGTGTATTGGTCTCCTCTATCACGAAGTGAGTGGAAGCCTATTTTTCTGTGTGGACATTGTGGTCTGTTGTGTGTGCATATTTTCTGCCTTGGTATGGAATGGTTTGGAGTGGAATTGGATCTGAACTAGCTTGATAAACCTAGTATAGGAAGGAACCTCACAAATAGACCTAGAGGGGGTGGTTTTCTTCTTTTCCCTCCCTCAATAACACTGGAAGGGAAGGCATATCCTGAGGGACTATGTAGCAGAGAAAGGGATGCTTCCTTGTGTTGGGTGTGTAGATGTTTTAGGATCCAAGCATGGTCTAGTGTAGGTGTCTGCAGCTTAGTGTTTGAGCTCACTAGCTTAGCAGTTCAAGTTTCCAGCTCTTTTGTAGCCTGATAAACCCATCTGTTAGTTGGATTGGATGGTCCTTAATGAGAATGTCAGCTTGACAAACCCAGCAGTACATTGGCTTGTTTGTGTGCAGCCTGATAAACCTAGCTGTGTTGGCTTGGCTGAGTTTGGTTGTATTCTTAGCTATGTGTGAGCTTGTTAGTGTTCCTTATTTCTTGTGGGAATCATGCCTGGATCAGGGGTTGTAGTGCTGCTGAGAGATTGATGAGCACACTGGCCTATGGTTGGGTGGAACGTTGCAATGACGTAGCTAGTTATGGAACAAACTTCTTTCAAAGGTAAGTATCTCTATGTTAATCTATGCAAATGGTATTTGCTTCATGAAATATGATGAATATGTTTAATATGTTGAGTTAATGAATTGATTCCGCTGTATAATTGCAATTGTATGCATCTGTGTATGTTACTTTCAATGCATTTCCTAAGTTTCGTTATGGGATTAGATGCATCGAATTGGTGATGGCCTGAAGGATCGACTCTATCCAAGACTTCTGCTAACGGGTTGATTTTCTTGGCATAAATATCCTTCTGCAACTTTCCTTTCAGCAACTTGCGGGATGCGGGATGCATCTTCACGATCTCTATTTCCACAATTTTCCTTTCGCAACTTTCCTTTCTGCATGCGGGATGCAGGATGCGACATCAAAAATATATACCTCTGCAATTTTCTTTCTGCAATGGTCTATTCTGCATGAAGGATGCAGGATGCGGGATGCAAATTTCCATATTTTCTGATTCTGTAAACTCAAGCTTTCTGCACCGTTGATCCTTGCAGGTTGATTTTCATCCATTGATTTGTCAACTTAGTTAACACATCTGCCACTTGTTCCTCTATAGGAATATCCTTGGGATTTTTATAGCTCTATTCTGTACCATATCCCAGATGTAATGATATCTAACTTCGATATGTTTTGACTTATCATGAAACACAGGGTTTTCCATCATCTTATTACAACTGTGATTATCACAATGGATATCAATCACATCTATTTATACATCAAATAATCTTGCCAACATCTTGCGAAGCCATATTGCTTCAATACAAGTTGAACATGTTGCAATGTATTCAACTTTTGTCGTGCTAAGTGCAATACTGGACTGCTTTATACTCAAGCATGATATCATTCTTGATTCCAAACTAAAACAACATCTTGAAGTGCTCTTTCTATCTTCGGCACTTCCTTCCCAATCTGAATCTTTAAATCCATTTAGTCTGATCTCTCCATTTGATGCATATCTGAGATGATAGTCTAAATTCCCCTTTAGGTACCTCATCACATGTTTTTCTCCTACTAGGTGAATATGTCTTGGATTCACCATATATTGACTTAGAGTGTTTACAACAAAACATAGATCTAGGCTTGTAATTTTTAAGTACAATACATAACCAATAATCTGTATTTATAAGGTGGCATCTATTGTTTCTGAAGAGTCATCGTTCAATAGATTCAAATTTCTTGTCATCGGAGTAGTCATAGCCTTGCAATCCATCATCCCAAATCTCTTCAATATCTCTAATGCATATTTTCCTTGGTTTAGGAAAATCTCGTGTAGATGCTTCCATACTTCAAGACCTATAAAGTAGTGCATCATTCCAAGGTCTTTCATCTCAAATTTTTCAGCGATCTTCTTCTTACATTCATTGATGGGCTTAACTTCACCTGTCAAGAATAGATCATCTACATATAGTAGTAATATCATAAGTCCATCACCCTCAACTTCGTAGTAGATGTTGGTATATTCTTTACTCTTGGTAAATCCCAAACTCATTAGGAATCCATCAATTCTTCCATACCATGCTATAGCTTCTTTTTTTAACCCATACAATGCCTTCTTGAGTCTGCATACAAGATTTTTTGGATTATTTGTCTCAAAACCTTGCAATTGTTCGATATATACTTCTTCTTATATCAAAGCATTTAGGAAGGTTTTCTTTACATCTATCTGGTGTAACTTCCACTTCATTTTGGATGCCAAATAAAGGATGGTTCTAATTGAGGTGTACCTATCTACTGGCACAAAGGTATCCTCATATTCGATTCCTTCCTTCTAGGAGAATCTGTGAGCTATGAATATTTCCTTGTACTTCTCTATACTAGCATATGTTGAATGCTTTGTCTTGTAGATCCATTTCTAGGATACCACTGACTTGTTCTTTGGTCTTGGTACTATTTCACATACATCGTTCTTTATAAAGGATTGGTATTCCTTGACCATGGAATATGCCCATTCTTTCTTCTTTATTTCTTATTCAAATCATGTAGGTTCTTTGTCAACGAGATCGCACATTAATCCCACCCAACTAGGGTATGGATTTGGCTTCTTTCTTTCTCTAATGGTTCCTTCTGGGACACCATGTATTTTTGATTCTTCAATTACTTCTCATGCCCAGGAAGGCCTTATTTTGCATGAGATCATTTCACTGGGAAATTCTTCAGGTATCTAAGTTTTTGTTATGTCATGATCCTTAGGCATCTATACTTATTCTTCATTTTTGACCTTCTACAGCTCTGGGAGTTTCATGATCCTCTTCGTCTTCCTTTTATTTCCTTGATTTTATGAAAGCTGTATCTTCGTCAAAAGTAACATCTATTCCTAGTTAAATTTGACAATATCCTAGGATATATATTCGGTAAGATTTTGATTGCTCACTATATATTACAAACAATCCATTCTTTCCTGAAGGGTCTAGGTTTGATCTTTTCTCCTTGGGAATGTGTATGTATACCAAACATCCAAATATTTTTAGGTGACTAGCTTCAATATTTTCACCAATAAACATCTATTATGGAGTATTAATTCCAAGGGTACCATGGGATATTCTATTATGTACATATACTGATGTTTTGGTTGCTTCTTCCCATAAGTACTGTTAAGACTGAAATTGTACTCAATTTTTGTGTGTTTTTTCTCAAATGTTTAGTCCTTATTTACTTCTCATTTTGAGCTTGTTTTAAGTTTTAATGATTTGTAATACCTTTAGGTTATAGTTTTTGTTTTAATTTATTTTACATTTTCTTAAGTTTTCTATTGAGTGGTTTATTAAGTATTATATATTTTTTTCAAAGTCTTCAAATGCTAATTTAAATTTACTCAAAATACTTATATCCAAAGTCTAACCTTCATTTTCAGTTTCTTTGTCAAATATTTCATGTTGAGATATTCCTGTAGTGCAAAATCCAAGTTATATACACTACAGCGCTGCAGGAATCATGAATCATTGAAAAAAATGGTTGATTGATGGTAGAGCATGACCCGTTGAGGTCAATAAAGCTGGGAGACTTCCAAAGATCTGTTCACTATATCATGACACATGTACAAAGCCATGTTCATTATATCATGACATATGTACAAAGGTGTTGTGAATATTATTGAGGAAATCTTGGTTTTGAATTGCCACGATTTTAAGTTTGGGTTTATGAATCTCACGGCTGTAGACACGTAGTTTGAAAGTTCTTGCAGGAGTTTCCAAAAGAAATGAATTAGCTGAATTATAGTAGATATATGGGGAAGAGTGGGAAAATTAATAGGTTCAACCCCACAGACACCACTTGGGCCATGAAATTCCCATAGTGTGCAACGTTGTTTAGGGTAGCAGGGTGGTTCAGTTTTTTCAAGAAGATCATTGGTTTTAATGCTGAAGTCTCACATCATTTCACTCAAAATTTAATCAATGGTGTTGTAATGTTTAACACTCTCAAGTTTGAGCTCACAGAGGATTTAATAGTTGAAGCCATTGGTATCCCTATGGATGGATAATCCTAGTTCAAGAAGACTTCCTTCCTTTGTAGCTCTAATGATTTATTATTGCTAGGAAAAGAAACCCTAGACTGGAGCAAAGGGGTTCATTTAGGAAAATTTTAAGTGAGAATGGAGAGAAGCAATTGGAATTATACAGAGCTACATCACATGTGATGGTAGGTTCGCATCAGTATTTAAATATCATGTTAGGTTTATACAGCACATGAACCATCAATCCAAGATGAATTTTCCATTCTTTCTTCTAAAAATCCTTCAGAAGATGTCGAATATAGTCAAGGGACATTCTGACCATACAAACAAGTCGTAATTTCATCATGGTTTGATCAAATTAATCATTTGTACAATTTTGCAGAAGGAAAATAGAAGTTGGGATCACTTTCTATTTTGGTCAGGGTTTACCATTGAGCAGGGTGATCATGTAAAGAAGAGTTTACTTAATAAACAATCTTGTTTTGTTAAGAAATTCAAAATAAAGGTGTTTGAAGACTTAGTACAAGACAATTCTCAGAAAGTAAGTTCATGTCAAAGAGTTGAAGACCCTGGCAATGCAAATCAGGAAAAATTGTTGGAAAATGATCAGGAGTATATTTTGGAAGATGAAGCTGTAGAGAAATTAGTTAATTTGAATCCTGAGGAGGATATTAGTTCCACAGAATAGAAGCATAATATAATATTTGCACAAGAAAATCTAAGTACAGTATCTATTGCAGTTGCTGAGAAGGATAACATGTTGTAATCTCCAGATTTTAATGCAGAGATAAAGTCTTTCATGCAGGCGGAAAAACCAAGATAGAGGCCAAATACTAGAGCTACAATTAAGCTTAGATTAAACATGAAAAGAATATTGAACCTTAAACTACAAAAAGAGAAGACTACAATGATTCAAGATTCTTCAAGTGAGGAGAATGAGGAAAGTGAAGAAAACTTGAGCTCACAGCAAGATTACATTCAAGAAGATCATTTAATATCACCAGAACCAGTTCAAATAAACCACGAAGTTTCAGAAGAGAAAGTTACTCCCATTATAGAATAGGGTATGACTCCAGGATTCTCATTTGTAGAGGAGTTAATAAAGGACAAGCGGGAAGAAGATTTAATTTTTAAGAAGTTGGATATTCCATGGTTGTAAAACCAGGATTCGACATTGCCTGGAGAGGTGCGTATGGATCCTGAAGTTGAGAATATTAGGAAATTTCTGCAACAACATAAGCCACAAATACATTTTCTTAATGAATCTAATAGCATGATTGTAACTACAAATAAGAGATTAAGAGAGAACCTAGAAGACATTAATGCACATTATCAAGAATTGATAGTAGTGTCAAAACAAGCATTGAATAGGAAGAGAAAAATATAGAATCAAGCTGAATATTTAACCAAGCAAATATAGGATTTAAACAAGTAGAATAAAGTATTTTCAAGGAGAGTTAAAATCTTGGAGATATAGCAAGCTAGAGATAAGAAGAAGTCCCATGCATTGGAAGGGATTGCCATGCTAGCAGAAGCAGCCAGGCACTTATAGGTGCCACCTAATGTCCAGCTGTCAAGTATTTCATTTTGTTATAATGTATGTAGTAGACCTAAAAGACAGTTATGAAACTGCTCTAGTTTGTAAATGATAAAAGGAGGAAAGTTTAGTGGAGTAGGGTTCGATTTTGGTTTCAAGAAGGGCTATAGAGATAAGGATTTTGGATATATATGTAGACTGATACACATGACTCTCATGTAAGATTTTGAAGACTGAGACTGTTTTATATATACAATATATACCACTTTATCTTATATATTGATTTTGTTTATGGCCAGTTTGACCACTCAGCTTATGAATTCATTTCTTGATTAATGTTTTATTCATGTGAATGCTCATATGTTGTGGACAAAACCAGTACTTTTCTATGAATGTTTATGGTTTAATTTGTTCATTTAAACCTTTGTGTCTCAATTCTTTGATATTATTTCATGATTTAGTTCTTGTATTATTTTGATGTTTGAGTACCTTCTTGTGAATGAAAGCTTCAAACCAAAATCTTACAAAAATAATTCCCATTTTCTTTTAGTTGTTTTGAGATTGTACTAGCTTTTTCCCTTTGTAGTCTAGGGAAAATTTCTAACACAAACATCTTTGGCGTCATTGCCGGGGATGGAAGTAAAGTATATCTTCCCTTGGATATCATTATTCATCTAGTTTTGAGAGGTGAGCAAAATCAGGAAATATTTTAGACTGCATTTTCCCCAAACAGTGGTTCACAGTGGCTACCAGAAAGATTGGAACAAGAGGAAAACCCACTTCACCTTTACATTTGGGTGTCTCAAATCTAGATCTCAGTCTTCTCCTTCTTTGTTTATTCCTGATCAATTTGAGTTGGCACCTTCTTTTACATATTCAAAAGAGGAAAAATAAAATCTTTCTTGGTTAGTCCCTTCCACACTAGTTGACAGTTTTCAAATTTTCACTAATCCACAGTCTTCTCAAAAATTAAAACTTATTTTCCTGGTAAGATTCCCTTGTTTCAGTTTAAACCTAGTAAATTCTCTTTTTAGCCAATTTCAAGCAATGTTGGTCAGCCTTTTCCTTCACTAAACCAAATTAGTTTCAAGATGGCAGGACAACAACCGCTTGACATTATGGATAGAATGGCAGCTGATAGATATGCTCCCTTAGTTCTTCCCCAGCCCCTAAATTCTCTCCTTGGAGTATATTATCAGAAATACCTACCTAGGTTTAATGGTCAAGGTGAAACTACTGCTGAAGAACATTGGGATGCATTTCTAAGTTATGCAGACAATCAAAATATCGAAGCTAAAGATGTGTGGATGAGTATGTTTGTTAATAATTTAGATGGGGAGGTAAGGAGATGGTTCCAAGAATTACTAGATAATTCAATAACTCTTATAGAATAACTACAAGATGTGTTCATGAGGCATTGGGGGGACACAAATTACCATACTTATTATATCACAAAATTTGGAGCTTTGAAAAGGAAAAAAAGATGAAACTATAGCAGACTTATCTAAACGTTTTAATAAGATGTATGGAAGGATCCCAACTGAAATTAAGCCTTCTGAAACCTCAGGTAATCTAACCTATGCCAATTCCTTTGATCATGAGTTTTCCTTGCATCTAAGAGAAAGAAGGTCAGTGACTTTATTGAACATGCAGGAAGTTGCATTGGAGGTGGAATCAAACATTTTATCTTTAAATAGGCTTAAAGAACATTCATATCATCAGGTGTATGACTGAAAGGGTAGAAAGGAAATTATCTCACCAACTTCTACATCACAGACAGCACAAAGTAAAATAGATGAGATGACTAAATTGGTTAGAACTTTAACTACAAAACTAAATAAGCTGGACTCAGATAAGAGTCCAAATAAACATACACAAGAAGGAGAAATAAATCATAATCATTTCAGGCATCCATTTGCTCCTAGATTCATCCCTATAGAAAGAAGAAACAATGACATTCAGAGGGAAAGAAGGGAGAATGAAGATCAAAGAGTTCCTCCTCCACTCCAAAATAATGTAACAGATGAAGTTGAAGAAGCTGAAGATGGGCAGTATGAAGATTCAAATCAAGATATAAATTATTTTTGGGATTTATTATCAAAGGGTTTCCTAACTGAATATGATTGTCAGAATTCTGATTTTTTTGATTCACATATTTATCAAGAAGAAAGTGATTTTGGCCCTGAATTTTCATCTGGTATATGTCAATCTGAACCTAAGAAATATTATAACCTAAGGTCTGGTCCAAAACAAGTTTCTCAAATTCCCAAAAAGAAGATAGCTCCTCCTGCCAAGAAGTTACCTAATCAAACACAGGAAAGGAGAGAAAATCATGGTGACGAAGTTAAGGCAACAAAGATTGAAGAAATTAACAAAAATGTGCAAACTTTTAATTTTGAAAATGAACTATGTAAGATCAAGATTCCAGCTCCATTAACTGAATTGATGAAGAATCCTTGTTATAGGAATACTACTTTAAAAATTATAAGTTCACATGCTAATCATATGCCTTCAGATACCGTGAATCTTCAAGAAGAACTCCCTAAAATCAATCTTGGTTCTGCCTTGTCTGATAAGCCTGAAAATGATTCAAATTATTCTCCACCTTTTTACATAGCCCTGACTATCCATGATCAAATGATTCATAATTGTCTATTAGATTCTAGAGCCTCTCATAACTTGATTCTTAAAGGAGCCATGGAGGCCCTTGGTTTGAGTATAACAAATCCATATCATGATTTATATGCATTTGATTCCATAGCTGTTAAGTGCCTAGGAGTGATTAAGGACCTCAAGGTAAATTTGATTTAGTTACCCATGAAGAGTGTTATTATGGATGTGGCAGTTGCTGACATCACTCCTAAATTTGGTATGTTACTCTCAAGGTATTTGGAAAAGAAAGTATGTGGTACGTTGCAGATGGATTTATCATACGCTACTATTCATGTATTTGGGGGAGAAAATAAAAATTGTATAGGCAATTACAATATGCTTATATTGTCACTGATGATAAGAAGCCAACAAACCATCCGATTTATGATGTAGAGAAATATTTGGGGTCTTTTATGCTACATTTCAGTGATGAGGATACAAATGGTATGCTACGTGTAGAAAAGGAAGCACCAATCAAGCATAGTGTTGAGCAAAAAGATGAGTTATGGAAGATGTACTTTGATGGCTCCTCATCCAAGGAAGGAGAAGGAGATGGAATTTTTTTTATTTCCCCTGGTGGAGAGGTGATTAGTTTGATGTATAAGTTGGAATTTGTGACTACTAATAACAAAATAGAGTACGAGGCATTAATACTTTGCTTAAGGGCTACAAAGGACCTCGGGATTTAGCAGATTTCTGTTTATGGCGACTCCGAACTAGTTGTCCAACAAGTGAAGTACAAATATCAGGTAAAAAAAGGTTTTTTGAAGGTATATATAAACGAGGTATGGGATATGATTGACAATTACTTCATAGAATTCAATATTTCTTTCATTCCCAGGGATCATAATAAAAACAAATGATTCACTTGCTTTGGTAGCCGCACACTTCAAAATTCCAAAACAGACCCAATTAAAATATCCAATTGAAGTCAAATATAGGCCTTCTGTACCAGACAATATTAGACAGTGGAGAGTTTTTTGAGATGATTTGGAAATAAAAAGATTCTTAGAGTTAAATGGAGATTTTTTTAATTCACTGGTTGATCAAGACCAGGATGATGAAGTTGATAATACTGTTGAATATTCAAAAAATACAATTGAGAAGAATTAACCCATCTTTATTTCCAGTTATAGAAAAAGAAGTTAAGAAATTATTGGATGCAAAG
This sequence comes from Pseudotsuga menziesii, assembly GCA_001517045.1. Taxonomy (NCBI): domain Eukaryota; kingdom Viridiplantae; phylum Streptophyta; class Pinopsida; order Pinales; family Pinaceae; genus Pseudotsuga; species Pseudotsuga menziesii. The sequence goes on from LPNX010236822.1 coordinate 488,500, forward strand.
ATAATTGTTCCAGTCAGGTATTCATGATGGGTGGAAAATTTAGTTCCAGTACAAAAAAAGAATGAAGAGATTAGGTTGTGTGTGGATTTTTCGTAATTTGAACAGAGCTTCACTAAAGGATAATTATCCATTGCATAAGATTGAGAAAATTTTGCAGAAAGTGGTGGGTGCCCAGAGAATTTCAATGGTTGATGGATTCTCAGGTTACAATCAAATTTCTAAGCATAGGGATGATAGGGAGAAAACAACTTTCACTACCCCTTGGGGTCCATTTATGTATGATAAGATGCTGTTTGGTTTGATGAATGCTGGTGCAAATTTTCAAAGAGCTATGGATATAGCTTTTGTGGGAGAAAAAAAAAAATTTGTAGTAATTTATGTGGATGATATCATTGTATTTTCTCAATATGATGAAGAGCATTTAAAACATCTCAAAGAAACTTTTTTGAAATGTAGGAAGTTTGGACTGTCATTAAATCCTAAGAAGTCCCATTTTGTTGTTTAAGAGGGTAAGCTTTTGGCACATCTAGTTTCAGCAGATGGAATTAGAATAGATCCTGAAAGAGTCAAGGCTATTTTGAAAATCAGTCTTCCAAGAAGTAGGAAATATGTCCAGTCATTCATTGGAAAAATCAATTTTCTGAGATGGTTCATTCCAAACTTTCTTGAAACAATAAAATAGATAGCATCTATGTTAAGGAAAGATCAGGAGGTAAAGTGGACAGCAGAAGCCAGAGCCTCATTTGAAAAGATCAAATAAGCTCTTACAGAAAGCACGAGTGCTAGTAAGCCTAGACTTTTCTATAAAAAAATTGAATTTCTCTTTTGCATCTGAGGACACAATAGCTGTTGTTCTATTACAAAAAAATGCAGATGGATTAGAACAGCCTATATATTTCTTTATCAAAACTCTTTGAGATTCTGAATTAAAATACAGTACACTGGAGAAACAAGCATATGCACTGGTAAAAGCATTTAAGTTCTTTAGGATATATATTCTGCATTCGAAGATTATTGCCTATGTACCTAATGTTGCTATTAAATAAATTTTAACTCAGCCAGACAGTGAAGGAAAGTGAGGGAAATGGATTACAAAAGTCATGGAATATGATGTGGAAATTAAACCTACCAAGCTTGTAAAAGGTCAGGGTCTAGAAAGACTATTGGCATATTCAAATTGTGAAGCCTTTGGTCTTCATTTGGTAGCAACTCAACCAATACAGGAGGACTTACAAACAAGGAAAGATAAAGAAAAAATCATGGATAAATATGCAGAATCAGAATGGTATGCTGATACGGTTCATTTTTATTTTATTTGCAGTGTCTTGCTCATTTTGATAAGAAGGAAGCTAGATAATTAAAGTTGAAAGCCACCAAATATTGTCTAATAAATCAGCAGTTACATTGGAAAGATCCAGGGGGATGGCTACTCATGTGTTTAGAGAAACCATAAACTGAAGAAGTCATTTCATTATTACACAAAGGTGCCTATGGAGGTCACAAATATTGGAAATCCAAAACTTATAAAATTTTAAGATTTGGATACTACTGGCCATCTTTGTTTTCTGATGTTTATCAGCAGGTCAGGGCATGTATTTAGTGTCAAAATTTTGCTGGAAAACATAAACTTGTATCCTTACATTTGAAACCCATTGTGGTAAATGCTCCTTTCCAGCAGTGGGGTCTATATTTTATAGGTGAGATCAATCTATATTCCTCTGGGAAGCACAAATGGATACTTACATCTACTGATTTTTTCACAAAATGGGTGGAGTCCATTCCTACACGGAATGCAACTGGTAGGGTAATCATCAACTTCATTCAAGAAAATATTTTGAGTAGATTTGGTTGTCCTAAGAAATTGTTTACTGATAATGCTAAGGATTTTATGTCAAAATACATGGTTACTTTTTGCGACAAAAATGGAATTATTATAAATCATTCTACACCCTATTACTCCCAGGGGAATGGATTGGTATAATCAACTAACAAAAATATCATCTATAGCATTAAAAAATTGTTAAATCAAAATAAGAGATCTCGGGATTCAATGTTGAAGTATCATAGTATGCACTCTGGGAAGATAGAATAACCACCAAGAAAGAAATTGGTTTATCTCCTTTTCATTTGGTGTATGGTACTGATACTGTTTTTCCAGTCCAATTAGGTATTCCAGTAATCAATTTTTTTCATAATAGTCAAGAAGAGCCTAATGATATTCAAAGAAGAATTTTCTCATTGATTGAATTGCAGCAGGAGTGTGAAGCCCTAGCTGAAAAAGATAAATCTTACAGGAAAAAGATTAAGGAAATATTTGACAGGAAGGTAAAGGAGGACACTTTTTATTTTGGAGACATGGTGTTCAAATGGGATGCCAGGAAAAAGAAAAAGGGTAAGCATGGAAAATCTGATAATTTATGGCTGGGTCCTTTTGTAATTTCAAAGATTTTCGAAAATAATTCCTTCATACTACAGATTCTGGAAGGTGAAGAATTGTCCAATCCAGTAAATGGACGATTCCTAAAGCATTTTAATAGTTACTGGAGGTGAAAGAAATTTCACTCATTGTACATATCGGTGTGAGATAGGTAGAATAAAGACTCCAATTTCCCAATGGAAGTTTGCAGAATAACAAGGAAGTTTTAGTTTAGATTGCAGAAGGCACTGGTTTACAGATTCTTGAAACCTCACAAGGAGGCTTTCATCCCTTAGCAGGAGCCAGATGTTGAGACTGAAATTGTACTCAATTTTTGTGTGTGTTTTCTCAAATGTTTAGTCCTTATTTACTTCTCATTTTGAGCTTGTTCTAAGTTTTAATGATTTTAAATTCCTTTAGGTTATATTTTTTGTTTAATTTATTTTATCTTTTCTTAAGTTTTCTATTGAGTGGTTTATTAAGTATTATATATTTTTTCAAAGTCTTCAAATGCTAATTTAAATTTACTCCAAATACTTATATCCAAAGTCTAACCTTCATTTTGAGTTTCTTTTTCAAATATTTCATGTTGAGATATTCCTGTAGTGCAAAATTCAAGTTATATACACTAGAGCGCTGCATGAATCATGAATCATTGAAAAAAATGGTTGATTGATGGTAGAGCATGACCAGTTGTAGTCAATAATGTTGGGAGACTTCCAGACATCTCTTCATTATATCATGACACATGTACAAATCCCTGTTCATTATATCATGACATATGTACAAAGCTGATGTGAATATTATTGAGTAAAGCATGGTTTTGAACTACCATGATTTTAAGTTTGGATTTATGAATCTCACAACTGAATACACATAGTTTGAAAGTTCTTGGAGTTTCCCAAAGAAGTGAATTAGCCAAATTATAGCATAGAGATGGGTAAGAGTGGGAAAATTAACAGGTTCAAGCCCACAGACACCAGTTGGGTCACAAAATTCCTAGAGTCTGGAACGTTGTTTAGGGAAGCAGGGTTGTTCAATCTTTTCAAGAAGATAATTGGTTTTAATGCTAAAGTCTCACATAATTTCGATCAGAATTTAATCAATGGTTTTGTAATGTTTAACACTCTCAAGTTTGAGCTCACAAAGGATTTATTAGCTCAAGCCACTGGTATCCCTATGGATGGAGAATCCTGGTTCAAGAAGACTTCCTTCCTTTTCACCTCTAATAATTTCTTATTGCCAGGAAATGAAACCCTAGATTGGAGAAAAGGGGTTCATTTAGTAAATTTTAAGCCAAAATGGAGAGAAGCAATCGGAATTATACAGATCTACATCACATGTGATGGCAGGTTCGCATCAGTATTTAAATATCATGTTAGGTTTTTGCACCACCTGAACCATCAATCCAAGATGAATTTGCCATTCTTTATTCTAAAAATCCTTCAGAATATGTCGAATAGAGTCAAGGGAGATACTAACCATACAAACCAGTCATTATTTCATCATGGTTTGGTCAAATTAATCATTTGTACAGTTTTGCAGAAGGAAAATAGAAGCTAGGATCACTTTCTATTTTGGTTAGGGTCTAGCATCAAGTAGGGTGATCATGTAAAGAAGATTTTACTTAATAAACAATCTGATTTTGTTCAGAAATTCAAAAGAAAGGTGTTTGAAGACTTAGTACAAGACAGTTCTCAGAAAGCTAGTTCATTTCAAAGAGTTGAAGTCCCTGGCAATGAAAATCAGGAAAAAGCGTTGGAAAATTATCAGGAGTATATTTTGGAAGATGAAATAGTAGAGAAATCAGTTCATTTGAATCTTGAGGAGGATAATAGTTTCACAGAATAGAAGCAGAATATAATATTTGCACAAGAAAATCTAAGTACAATATCTGTTGCAATTGATGATAAGGATAACATGTTGCAATCTCCATATGTTAATGCAGAGATAAATTCTTTCATGCAGCTGGAAAAACCAATATGGAGGAAAAAGACCAGAGCAACAAATAAGCTCATATTAAACATGAAAAGAATATTGAACCCCAAACTGAAAAAAGAGAAGATTACAGTCATTCAAGATTCTTCAAGTGAGGATAATGAGGAAAGTGAAGAAAAATTGGGTTCACAACAAGATTACATTCAAGAAGATTATTTAATATCACTAGAACTAGTTCAAGTAAACCATGAAGTTTCAGAAGAGAAAGTTACTCCCATTATGGAACAGGGTATGACTTCAGGAGTCTCATTTGCAGAGGAGATAATGAAGGACAAGTAGGAAGAAGATTTAATTTTTAAAAAGTTGGATATTCCATGGTTTTCAAACCAGGATTCGACATTGCTTGGAGAGGTGCATATGGATTCTGAAGTTGAGAATCTCGGGAAATTTTTGCAATAGCATAAGCCACAAATACATTTTCTTAATGAATCTAACAGCAGGATTGTAACTACAAATAAGAGATTAAGAGAGGACCTGGAATACATTAATGCACATTATCAAGAATTGATAGCAGTGTCAAAAGAAGCATTAAAGAGGAAGAGAGAAATACAGAACCAAGATGAATATTTAACCAAGCAAATCCGGTTTAAACAAGCAGAATAAAGTGTTGTTAAGAAAAATTAAAATCCTGGAGATACAACAAGCTAGAGATAAGAAGAAATCCCATGCATTGGAAGGTATTGCCATGCTAGAAGAAGCAGCCAAGTAGTTATGAGTTCCACCTAATGTCTAGCTGTCAAGTATTTCATTTTGTTATAATGTATGTAGTAGTTAATAGTTTGATTTTAAAGATTCAAAGTTAGCATATAACTACTTATGGTAACTGCCTCGATATTAGACCTAAAAGACAGTTATGAAAATGATATAGTTTTTAAATGATAAAAGGAGGAAAGTTTAGTGGAGTAGGGCTCAATTTTTGTTTCAAGAAGGGCTATAGAGATAAGGATTTTGGATATATATGCAAACTGATACACATGACTCTCATGTAAGCTTTTGAAGACTAAGACTGCTTAATATATACAATATAAACCACTTTATCTTATATATTGATTTTGTTTATAGCCAGTTTGACCACTCAGCTTATGATTCCATTTCTTAATTAATGTATTGTTCATGTGAATGCTCATATATTGTGGACAAAACCAGTACTTTGCTATCAATGTTTATGGTTTATATTTGTCATTTAAACCTTTGTGTCTTAGTTCTTTGATATTATTTCATGATTTAGTTCTTGTATTAGTTTGATGTTTGAGTACCTTCTTATGAATGAAAGCTTCAAACCAAAAAATTACAAAAACAATTCCCATTTTCTTTTAGTTGTTTGAGATTGTACTAGCTTGTTCCCTTTGTAGTCTAGGGACAATTTCTAGCACAAACATATTTGGAGCTGTTGTCAGGGACGGAAGTGAAGTATATCTTCCTTGGGATATCATTATTCGTTTGGTTTTGAGAGGTGCACAAAATCAAAAAATATTTCAGACTAAATTTTCACCAAACATTGGTTCATAGTGGCTACCAAAAATATTGGAACAAGAGGAAAACCCACTTCACCTTTACATTTGGGTGTCTTAGATCCAAAACATATTTTGAAAGAAGCTAGACAAATTCAAATATCTTAGTCTTCTTCTTATTTTTTTATTCCTGATCAGTATGAGTTGGCATCTTCTTTTACATATTCAAAAGAGGAAAAAAAAAACTGTCTTGGTTAGTCCCTTCCACACCAGTTGACACTTTTCAAATTTTCACTAATCCACAGTCTTGTCAAAAATTAAAAACCTAGGTTCCTAGTAAGATTCCCTTGTTTTAGTTTAAACCTAGTAAATTCTCTTTTCATCCAAGTTCAAGAAAATTTTGTCAACATTTTCCTTCACTAAACCAAAGTAGTTTCAAGATGGCAAGACAATAGCCTCTTAACATGATGGATAGAATGGTAGCTACTAGATTTCTCCCTTAGTTCTTCTCCAGCCCCTAAATGCTCTCCCTGGAGGAGATTATCAGAAATACCAACCTAGGGTTAATGGTCAGGGTGAAACTACTTCTGAAGAATATTGGGATGCATTTCTAAGTTATGCAAACAATCAGAATATCGAAGCTAAAGATGTGTGGATGAGGATGTTTGTTTAGAGTTTAGATGGGGAGGTAAGGAGATGATTCTGAGAATTACCAACTAATTCAATAACTCTTATAGAATAACTACAAGATGTGTTCATAAGGCAATGGGGTGATACAAAGGACCATACTTATTATATCACAGAATTTGGAGCTTTGAAAACGAAAAAAGACAAAACTATAGTAGGCTTCTCTACACATTTTAATAAGATGTATGGTAGGATCCCAACTGAAATTAAGCCTTCTAAAACCTCAGCATAGCTAACCTATGCCAATTCCTTTGATCATGAGTTTTCCTTACATCTAAGAGAAAGAATGTGAGTGACTTTATCAAACATGTAGGAGGTTGCATTGGAGTTGGAATCAAACATTTAAGCTTAAATAGGATTAAAGAACATTCAGATCATCAGGTGTATGACCAAAACGATAAAAAGGAAATGATCTCACCAACTTCTACATCACAGACAACAGAAAGTAAACTAGATGAGATGACTAAATTGGTTAAAACTTTAACTGCAAAACTGGATAAACTGGAATTAAATAAGAATCCAAATAAACCTACACAAGAAGGAGAAAGAAATTATAATCAGTTCAGGCATCCATTTACTCCTAGATTCATCCCTAGAGAAAGAAAGAACAATGAAATTCAAATGGAAGGAAGGGAGAATGAAGATGAAAGAGTTCCTCCTCCACTCCAAAATAATGTAACAGATGAAGTTGAAGAAGGTGAAGATGTGCAGTATGAAGATTCAAATCAGGATATAAATTATTTTGGGGAGTTAGTATTAGAGGGTTTCCTAACTGAATATGATTATCAGAATTCTGAGTTTTTTTATTCACATATTTATCAAGAAGAAAGTGATTTTGGACCTGAAGTTTTAGCTGGTATATAATCTGAACCTAAGAAATATTATAACCTAAGGTCTGGTCCAAAACAAGTTTCTAAGATTCCCAAAAAGAAGATAGCTCCTCCTACCAAGCAGTTACCTAATCAAACATAGGGTAGGACACAAAATCATGGTGACCAAGCTAAGGCAGCAAAGATTGAAGAAATTAACAAAAATGTGCAAACTTCTAATTTTGAAAATGAACTATGTAAGATCAAGATTCAAGTGCCATTACTTGAATTGATGAAGAATATTTGTTATAGGAATCCTGCTTTAAAAATGATAAGTTCACATGCTAATCAGATGCCTTCAGATACTGTGAATCTTCAAGAATAACACCCTACAATCATTCTTGGTTCTACCTTGTCTGATAAGCCTGAAAATGATTCAAATTCTTCTCCACCTTTTTACATAAACCTGACTATCCATGATCAAATGATTCATAAATTCCTATTAGATTCTGGAGCCTCTCAAAGCTTGATACCTAAAGCATCCATGGAGGACCTTGGTTTGAGTATCACAAAGCCATATCATGATTTATATGCATTTGATTCCAGTGCTGTTAAGTTCCTAGGAGTGATTAAGGACCTCGTGGTAAATTTGACTCAGTTAGCCATGAAGAGTGTTATTATGGATGTGGTGGTTGCTGACATCACTCCTAAATTTTGTATGTTACTCTCAAGGTCTTGGGAAAATAATGTAGGTGGTACGTTGTAGATGGATTTATCATACGCTACTATTCCTATATTTGGGGTAGAAAATAGAAGATTGTATAGGGAATTACCTTATGCTTATATTGACACAAATGATAAGAACCCCACAAACCATCCCATTTATGTTGTATAGAAATATTTGGGGTCTTGTATGCTACATTTTTGCGATGAGGATACAAATCGTATGCTCTGTGTAGAAAAGGAAGCACCAATCAAGCGTATGAATTAATAATGTCTAAGATCCCTTTTTCTTTGATGTCACTGTTTGGATAAAGGGTTCTTAGTATTATTTCCTTATGCACACCCTTTGCACACCCCTTCATTATTTATCTGAATCTATACAAATGGATAATATACAAATAAACTTTAAAAATTTAAAAATTTAAGTTTCCTAGCACTCCAAACCTAGTACTCTCCAATCCTCCTACTTCATCTTGACCTTTCTTACTTCGTCTTGACCTTTATTTCTTCATCTTGACCTTTCTTGCTGTGAGATGGTACATATTTGTATTTTTGTGTTTCATGCTCGAGAATTTAAAGTCTCCATACCTAGATGTATATCTCACTTTAATATGTATTCTGGAATTTGGTTGCACCTTTCATGTCATGGATTTTCCTTCACCTTCTACAAATTATGCAAATTTTTCAACTATGCCTTGTTCAATGGAATGTTACAACATTAGCTCATAGTTCAGCAGTGACAATGCCTCTATTTGATGCATATCATCAAATTCTTCAACACTTCCCAACATGGTGTGTTCTCCATAAAAAACACAGTCATTAGCTTCAGCTTCCTTATCTACTTGTTCTAGAATTCCAAGCAAGATTTCTCTTCCATTAAGAAAATCATTAATCATTTTAATTACCTGCATTATTTTTTACCATTCTACACTTGGAAAAAATTCTTCATCATACTTTGGCTTGTCATCCTTATTTTCTTCCTTTGCGATCTTTATGCAATCTGCAACAATCTGGCTTGGCTATCCATTCTTCAATAAATTTTTATCCTGCATCAAAACTTGATATGTTCGTGATTGTTTCTTTTCTTCGCAACCCCCACACTTCTACAATCTCAATGGAAGCAATGGAAACTTCCTCGATGGTTCTTTTTCATGTTGGAAGCACTATGGCACCAATATCAATCCTTAATAAATATAGTTTTCCTCTCCTGTTTTCATCCAACAAATTCACCTCTCCTTTTGATCAGCGATCTCCTTCCTTCAGCGATTAGACATCTGGCTCTTTCTCCTTCCAGTGATATGTAGCATCTATATCTCCTTTCGCGAGCTCCCACGCAGCAGTGATCAAACTGAGGTAGACGGGCTCCTTGATGGTAGCGTGGGATCAGAAAGAACAACAATATCCTTCACGTAGGAAAATAGGCAAGACAACAGCCACTCCAGCATCTCCTTCATGGGTAGAAGGCAGCATGGGCACCACTCAGTAAACTACGCAACAGTTTCCATGGCGAGGGCACCATTTTTCAGGATGCATAGCAGTCCACGCCCAACATTCCTCACACGCTACAAACGACAGTGGTATACTTCATGGTGAGTCGCAACGATTCCCTCTCTGCAATGGATGGAGACAACGATCCATTTTGGCAATGGCAGCAGCGATCCAAGCACTCCTCCTATGGTCACATGCTACAAATGAATATCAATGCCCAGCACTCACGGCCTCCACTCCAGCAATGGACATAGGCAACAATAACAACAACTTTCCTTAGCGCATGTATAGAACAATTATCACATGGGCTTCCTTCTCAGCCACAAACCAGCATACAGCATCAGCAACAGGTCACAGGGGCTCTTCTCACATCATGCCAATTAGGCTCTCTCACAACAGTAAGCCAATCAGGATCTCTCACAACAAGCCACAATGGGCTCTTCACAATAGGACAAAATGGCTCTGATACCAAATTAGCAAAATTGTCGAGGAATTGCAAAGCACAAAGGCTCACACATAGACAGGAGGATGATTACACTCAACTCGAATTATATTATGAATAATGTTTATATATATAGGAAACTCAAATCCAAACCTAGATCCAAGAATAATGGATCAAATCGTATAAATATTTAACTAACAAACTACTAATCTTATCAATAGAAAATCTTCATTAATACAATAACCATTTCTACATTTTCTCTAACAGCCCTATGTGTGGCCTCGGACCCTCCTATGAATAAATCTCCTGATTAGATCCAATGGCCCTTTGATTTGATCACAATGGCGATTCAAAAATAATTGTGGACTTTAACAATATGAAATGATCAGGGGAAATGCAAATGGGAAAATGGGGAAAATGGGTCCCTCTAAAAAGAAATTTCTTGCTTAAAATTCCCTCCGATATTTTGAGTTTGCCACCAAATTTACCAGCCTTTTGCTACCAAATCGGCCTTTCAAATATTTATTGCCACGGTCACACCATTTGTGTTGTAAAGAGAGCCACCAATATTACACAAACATAAACCAAACCATATGACCATGGTTTTTAGGCTTCTATATGTCACACCTAATCTAATTATTTTAAAGGCTAGAAGCATACAAACCCTAAACTCTATATGTTTCTCTCCCCAAGAAACATTAAATAAAATGGAGTATGACATTAAAGGAAATTATATATTGTGAGAAAATAATTTAGAATATGAAACCTTGTCTAAATATTGGTGTGGAAATTGCACTGACCTTAGTTCTATATATTGCAATTAGAATGAGAATTCAAGAGAGAAAAAATTAAGTAAACAAAGTTTTTGGTTGTTGATTATATTTAACAAACATATTTATAATTCAGAGGTATTTTATTTTTTTGAAAACCTGATAGTGCAAAACCATTTATGGGTTTAATACTTCTTCTTTAGGAATTATTTAATTGTAACAATTGTATTTAAAACCAAATCCTAATTACTCTTCGCAATTGGATCTCTCATAATTAGAAATGCAAGCTTAGCTAGATTAACATGATCGCTTCAAATTATTTTTTGATGGTTCCTTTAGAGGTAACCCAAGGGTAGAAAGAGTGAGAGGGAATCTCATTAGCCTAGATGGAAATACAATAGTTAGATTCCCTTACGGGCTTGGAATTGCTTCAAACAACCATGCAAAACTATATGTGTTTAGACCAATTTTATTGCATGACCTTTTGATCAAGAAAACTATAATATTGGGGGATTCTTTATTTATTGTCCAACAAATGTATAAGGAAGTGATTGGGGAAGGTATTATTTACCAAAGAAACATGCACATAATTCATCCAAAATTGGAGGGGATTGGTGATGTATATTAATGAGTTTAATTTATAATTAAAATATCTCAATAGACTCATTTACCTAGTTAATCATGTACTTTGAAAATGGGGACCATGACATGTGGGATGGAGAAAAGCAACCTACTAACAGTGACACAAATAACTCAAATGTAAGAGGTGCATTTGAAGTACATTAAGTGATAAACTTAGGAAACAAGTCATTGAACCTAGAGTCCTTCTGTAGGTTAATGTCGGGCCACATGTAATGCAACATAACAAATTTGGAAAGGTTAACATGTTGCGTCAATGGTGTAATTGAAATTGTAACATTTTATTTCAAATGAATACTTTAGCCATAGGAACTGAGTTGAAAGGAGAGATAAATATAATATATAATTAATAGAGGCTATTCATTGAAAAAATAAATTGTCACAAGAAATCTAATAAGGATGTTTTTTCCATATATGGATTGTTTTGGATTCCACAACTACTATTGCATGTGAACTTGCACATATGGAAAGCTCAAATTGCAGCAAATCTTTCAACGAAGTGGAATTGTCTTTGTATTATACATGATGCACTTTGATGAGAATTTGATCAATTAAATTTCTTGTGTTTTGATTCACTATTTTTTGGGCACAAGTTTTACTCGATCATCATAATGAACATGTGCTTATTATACATGATATCTTCATAATGAGCGTGTGCTTATTACATTTGATATCTTGGCTATAAATATAGAGGCAGGCATGTGATAAAAATTTTCCATTCAAATTGACAAAATGGGGTTCAATTTTATTCTCAATGTGTTTTTCTGGGGGAGGGTCAAAATTAATAGAAACCCATATTTCCATGCATTTGTCCACTCACAAGTGTTGCATATCAAAATAACAAAACAATTTCATGTTTAAGAAAACGCAGTTAATAGTTTCATTAAAATCCCTTCAATGTTGGTGCCTCGAGGACATTAAACATGGAGGGAGGCAAGATTCTGCGTTAATGGCCATCTACCATAGTTGTCACCACCTATTGGGTACTTATGAAAAACTCCCTCACCTTGCACATAATTTTGTTTTGATGGCTCTCTCCATGCATCAAAAGAATTTAACGGCCACCACTGTTCAGATAATATACCTAGACACCCTGCTCGATGGCTTTGCATGAATTTGGCTCAAGCAGGAGACTATATCATGCAGGTTTTTTGTTCACTTCATCACTTATTGGATTTCCAACTCTAGGGAAAGATGGGGAGAATGGAATACCAGCCAGAGAATTCACCTACCGACAATGTCGCTCATACTCGGGGCCACTCCTAGCAGAGGCAGCAGCTCCAGTGGAGAAAGAAGTCGAGCAACATTGTGTTGTTCCATTTTTGCAGGGTAAGGAGACCATATTCCCCTAAGTGGGCACAGAGCGATGGGTGACTGGGAAACTGAAGTCATTTCTCATCACCGCTCTGTGCAACCTATGAGGCAAAGATTCTCCCACTACTAGCGAATGAAGAATGTCCTTGCCCAACTGCTATGGGAATGTGACCATGCACCATCACCTATGAATTCCAATGAATATGATAGCTCCACAACTCAAGAAACTTCCTAGGCCTCTCTAAGTCTAAACCAGCAGGACCCTGCCAAAGAAATTCATCAAATATTGGACACCAAGCACACTGGATGCATGGAAGAAGCTTCACTCGACGTGGTGGAAAGGGAGCGGAATGTTGAAGGGTGTGTGTAAACTGACAACCAACCACAATAGATTTTGGCACCGCCCCCTGCAGCGGAGCCTCGACAGCACCCTAAACCCACTCTCTCTAATGAAGATGATGACTACTTCAAGTCGTGTCCCATTGTCGAAGAACCATGGTGAAATTCATAAGGTCTTAGGATTTTCCAAAATCTTCTTTGTGTTTTACTTCCTATTAGCTTTGTTAGTTTACCTAATAGTTTTGATAAGTTTTGACAGTGGAAACTCGGTTTCCCTCACCAAGGGCAAGTTTCAGACAGGTGTAATAATCTTTTGTAGCTGCCCTCGCAAGTTCTAGACACGTGTCACAAAAAAATTGCATATAATATATTTTGCATTTTAATATAATTTTCTGGTACTTACAAAAAAAATAGTTTCATTAAGAATTATTTTTATATTATTATCAAATTTATAAAAAAAAATTGAAAATAACATCTTACAAGAATTTGTAGTGGCAGGGAGAGGAGAGGACTTTTAGATTATCTAGAGAAATAAGTGTCTAAATTTAGTAGGTTCTTCTAACTTCTAAGGCCCATAATAATAAAAAAGTGTGTCTAAAATTCCACATATGATGCTTGGTAGATGTGGTAGGTGATAAGTTTATGATTCTTAGTGAGTGGCTTGGTTGATTGAGTCCTTCATTAACAATGTTTAACACTAATTTCTCCTCCTAAATTTGGTACCCACCTCTCTCTTAGAGTTGCAGTTTCGGACTCCCACGTCCAAACTGTTCCAACAGTAGGAGAAGCTGAAAATACTAGAAAAATTAATGTTACTCTGCCTATTTCATCCAGAGACCTAATGAATTTCACCCGATTCGAACCCGAAATAGGTTGTTCCTTTGTCCAATAAATTCTCGACAATTTTGGGTGTTGTAATAGTCGGTTGTGCTCTTCCATCCATCTGATCGTCGAAGATGGGGCTTTGGGAAGTAAGGGGAATAAAAATAAAAATGGATCCAACTAAAGGAAAGTGAAGGGAATAAGAAAAATAGGGTGGAGGACCCATTTGACCACTAAGATAATAAGTAAACCTTTAGCAAGTGACGAAAACCCGGTCAACAAAAAGGGTATTAGCCAAGACATGGAGGTTCTCTGTTTGGACAAAGTATTTAATGTATGGAAATCATTCGACCATGCATAACCTTTAAATATCTCTATGAGCAAGTTATCATGGTTCCCACACTCATATTGGTTATATTTATGAAAGACAATAATGGACCATTTCATGCTAGGGGAGCAAGGAATGAGTTTTTTGGAATATTTATTCCTTTATTTTAACCAACATCTACTCTTGAGAAAACCAAATCACTATCAGAAAGTCAAGGATTGTTGTGATATCCTAAATGGGAATATCATCAATTCCATAGAGGTAAAGTTATCATCGTAATAATGACAAATGTTTGTTTTTCTTACAATGATCCAGCATTATGATCGTAAGTACGATGAACACGAGCCACCCAAAGAAAAAAAATCATAATTTTTAAGTAAAATTAGATGAAACAATGGATTTTATCCTAGTTGTTGTGATATTTCGTCGAATTTAGACACCATATGTAGTAGTGTTTCCACCAAAAATTGAGGGAGTTGATCGATATAAAAATGGTGACCACAAAACAATAGGGTTTCACTTATTTTCCAAGAAAACACCCATTTATAGTTGGAGTCTTGTCCACACATATTGAGGAGGTGGAATAGAAGTCCGAATTGTGGGTGCTACCTCCCATCCAAAATTCACCTCTAATGATGGAAGGTGTAAACACTCATGAAGGCTTGCATTAAATGAAGGTCGAATGCAAAACAATTCTTGATGTAAAGGAGGTTCAAATGAAACAGTGCATAGTAGGAAGTGGAGAAGTGGCCATAAGGATTTCAACCTTCTTGATAACAAAAAAAATTAAAAAATTAAAATAAAAAATACTTCCTCGCTACAATGGTGTCATCCTAGACTAGAAGCATGGAATTAGTTAGTGCATCAAATACACAACTTTCTAAAGAGTTCCCAATGTAGGTAAACCGCATACATCAAATGAGTGAAGCATATGCGCTATGATCTATGTCATTCAATATGTAAATTGGTTCCACCCAATCAACATTGCAAACATGTGTGTCATTGGGATTTGAAAAATAAATGAGTAGAATAGTGCATCCTTTTCGGCTTATTCTATCACAGTGATAAGGTCCCCAAGCAATTATTGATGATTGTCATTCTTGTGCATGCGGTTGGGTGACACAGAAGGTGTGGAAATGAGAGGAGGTTTGCATACGAACTTGAGCATGGAATGTGGAACAGTACTTATGGTGTCAAGAATAGGAGGAATATAAATGGAGATTGGATCAAAATTTGTAGTTCAAATATTTGAATTGTTGTTAGTATTATTCATCTCAAAATTGATATTTCAATGGTTATGAATTTTTTTATGGTAGTTGTAATGTGCAAAAAACATAGTCCTCCAAACATTTAGTGAATATATATGAGTGTACCATCTACCTTTTATATGGCCCGACACATTCAAAACTTCCATCCTTTTATGATAATTTCAATATAATATGCTTATAAATGCATTGAAAATGAGGCCCCTTACCCAAATATGTGGTAGGAACTCTTATAACTAAGAATCCAAGCATAAATCTAAAGAGAAGTCCTAAAGTATAAATACCCTTGATTCCACTATGTAGAAGCACACTATATATTATATGTTTGTAAATATATCTACACATCAAAATTGCCTAATTACCTCGTACTTATTTGAGAAATAAGATTAATTTGTTGTTTCAAAATTGCAACATCCAAAAATTTAATAACTCAAATCCTATATCTAATTTAAATAACCATTCATCATAAAGTATCCATTCCTAGGTGACAAGGGATGTAAACATAAAGAAACTAGTTCATAAAACATTAATGTTCCTTTCAGAACCAAACTATTTTAGGTCTATAAAATGTCAAGACAAACTTAATATGCTTTCCACAAGATATAAAGAAAAATGACTTCACTTCCTCATAATACATTCCTTTTGTTCTAATTACATCAAACTTACAATTCTTGCCACAAGATAAAATGAAAAATGTCTTATCTTCCTCATGATACAAAGGTGATATAAACATTTTGCTCAATTACATCTTGTTTGTTCATAATTAAAGTTTATTTTTAGTCCTTTTCAAATGGTTGCAAGTAATATTTTCAATGAGAGAAGGTTTGGCAGTATCTAGTCTCTAACTTGAAAGAAAATGTTCTATCGATAATTAAAAGATAGTGCTAAGACAACGTGTATTGGTGCATGAACTCTCTTAATTTCCACCATTTTCTCAATATCACCATTATCATTTTCATAGTGTATGTGCATTTGTGATTTCTCTATAATAATGAACTCATGACTTGAACAGGATCTTGTGGAAAAACCTTGTAACTTATTTCAATACCAACATTTTTATGATGATTTTGTACAACACATATCCAATGCTGAAGCAATCATATATTGGACTTAAGTGATGGGAGCTCTATGAATTGATTAAACCACTAAACCCAATTAAAAACTTCCCAATTGGCCTTTCACAAAATTGTTGTGAGTTTTTTATCAAAATATGCTTCAATACAAAATATAACAAATCAACCTAAAGATGATATCTAGCTATAACATTGAATGCCTAAACTTCTATAAGGCATGTTAAATAATTTTCCATATGTTGAACTAAAATAAGTACACACATAGATATATTTCCCTAAAATTTCTCACAAAATGCTAAAACACCCAAACCCATCCAAGAGATTGTACAGCTCTTGGTCCTAATCTTTATTTGCTATTGTGTGAAAATAACATAGTATATGGAGTCAGCATATGGCATGAAATAAAAAATTATGACATCTAAAATATTGGACAAATTTACCTAACTAACTCTCCACAAATCCTCAATTAGTATATAACTATTAACTATGACTCATGGATAAAGCATTTGACCACCACATGGGCCCTGAATTTTTACCTAAGAAAGAGATATGTGCATAATTTTAAGGATTAATATATTATGGATTGGTATCAATAACCATCTTCAATGTCTTAAACTCAAAAAGACCATCATAACCTAATAACATTACAAAGCTTCCCTTGGAAGGACCTATGTGGTGCCCAAGGGACGTAAGGATGTATCATGAGCCCCATAAAAAAAATATTAAGTTACAATACCCTAGATTTTGTAGGCATTCAACCACATCAAAAGCACCAAGAACCATATCTAGTATTCTAAACTTTAAAATGAGCACCATACCCCACTTGCAGTTCAAAGATTCTCTACGAAGGTCCAATGTGGTGGTTTGAGACCCCACACATGGAACATGAGATCATACTAAAATGTTATGGCATAAGATCCTAACTTTTTCCTTATACCATGGAATGGTCCTCAATATCCTTCAGTCACAATCCTAATTTCAAGTGTGTGTGGTGATATGATTATCTACTCAAGAGAACTTATCAATATACATAATAAGTTCTAGGGCACTTATCTTTTTAATGAAATATTTCCCAAAATCATTGTGGGAGAGGCACTAACCACTCAACCTTAGGAAAAATTTCAATCAATAATCTCTCAATGTAGATTTAATCCCTAATTGATTATATGAAATCACAAGGACACGAGTTCAATCTCACACTCTGGGCCATATTTGAGGTAGTCTCCCTAGTCTAAAATTGTTAATATCCACAAGGTTGTACCCTCCTTGTGGTCTCTCCTCTCTCTCCCCCTTTAGATTTTGTTCTAGTTAATATAATCCCCTCCATGAGGAATCCCACACCAAGGCTTATGAACCCCCTCACATATGAAAATCATATCTCCTTCGATTTAGGTTTCCTTGCATAGTAAACTTTGGGTTTTATCTCACTTTTACTTAACTATTAAAAAATATTCATGATTTGACATGCCTTTCAAGCATGTGAATGATAAAACCTACTTTCCTTCTTATAATACAAACTATTTTACTAGTGGGGAGTTTCCTTGAGCTACACACTATGAATCTTTGTTACATATTTACATCAAATACGACAACACAAGCCCAGGAAAAATTGGAAGAACAAAAATGAATTATGTAAATTTCACAATTTTGTAGATTTAAAATCAAGTGAAGAAATTGGCCATAATGTTAAATAACATGCACATGTTAGCCATGAATCTATCCCTGAGAGTTAGCTCAAGTTGTCATGAGCCAAACATGAGATATTAATTCTCTCAAAGTTGGGAAGGTCACGAGTTCAAAGCTCTTGATTTCTTTATGATTAGGCTCTGTCATCATGGCCGTAGGTTTACCACATTTACCATCCATGGATCATGAGGAAGTACTCAAATGGTTTTCCATGATACTTTCCATAGAAAATAAATTTTATCCATGAATCTAGATCGCATGCACATCTTGATAGCGATTAGGAAATGTCCATGCACCAATGAAAAAAAACCGCCACCAAGGAGGTGAAGTATAATGGTTTTTGGAATTATACATAAGACAAATAATAAGACAAGTATAATGGATTGAACAGTAATTTTAGGGGTGGTTATTATAAAAGCACCCTTCAAAACACCTTTCCCATTTATGCCCTTTCCACTACATCCCAAATAAATCTAAGATGAAATAGGCAAGTAAAAACTGCTCACTCAATGAAACAATGTCGACAACAAGGAAATAGGAACCCCTACACCTTATAAATGGTGCATAGTGGTACTATGGGAGTTTTATCACACTTCATAAAATGACAATGAAGGATTAGCCACCAACAATTAACTCCAATATGTGAATAAAAAGGTGATGACATTTCACAACAAAATTAAGATGATAATAATTAAGATCATCACCAAATACACACACTAAACTCAAGAACGTAATAGATTCACCTAAATCACATAGACAAGTGACACACCAAACTCATGCACATAATAGATGCACCAATTTTATTACAATTTGAATTTCACTAGATTAGTGCCAATTGTATTTCAATAATTTTACAAAAAAAAAGTTAGATTTAGATGATGAAGATAAAAGATTGCAAACACTAGTTTTATTTGCTTATAACCTTTACGAATACTTACATAGATCGAAGATTTGATTTTTGATCTTATAAAAGATTGTTGTGAATAAAGATGGGAAAATAAAAACTCAAAGAAGTGGTTTCTCTACTTGACTTGGATCATTTCAAAAGTATCACAAGACAAAAATGTAAGGATATTATACACCCTTGGAGAGCAGTGGAAGTCCTAATGAATCCATCATTGACCAAGGCTAGATGCTACTAAAAGAGAGATGAGTTGGCCAGATATTTTCATCCCCAGTCAAATAAGCTTCCTCTAATGCAAATATATCGGAGGGTCCCTCCATATGTTTTTTACTATTGAGAGAGGTTCATACAATCAATTTAAAATTAAGATTTCGAATCTTGGAATCTTAATCACATTCAAAAGGTTACCCCCAAAGGCAGAAGATATAACAGACTTGGACACACAGTGTTCACTACTCAGAAGTACATCAAAAGAAACACCCAAGGACAAAGGATAGATTCCAAAATCTATACTCGTCAAATACCATTAAATTTTCAGGTGGAATCTCATTTCAGAGGTGAATTCCTATGCGACCCAAATGAACTCTTTCATGGGTCTGACATTGAAAGGTGTTTCAGCCCATTATTGTACCCACCACCAAAGTTTGAAGATGACCCGCCAGCTTTTGAAGATTCCCAAGCTTGCGACTCGGATGACGTTGACTGGGATTGTCTGTGTGGAGGTCTAGATATTGACGGCCTCAATCACTGCATCTACCTACAAGGTAGAGATCCATACGATGAAACAAGAAGCAGTGGTGGACCCTGAAGACTGTCGTGGGCCAGTTATGCTCCACATTGTACTTCGTCATGGGCCGTAATAGCTCCACTTTGTATTTTGTCAGTCGTATTGTTTGTCTTCACTTTGACGGTAGTCTTGTCTGTCATGATAAAGATTTCGGGTCTCCACATGTCACTGACCACTAAGAGACGATATAATGATGGTGGTTGTCCCCACCTGTCACCCCGGATGATTAATCTTGACTTGTTAATGTCAGTTATGAGTCACCAGATTACCGATTGACTCATTAATGTCAGTCATGGGTCACCGGGTTACCTATTGAAAAATGTATAAGTAAGGGGTCTCGGGCTCATTAGAGACATGGAAGTTGTGAGTGTAGATAAGCTCTCTAAGTAAGAGTCTGAGTCTGTAAGAGAAGAGTATGCTCTGTAACTTGCCCACAGTGGTATAAGATTGCATCAGAAATTCTTTCTGTAATTATTATAGTTTGAGTCTGTAACAGAAGAGTATGCTCTGCAAATTGCCCACAGCGGTATAAGATTGCATCAGCAATTCTGAGTTTGTGTATGCAGTGATGAGCTTCGCCCTCTGTAATACTGGTAGCCAGATGTAATGTTTGCAACTTCATTTTAATGAAGAACCTTAGAGTATGATGTTTTGAAGTTTTGAAGTCCTGAAGTTCTATCTTGCTGTTAATGTTGTTCCATCTTGGCGTAGTTGGTATCAGAGCCACACAGCAGTATTTCTTGCTTTCATTCTGTAAGTTTGTTATCACAATCTTTGGACTCTATTATTATTCTTCTGCATATCTTCAGTTTGTACATCTAGAACAAATTGTATTCTGTAGACTACGGAAATGGTAGTTGAGTGGATTGACAGTGTCTAGGGATCTATAAGAGGTCTTGAGTAAGGGCAGCAGCTGTGGTAGTGCAAGGTAAGTCCCTGTGTTTGGAAGACCCTAGTGAGATTAAATCCCAGTTAAATGGACCCGTCAATGGATATAATTTCTCACCTTAGCCTAGATTTCCAGCAAGAACAAAATGTTGAAGTTTCATCAGCAAACCAACGTTCATCTTTCCAGAATGAATGCTCCAGTTCCAATTCCTCTATAATACATATCCAAGATACAAACCCGTCTCAGGACTGGCAGTTTCCTCGTATATTACATTCTTATGTGTATAAGCTTCAGTGGTGGCAATATAAGTCAGCCACATATATTAAAATATCTTTTGTTGATATTTCTTTTACAGATTCCGAAGAACCTGTACATATTAATTTAATTGATCATCAACAGATTGATTAGGAAATCAAATCTGGTTATAAATATGCCCACCTTGGTGCCATTAAATTAGGAGTAGGTCCTTTAGTTCGTTCATATTTTCCTATCTCTTCTCTGTGTGTCGTTGTCGACACCAGACACTGTAATTTTGCAGATGCCATTATCGGTGGCTTTACTTCTCCTCTCCATGATGGTCCTGCTTTCGGGACTGTTTTCCCAAAGTACTCAGTAGGCCTTGATGATCCTCATATCTATAATCTTTTGAAAGCTTACATTCTTCCTCAGGTATTTCATATGATGACTGGATCTAAAATCATCCAGCTTAAAAGCGTTGTTTGCATTCGCTTTGGCAATGATACACTTCCACCTCTTTGATCCCGAGTTCATCAAAGTTCGTGCTTGCAAAGCGTGGTGGAGTCTGACAAATCCCAATAAGCCACTCCCATCACATTCGAGTGGACAGGAATAATTTACCCCCATAAATGGGAAGTAAAGTATCTTATGTTGTGTCTTAAGGTGCCACACATGGCATGTAAGGCTAAGAGATAAATTCCATGGACTTAGAACCTAGGTTTTTGCACCAAACTATGCCCTTATCCCGAAGAAACATATCAATTTTTTTCAAACTTTGAAATAACCAATATCAAACTTGGAGGCCAAAGATTATGTAATATGGGAATGTGTGATTCCTTGAGTAACAAAACATGGTATGTGAGCCCCATATAAATATATGTTATGGCCTAGTGCCTTTCCTTTTATCCCTATACCATGGCATGGACATCAAGAAACAACCTTGGTATGTTAATTCTCAAAATGATGGGCATATTTCATATTAATCTTGCAAATTGATCTAGGAACTAAGAATCAATATCATCAAAGAATAATCAACAAATACTCATGAAATGGTGTTAATCAGAACCGGAATTGGTTTCCTCTCTGTATATTTAATAAACAATGAATGGTTACAATACCAATGTCAAGCAATAGCTTGAATCCATGAGAAATTTGAATACCTAAGGAGGCAATTCGAATTCAATGAGTGAGTCTAGCTTAACTGACTCTCAACCACTAGTTCACACTCAGTTAACCACTTGACCAAAACCCTAATTGACTCACCAAACCCCAACTGAAGTCAGAGTGCAATAAATGACTGAATCTCAACTGAAGGAGATCAAACACATGTCATAGCAAGCCAACCATCAAGTGCTAGTGCTTAATGACTTCAATGAACCCCGATGAGGTTAACTGAAGCTGAACTGACCATCAGAAGTTGGTGGAGGTGCCCTGTTGACTCCAGATCATAAATAATAATAAACAATCATTAAATAATCATTAACTAATATATTTAATGAGAGGAGGCACCTTAATTGACTGGTTGAACTAATTGTAACCACCAGTTAGCAATTAGGTTCATTAATATCACTCAGATCACCCCCGGAGTGCTCCAGTTAGCCTCCTTGACTGTAGGAAAAGACTAAGTTAACCTCCTTGACTGTAGGTAGGTGTGGGTGTGACTGGATGATGGAAATTAATGCTCCACTGATGTCAATTAATGTCAATTATACTTAGGATAGTGATTTAACTAGGCCAATTTGACCAAAAAGAGTGTGTATGATGGTAAATGTCTCCAACACCCCCCCTTAAGCTATACTCAAGAAGAGTTAGAAAACATAGATGCATAAAAATGCTAGGGCCCTGGAAACTAAGGCCATAGGTCACCCTGTACAATGCTGAAACTGAAACAATGCTCAAAACAAACTAAGTGAGGGAAAGAGGGAAAACCCAATGGGAAAAACCCCCCCTCAAGCTGAACACTAAAATTAGTCTGGATCACCCTGATGAAATCACCCCCAATAGTGAACAAAGGTAAGTGAACTTCTTTTCTAAAAATCTCTTGGTGAATATGTCTGCAATCTGCTCATCAGTCGGGCAGTATTACAGAATGATGGACCTGTCATGCACTAGCTCCCTGATGTAGTGCATGTGAATCTCTACATGCTTGGTCCTATGCCTGGTAACTGGATTCGTGGATATCTTAATAGCACTCTGGTTGTCACAAAATAGGACAATGGACAAAGTACTACCAAGATCAAACTCTGAAAGAATTCCTTGCAACCAAACTGCTTGGATGCAAGCATTCACCGCTCCTCGATACTCGGCCTCTGCTGAAGATAGTGCTATGGCAACCTGCTTTTTGCTTGACCAACAAATAGGGCCACCACCAAACATGAATACATATCCTAAAGTTGACTTCCGATCAATAGAATTACCCGCACAATCAAAATCTGTGTATCCAACCAGCTCTAGCTCGGAGTCTGCAGCATAGTGAATGTCGTAGGTCCCGGTTCCCTGAATGTACTAGAGGATCCTCTTGGCTGCCTTCCAATGAAGATAATGAAGCTGCTGCATGTATCTTGATACAACATTCATAGCATAACAAATATCATGCCTAGAATGTGTCAAATACAACAAGCTACCAATCAGCTATCGATAGATAGTGCAGTCCATGGGAGGTGTGTGTTTTCCTTCTCCAAGGCTAATCCCTGGAAGGAAAGGGAATGGTGCAGGCCTACATTCAGCCATGTTAAACTTTACTAACAGGTTTGAAATGTATTTGGACTGAATGACCATAATCCCATCATAATTTTGCTCGATTTCGAGCCCCAAAAATTGTTTTAGAAGCCCCAAATCACCCATTTCAAAGGCATTGTGGAGAGAAGTTTTGATGGCTGAAATGGAGGCAATTGTGCTACCTGTGATCAGTAATTCATCAACATATAAAAAAATTATAATTATATGAACATCATGCTATTGTAAATACACATTTGGATCTGATCTACATCTCTGGAAGTTTTGCGAGAGAAGGAAGGCATCCATCTTGGAATACCACTCTCTTGGGGCCTGTTTTAACCCGTATAGTGACTTCTTTAGCTTACAAACCAAAGATGGATCAATGATGTAGCCCTCATGCTGCTTCATGTATATCTCCTCATGAAGATCTCCATGCAGAAAGGCTAACTTAACATCCATGTGATGCACCTCCCAGTGCTTGGATGCTGAAATAGCCAAAACAAGGCTAATGGAGTCCATTTTTGCAACCGGTGCAAAGGTCTCATGGTAGTCCACTCCTTGGACCTGAGAGAAACATTTTGCTACCAGCCTTGCCTTATATTTACAGGTGCTTCCATCAGCAGCAACCTTTTTCCGAAACACCCACTTTCATTGAACCAATTTCCTTCCCAGAGGAAGAGAAACTAGCTCCCAAGTAGTGTTTTTCTTAAGAGAATTCATCTCTTCATCCATGGAAACTTGCCATCTCGGATCATTCCGAGCATGGTAGTAGGATTTTGGATCTGAACTAATGATCAAATAGCAAGTTTAGGACAGCAAATTATTACAACAAGAGAGCGCAATACCTGCTCTTTGGAAATCAGACCGAGTTCTCCTTGGATCATCCGGATTTCCAATGTTGTCTCCTGCGGAGGAGAGTGTCTATTGGGCCCATGTAGGAAGATGATTTTGCACTTTAGGTTCTAATTCAGCATCTGATGATTGCTGCACACTGATATCAGAAATCAGAGGATCCAAATCAGGGTCATCACCCCCAATTTCATCATCCAAATATTCAGTAGAATAGGAAGGAAATTCAGCAGTTTTCTCCTTCACTAGTTCTATCTCCTGAAGCGGCTCATCAAAATTGACACTTCTCTCAATGATGATCTATTTGGTCTTGATATACAGCAGCTTGAATCCTTTAGATTCATTAGGATACCCAATAAACAGACATTCTATGCTCTGCGGTTGCAAAGCCCTTCTTTTATCAAGCGGAATCCAGGCCCATGCAGTGGACCCAAACACCCGTAGGTTTGACACATCTGGCTTGTGTCCGAAGTATGCTTCGAAAGGAGTTTTTCATTTCACTAATGAATGTGGAACCCTGTTATCAATGTATGCTGCAGCATGCATGGCTTCAGCCCACAAATTTGTAGCAAGATTTTTTTACTCCAACATACAGGTGGTCATCTCTTTGAGAGACCGATTCTTCCTTTCCGCTACTCCGTTCTGCTGGGGAGTGTAGGGAATTGAATGCTGGACCTGAATACCACTTTGGGAGAATATGTACAGAAACTCATTACTGACATACTCCCCTCCATTATCAGATTTCAATATGTTGATCTTAATCCCAGAGACATTTTCGATTAAGGCCTTCAATTTAGAAAAAATTTCACATACTTTTGATTTATTTTTTAGAAAGAAAACCCATGTATACCTTGAAAAATCATCAATAAAAGTAAGGAGGTACCTTGATACATTCATGGATGTGACAGGCATCAGACCGCTGATATCAAAATCTATCAGCCCCAATATGCTTGTAGCTCGGTTTGCCTTCCCCCGATCGAACTTGTGCTCAGGGTGTTTTCCAATCACACAGCCCTTGCAGACTCCCGTGGTTTCCTTGATGACCGAAAGGCCTTCAACCATGGATTTTTTATGTAACTGCTGCAAATATTTGAAATTAAGATGGCCAAACCTCTCATTCCACAACCTACTAACCTAATTTCCATGAGTTAGTAGAGCGGTGGGCTTTGCATCTGCAACAAAGTGAGAGAACTCATAGGCTTTTGCATGATGGTTTACAAGGCATTTAGCAATGAGTTTCCCAGATGCAATTTCTGTTATCTCAACATCATTTGGGCTGAAAGAGACTCTCTTAGGCATTCCTATATGTGTCATCGGATAGACACTAAGGAGATTTGCTGCTAGAGACGGTACATATAAAACATTAGAAAAAATCCATTTTCTAGATTTACAGTACCTTGTCCTTTGAAAATGATGGTGGAGTCATCTCCCATATGGATGGGGATGGATTTGTATGTCTCCAAGGATGAAAAGGAGTCTTTTTCAACCATCATGTGATTTGAAGCTCCACTGTCAATCAGCAGTGATTTGTACTTCGAAGTGCTTGCCATGAGGGCATGACCTTTCTCATGCTGTGGTTCCCGATCTTGGTGATCTCTCCTCTGAAAGCTCTCAAGAAGATTGATGAGATTCCTCTCAAGGAGAAAGGTTGCTTCATCAATATTTTTCTTCATGCAGGCATGTTCAGGGTGAAAACCCTTTCCGCAGCAAGAACACCTGACTTTTTCTTTCCCATTGTGCCCTTTTCCTTTGTTCTTTCTTGAGCCAGAAGATCCATCATGATACTGATTTTCAACTCTAGGCTTGGGAGCATCAAATTTAGTTTTCTGATTTTTCTGCTGCTTTCCTTTACCCTTTAGATCTTTGGGCCCCGAGACATGGAGGGCTTGATCACAGGAAGATCGGATGATCCCCATCTGGACAAGCTTGTCATATTCATTAGTTAGGGACTCAATGAAGGCATTGAGTGTAGGCATCTTCCATCCGGGGGTTGTGAGATTCCCCGCACAGAATGTAGAAACAAAAACTAAATAATCAGCCCCGAGTTTGGAGAGGATGGAAAGGATGAGTTGATCATCCTCCTTCTCCACTTTGCATTACTCCAAGAGTAAAACAATATGCTTGAACTTTGTAAAGAAATCATTCAGAGTCTCGAAATTGGAAGGTTGGAGAGATATGAGTTCATTTTCGAGTTGGTAAACTCTCAAGTCATCATGCTTTCCATATAGAGATTCCAATTTGTCCCATATTTCTTTCGGTGTCTTCAGATCAGTAAGATGGAAGAGAAGGTCTTCGGAAATAGAGAGGCACAAGAAACCAAAGGCTTCATCCTTCTTGTTCAAGAATCTTGATTTTTCTATGGTGGATCCAGGCTCAACTTCAGTGTCCATGGCGACTCTATGGAGTTCTTTGGGGCGCAACTGAATCTCCATTTTATTTTTCCATGTGTGGAAATTGTATGGAGTCAAGAGAGGTACTGAGGAGGCCATCTGGATATGCTGTAGTGAATGCTTCACCTATAGAAAACCTGAAAATCAAAACAGAAAGGGCAAAATAAGGTCGGACAGCCTGCACATTCTAGGCTTTCATCACACCCAACATAGTCAATCAAGCAAGCTTGATCAATAATTTCTTTACTTGGGATATTGAGTGGTAAGCCTTGGCTTCTGGTGCAATGCTGGAATTTTGAGCTATTGCTCACTTTTCATGGAGAAATCTATCAAAAAGCTTGTTTTTGAGAGATAGATCTTCGTCCCGCTGTATGCTCTGATACCATATTAATCTTGCACATTGATCTAGGAACTAAGAATCAATCTCATCAAAGAATAATCAACAAATACTCATGAAATGGTGTTAATCGGAACCAGAATTGGTTTCCTCTCTGTATATTTAATAAACAATGAATGGTTACAATACCAATGTCAAGCAGTAGCTTGAATCCATGAGAAATTCGAATACCTAAGGAGGAAATTCGAATTCAGTGAGTGAGTCTAGCTTAACTGACTCTCAACTATTGGTTCACACTTAGTTAACCACTTGACCAAAACCCTAATTGACTCACCAAACCCCAACTGAAGTCGGAGTGCAATAAATGACTGAATCTCAACTGAAGGAGATCAAACACATGTCATAGCAAGCCAACCATCAAGTGCTAGTGCTCCATGACTTCAATGAACCCCGATGAGGTTAACTGAAGCTGAACTGACCATCAGAAGTTGGTGGAGGCGCCCTATTGACTCCAAATCATTAAATAATAATAAATAATCATTAAATAACCATTAAATAATATATTTAATGAGAGGAGGCACCTTAACTTACTGGTTGAACTGATTGTAACCACCAGTTAGCAATTAGGTGCATTAATATCACTCAAATCACCCCCAGAGTGCTCCAGTTAGCCTCCTTGACTATAGGAGAAGGCTAAGTTAGCCTCCTTGACTATAGGTAGGTGTGGGTGTGACTGGCTGAAGGCAATTAATTCTCCACTGATGTCAATTAATGTCAATTATACTTAGGATAGTGGTTTAACTAGGCCAATTTGACCAAAAGAGTGTGTATGATGGTAAATGTCTCCAAGATTTCACTCATATGCCAAATATTTCCTTTGTATGGCATGTGTGGATGTTTGGGGTGCTACACATGACCCATGAAACCTAGAGGAAACTATACGGACTTAGGCCTTAGAAGTTAATATCAAACCATGGTATGGTTTTAAAAAATTATTCATGGTGATTTACATTCCAAAATTGCCACCATATCCCACTCATAAGCCAAAACTTCCCTTTATAAATCCTATGTGATGGACTCGAGCCTGCAAAAAGTTAGGGGTCATTTATGGGTAATTATGCGTAAATGAAGGGTAGTTAGGGGTTAATTAGTGATAATTTAGGGGTAATTTGTGGTTAATTATGGGTAATTTAGGGGTAATTATTGGGTAATGAGTTGTGGTAATAAGGGGTTAATAAGGGGTCAATTATGGGTTAATTGGGGGAAATTAATGGTACTTGTGGATCAATTATAGGTAAGTAGGGGCCATTTAAGCCCAAAGGCTTAGCTAAACAAGTGGTTTTCCATGGTGTTGGGAGTTTAGTTAAGTTCCTGCCGATATGTGCCATTTTTTAATCCTTATGTGTGAAGCACACTAGTCTACATCGATGGGTTTACAATAGAATATGTCATCTGTGAATGTTTGGAAAGATCCATTGGGTCTCTCCATGAGGTTTTCCTTGGAAAAAAGTAGGGATCATTTAGAGGTTATGAAGGGTTAGTTACTGGTAAGCATGGATTATTTAGGGTTATTTACTAGTTAATAAGGGGTGAACTATGCGGTAATTAGGAGACAATTAGTGGTAATTAGGGGACAAATATGGGTTAACTAGGGGAAATTAATGGTACCTATGGATCAATTATGGGTAAGTAGGGGCCATTTAATCCCAAGGGCTTAGATAAACTAGTGGTTGTCCATGATATTGGGAATTTAGTTAGGTTCATGGTGGTGTGTTCCCATTTCAAATCCTTGTGTGTGAGGCACACTAACCTACATCGATGGGTTTACTGGGGAATATGCCATCTATGAATGTTTGGAAAAATCCAATAGGTTTTTCTACGAGGTTTTCCTTAGAAAAAGTAGGGGTCATTTAGAGCTTATCAAGGGTTAATTACTGGTAAGGATGGATTATTGAGGGGTAATTAGTGGTCAAGTCGAGGTCATTTTGCTGCAAAGAGTGTTAATTGGGGGTAATTAGCGGTCAATTATGAGGTTAATTAGGGGTCAATTATACAATAATTAGTGGTAAATTTTAGTAGTTTTTGAGAAGATGGATATTGAGAACATACTTTAAAAATATATTCAGGGGTGTTCCTTCTAACCACCCCCCCCCCCCCCCCCCACCAAAGTCATGAGAATTGAATTTTTTGTAGCAATCTTTAAAAAACCACCTCCAAAAGTAAAATTTTGATTTTTATGGGGGTTTTCAAAAAACCTCCTTGAAACATATATTTATGAGTAGCCTTTATAATACCCTCCATAAACATAATGAGAAGTTAACAATTGGAGGCGGGTTTTTACAAACCAACACCGAAAGTTCAATTCTCAAGACTTTTAGAGGGATATTTTTTTTTAAATCACCTTGAAAATGTCTTTAGGGGGGGTCTTTAAAAACCCCTCCAAAATTCATGAGACTTGAACTTTTGGGGTGGTTTTAAAACAACCGCCCCCAAAATTCTAATTCTCGCGACTTTTTGGGAAGGGATGTGGTGAAGTAAGCTTGTGAAGAATGAAGATATGAGATAACTATTTGGATAAGCTTCATAATTATTTGGGGTATCAATGGCTCATTGATCGCAGCAAATATATTCATGAAGTAGAGCCAAAGTGCACAAATACATCAGTGATGAATAGTGAATAAGTGTGTTACATAAACATGATACCCGTATTCTGGATGTGTGATGTTCTTGCTTAGTAAAAGACGCAGACTACATAACAACAAATGTGACTAAGATGGAAACTCTATTTAGATGTAAAACGCAAATCAGCTGATAAGACAGAGGGTAAATGTGTATGTGCAATGTGTAGTCCCATAACAATATCTAGATGTTCAAAAAGCTTAGGAAAGCTGTATAACAAGTACATGCATTTACAACATTATTTAGGACATCACTATGGACCTTGGTCTACATTATTGAGCTAGCAAATAGTTTTGTTGTGGGGACAAATCATGTTTTTTATGGGGTTACAACAATATGAGGAAGAGAGCCATGCAAGAGTAAATCCAAGTTTGGTTGATTATGATGTAGAGTTGTTTGCAAAGCAAGGTAATCCTTCAATTATATGGGACAATGTGAAGAAGTTTAGCTTGATGATCTTATGTATGATGAAGTATATGAAATCCCTTGGCTTGAGTTCCATGTGAGTATGCATGAATGACTTTGGAGCATTGTTGAAGATCCTCGATTCTTGTGATCAAGATGAAAAAAATTACTTGGAACATTCAAGAATTTATAATATCGCATCGTTGGGATAACCCATGGGACATTGAGTGAATTTGTGCATTAGAAGCACCTTAGAGGGTTTCATCATCAAGTTTGTAGTAGAGATTTTCTAATCATATTCACATGGTGAAGAGCATTTCATGAAGGGTCTGCAATGGAGGTTGGTAAAAGAGAATCCCACTTGGATCAAGATATTATGGTAGAGGAGTTGTTTCCTCTTAACCCAACAATCATGGCACTGTAGAGCCTAAATTTGGGTGGTGAATTGTCATGGGTATATAAAGGATAAAGATATGAAGGAATAAATACCATGGTGAATACAAAAGACCAAGAAAATGTTAACCAACCTGGTCAAAGAAATGTAATAAATAACTAGTGATGGATAAATCATATGTGAGTAATTAGAGAGCATTGATTATGAAGGATAGTTATTCTCCAAGCAAAAGGCTCCTTTGATTACAATGAGACAATGTGAAAAGTTTAAAGGTTTCCTTCTCTATGATAGAGTATATGAAATATTTTGGGTTTAGCCTTATATAAAAAATTATCAATTCCTCTAGAGAAGAGGGAGGAGGGAGGCTGTTTCTTAGAACACAACTCAAGCATTAGTAGCGTTGTAATGCACTCATCACATCGTGGGTTGAGTAACATATTTTTGCCTTAAAATCACCTCTTAAAGGACTATATCATCAAGTTTGGAATAGAACTTGTCAATCCTATTTATGGGCTAAAGAACACTTTAATGAAAGAAATCCTCACTTGATATTTTGGGCGGAGCAGCGGATGCTTCCTTAACCACCAACCATGATAGAATAGAGCCTGAGCCGACGATACACAAGCTTAAGAAGACATTAAAAAAATATGACCAATGGTGTGTAAACCAAATACGAGAGCCTGAGCCGACGATACACAAGCTTAAGAATACATTAAAAAAAATATGACCAATGGTGTGTAAACCAAATACGAGCAATTAAAGAATGTAGTAAAGCCTTGGGACAATTAATGATTCGAAATGGCGATTCTTTCATTAAATCATTGATCATAAGATATATATATTATTTGACATTATTGATACAATGGTGTTGTAGCTTATTTAAACAATCTAAGTGGAAGAAAGTGTCCCTTCATAAAGTCATTTATGAATAATATCTGATATAGATGTTAAAAAAATAATTTATCAATATATCCTAAAATAACATATAATTAAGTCGCCTCTGCTAAGATGTTTCATCTTTGAAGTAGTCAAAGAAACAAGTTGGAACGATGATAAAAGGGTTGAACAATATTGTCGAAAAACAAATGGATTTATTGGCCTTTGAGTTCGACATTGATAAGATATAATTGTCGACGCGTCTTTCAGACATTTCGCTTGTGATTTATGCGACATATAGTGGATAATAGTTTTAATCTGGACCAAAGGGTTGAACAATATTGTCTAAATACAAATGAATGTATTAGTGGATAATAGTTTTAATCTGGACCAAAGGGTTGAACAATATTGTCTAAATACAAATGAATGTATTAGTGGATAATAGTTTTAATCTGGACAAAAGGGTTGAACAATATTGTCTAAATACAAATGGATAATAGTTTTAATCTGGACCAAAGGGTTGAACAATATTGTCTAAATACAAATGAATGTATTAGTGGATAATAGTTTTAATCTGGACAAAAGGGTTGAACAATATTGTCTAAATACAAATGAATGTATTAGTGGATAATAGTTTTAATCTGGACCAAAGGGTGGAACAATATTGTCTAAATACAAATGAATGTATTGACCTTTGAGGTAGGCATTGATAGGATATAATTGTTGGCACGTATTTCAGACGTTTCGCTTGTGATTTCAGGCACATATGGTGGATAACAGTTGAATTCTGGACAATCTGCAGGTTATGGATCTTGATAACTGGTGTGCCTGATCCATCATTGGTGGCACTTACAAACACATTTCACTGTTTCGATAGCCAACATATCTATAGAGAGCATACTGGTTGATGGTTTATCCAAAGAAGCCAAGCCCTTGGCTTAGTGTGAAGCATTTATGAATTGATGAATTTTTGGATGGGAAACTCATTTTTTCATCCACTATCAAGATCTAAACTACTGAGTATATTTTTCTTTTGATCCTTGTGATGGTTGCATATGTACTGTTAGACATTGTACTACTGATGAGGTGGTAGTCATATCTGTTGGTCAATGCTACTTGTGCCTTACTCTACTGTTTTTTTTTTCTTTTTTTCATAGAACTGCTGTTTGATGTCATAGAGAGAAGGGTGCTTATGTTGCCTATTGGTGGCGGTGGTCACCTCTTGGCTGTTTATCATCCTTTTGTCTGTAGGAAGTTGTTTTGTTATATTTGAAGATATGAACTATGCTGATTCTCCAGGAGATGTAATCTGTTTCTTTATTATAAAAAGAAATGTCTTTTTGTTTGAAAGAAAACATTTGAATTCTGGACCTTTGGACATAGTTGTATTGATAAATCATGTTCCAATTATAAACATAGACTATAATCAAGTTGATAATATGGTCTGGTAGTTTTCTCATACATTAACAGCTGAATGTAACTAAATATGTAGATCTCTGTTTGTTGATTGATGGCATATGGGTTGACATCTTCAGCAACAAACATAATGATTTACACAAGTATGGAATAAATAATTTTTATAAACAACAGATTTTTTTTGAAATATTTTTTAACTATTACAAATTTATTTTAAATCTAGATCTGAGATGATCTAATTTCTTGAAGCTTTTTTCACATTAAAAAAATGTTTACCTGGATTTATCCCCATTCAACATATCTATATTGTTTTTTTTTTTTTTTTCAACGACTTATGATAGGTTAAAAAAAATTGACAACATGTACACATGTCTTCCATACTAGCGGGGTTGTAAGGCAAAATTTCCAAATATAAAAATAAAAAAGAATGTACAACTACTGTATTCAACTACATAAGCGGATTTCAGATCCAGGTCTATGAAGTATAAAACATGGTAGAGCTAAATATATCATTAAAAAAGAATATGGTAAAGAAGTGCACCGTACAGATTCCATGGCCAGTTTGCTACTCAAATACTCAAATGCAAGGTTGAAGAAAAACAAATCTGTGAAAATTTTTAAAATGCATCACAGATGCAAAGACAAGTCAAGCTCCTGATCATCTGTTCTCAGGGGAACCATATAGACAGGCAATGCACTGTGCTGCTGAGGATCTTTGTTTCTGGCCCTTTTCACATGAGATTGACAGCTTGGTTCCAATTCGATGCGAAGTTTCTCTGGACAATTAACCAAGTCAGACCGAGAATTGGAGAGATGCCCTTTTTGTTGACTGTGCAATTCAAAATTTTGGGAAACTCTACTACCGGAAGCAAACATAGCAGCAGACAGATGCCCAACAACAGGATACGGAAAGCTGTAAGTTGCAGGATACACTGACCGTCTATTCATAATGGGATTCGATCTGAAGGCCGCTCGCCTTGCAATTTTCCGCTCCCTTCTATGGGCATTCTGATGGCCTCCCAGTGCTTGAGAACTGTAGAACTTTGTTGAGCAATAACAGCAAGAAAACATGCGGGCTGTGGATCCCCTGGCACAGCTTGTGTTCTCAGTAACAATTTTGGAAGCAAAAGCCTCTGTGTCAGACAAAATAAATTTACGATCCTTCGAATTTCGGTCGTTTTCCATTAGGAGCCCCTGTTTATGACCTTCATCAGCTCCTTCCCTGTTTGCATTCATTTCTCTTCTCAATGCCTTTACAGGTTGCTGAAGCTTAAGGTGGTCATGGTTAAAATTACTGTATGGTTGGCTCAAATCCACTCCAAATAGTCTGGGTTGCTGCTTCTTCTCCATGCACCCTTTATCGGCCTTGGAACTCGTAGATTCACGGACCATTTCTGTGGATTTTGCTTAAATATCAGATATGTTCCAAGTTCCAACCCTCTGTCTATCGTATATATGGTCAAATATTCAACGAACTTTTCAGATCATGCATGAATAGAGAATTCTAACCTTACCAGCAGTTCGGACATTAATTTAACTGTGTTTTACAGGCCTGCGCACTCTCTGACTGTTTCTGAATAGTGTGGATTAAATGCAGTTACCGTCAATTCACGCAATCTATGCTAGCCGATTTTTAATGTTTTTTCGGTTATTCAGAATTCTCCACAAATATCTTCCCTGTCCACCCTATATTTCATTCTCTTCTCCTTTATTGTATTTTGTTGGCCCTATTTACTAGGTTTTTAAGCGACACCTTTCGTGCAGCGTCTGGGCGACGTAAAGTTTTGTGAAAGAAACTTCTAAGTCCAGTTTGACCAGACAAGTCTTGACATATTGTCTTCGCGTAATGTATGGGAGAATCTACGGACACTCTGACCCACCAAACCCTAACTCATTGATAAGTGGCTAGCCTAATATAACAAGTAACTAGCAACAACCATATTTATGTCAATGTTTATTTCTTAAAAATGTTTTTTTTAAATGTGTTAACGTGTTGTTTATGGGTGTTTACTAATTTTTTTCATAATACTACTTGTTAAATGGAAAGTTTATTTTAGGTTGTATGATTTCACTGCAATGAAGTTCTACTTCTTATGGTAAGAGATGGAGTCTTTGAAGTACAACTAATAGTTTTGTATTACAAGTTCATTTAAATCTGATTTAATAGTTTTATCATAATTAACTAATAGTTAATCTAATAATTATCTAATATAACTGCTACTAGAGTTGAAATCAAGCTAATAGTTATATAATCATTCAATTTAAGCTAATAGTTGTATAATCATTCAAGTTAAGTTAATCATCTAGACTCGACTAAGCGTTAAGCTATTAGAGTTGAACTTAAGCTAATAATTGTACAATCATTGAAGATTAATTTTAATTTTTAAGCGATGGAGTTAAGCTGGTAGTTATATCTAATCGAATAGTTGAAGATTAATTTTAATTTTTACAACTATCACTAAGTGTACTTATCACATATTAATTAAACTATTTTTTAATTTTTGAAATTATTAATTTAGGAAGAAACACATAAAATCAATCTGGACAGTACACTTGTCTTATTCTCTTTAATTTTAGAGGACGCCCATAGAATCAATCTGGACAGTACACTTGTCTCATTCTCTTCCTTTCGTAGATGAAAAATCATAGATGGTTCTCTTCCTTTCGTAGATGAAAAATCATAGATGGTAGTTCACCCCAAAATTCTAAGCCATCATTACTTTAAGACATGCTCGTTAATTTTTGCCAAATTGTTATAGTTAATTTTAGCGAAATTGTCAAACTGTAACAGTCTGATTAATTTTAGCCAAATTGTTATTAATTCTAGAAAATCCGTAAGAACAAAACCGAAGCACATTGAAAATGAAAGCAGTTTTAAATAAGTAAACATGTCCATTTGAATTTATATGTTGAACGGTTGGAAGAAGAAAAATCGAAAGAGCTATAAATAACTAAATGTACATCCATTTGAATTCATACTTTGACTGGGTTGGAGTAAGAAGATTGGCATGTTTGAAGGAACTTTCCCTCCTCCTCACGACAGATAGCAGTCTTTCCAACCTTTCTCGCACGGCATTCAATGTTGAATTCCATCAACACAGCCTTGATACACGCCTGTTCACTTTCTCTCATTACTGCCCGCCTGCCCGGGCTTTAAGGCTTCACCAATATTTACGAAATCAGTGGCCAGTGGTTTCGTTGGAATTCAAGTTTCTTGACTTCTCAAATTGACAAGCTCACCATCACCATAGACCAAAGTACTCCTTAAACTTCTGGAATGCGAAGTCATGGAGTCAATTAAACTGATTATATAGTGGATTCTCAACAAGTTTCTTCGTGGATACCTTCATCAGAGTGTTGAACAGAGTGTATTTTCAACAGTGTTCTTCGTTAATAAACTTCATTGGAGTGTATTTTCAACAATTTTCTTCCGCAGGAATCGCTATCTTTATTCAAGTGCTAAAATATAATTCTCCATGTGATCACTTCTATATAAGACAAAAGGGCACTGTGATATTTAAAGCAAATATTTAAAGCAAAGACATTTGCATTGTTCCTTCACCATTTACTTTAAATTTATTAGGATTAGCACAGTTTTAAAAAATAGTATATGAATTTTAAATCATTGTATGAATTTTACATTAAATTGTAAAAAAATAATTTCGAAGAGGACATCCAATAATGATAGGTTTTATGGTGGAAGTCAATTCAAAAATTAATTGTATTAAAATTGAATTAAGGATTTGATTTTAATTCAAATAATTGAAATTTAATTGGTGTATATTTATCTTATATAAAATTTTAATTTTGGATGTTGTAAACATATTTTTACAAATCATTGTTTATGTTTGAAGATAGCTAGAAAATTGCAAAGTTGGAATTTCTAAATATCTTTATTCATAATTTATTTATGTCATAAAAACCTAAATTCAAATATACGAGAACCAATAAAGATAACGTTTTGTGATTATATTTAGTTGTATTTAAATGATGACGTGATTTGAAGGTAGTTAATGATAAAGCAGACACTTAAAATGTTTTTTAATAATTTTATTTATTAGTTTTTTAATAATTTTATTTATCTATATTGTTTAATTAGCACAACCAAATGTCAAAGTAGTTGGTAAAGGTTGATACTTGTAGCTAGTTATGTAGTTTTGTTAAAATTGTTGGTATTTAAACAAAATTTAAGTTACATTAAACTAATTAGGAGATATCTATAGTTATTCATTTATGATAAACATAAACATTAAAGTGATTAATATAAACATAAAATAAATACTATTTAATAAACAAAAAACAAAAAGTGTTATGAAAAAAAAACTCATATAAAGTATAAAACTGTAATAAATTATAGATTTATAAATAATTAAATAGTGAATTCTTAACTCAAGCTTATTTAAATCTTAATCAATATGCATTTAAGGATAACAAGAAAAGACTACTATGAAATAAATATCAGGTAGATTGTTATACTCTAGTTAATGATGATGATGATGGTGGTGGTTAACGTCCCTTGAAACCAAACTTTGGTCTATAGGACCTAAAGAAACGGATTATTTAGTTTGTTTTAAAATTGTATTTTTATGATCAAAGAGCTTGGATAGAAGCTTCCTGAGCTCACTATAATTTTGGCAAGTTAAAAGGCTAAGAAGGTCGGTATTGCAACAAAGATTATGAAACTGAGATCTAATGTGGGTGTATGCAGGGAACTCTAAGAGGAAGTGATTTTCATCCTCAATGTTCATATTCTCACAGAGATGGCAAATCCTTTCCACCCATTGTGTTTGAGGAGACTTCGTTCTTATCTTGGCTATATTAATTTTTTTCTTTGAACTAGTTAAAACATAGAGATACTTTTGATTATAAAGTAGGGTTGATGACCTATTTATAATATCTTAATTTTCTTTCAGCCTCTAAATCTTTCCCACACCACATTTTCTCTTTAAAATTAGAAGTAACAATATTTTAAATGTTATTAATATTTTGCAATGCAACAATTTCGTCGATCTCCCAATGATTTAATTAGGCCTTGGTATCTTTATACTAACCTCGCTTGAGACTTAGATGATTTTGGCTCGAATTTAAAGCTAGCTTAGGAAGTCTATGGTCTCCCATGTTATTTATTGTGTGCTTGTATAACAAGAGCCTTGTCATAGTGAGGCTAGGGGAGAGACTCACTTCTATAAAGAGAATAGGGTAGGGTGTATTGCTTTTAGTTTTGAGGTTATATGTTATAAAACGCTTCTGGATTTGCTCAATCTTCCTCTAGGATTCTCTAGAGATGCTGCAACCCCAAACCTCACACCCATACAAGATAACAGGAGTGACTAAAGTTTCAAAGAGGAGCTTCTTTTTATCCCACATCACAAGGTTTGTTGCTATACAATTATTTTCGAGACCAAAATAAGCTTTTCACCCTCCATTAATCATTTTCTCAATGCTATAGTTCCAATTGAGCTTGTGATGAATATCAATTCTTAAGTATTTGTAAGAAGACACTTCCTCCAAGTTGCTATTGTTGATCCCGGAATCCAAAATCTGAGATAATATATCTAAAATACTATCAAGTAATAACTACCATAGCCACAAGTCAATTGGAATATTGGAATGTTGGCAGGTGCACCCAACCACTTTGTTTTGTGGACATGGTCGACTATTAAACAAGGATAAACGTTAAACTAATTAAGATTTAAACATAAAACAAATACTATTTAATAAACAAAAACAAAATTTGAAAAAAAAAAGACTTTATAAATAATTAAATGTACTGAATTCTTAACTTAAACTTAAACTTATTTAAATCTTATTCAAGATGCATTTAAGCATAATAAGATACTATGACTATGAAATGAATCTCTGCTATACACTTGTTACACTTACGTTAATCTTGTTGTTCTTTTAAGGAATTCCACTAAGATAATATATAAACGCCTATGGTGGATGCAGATAGGAGCACCCAAACACTTAGTTTTGTGGAGATGGCTAGTTGTTAAACAAAGGCTAAACATTAAATAGTGAATTCTTAACTCAAGCTTATTTAAATCTTAATCAATATGCATTTAAGCATAACAAGATAGGATGATCATGAAATGAATCTCGGTTGTACACTTGTTACACTTGGGTTAATCTTGTTTTTCCACTCAAGGAAGTCCAAAACCTGAGATATTATCTAAAAGCCTATCCTCGTAATTATAACTAGCACAATCACAAGTAAAGTGGCCACTGAACACCAATAGGCTCAGCAAGCCACTTAGTTTTGTGGAGATGGGCTACTCTTAAACAAAGGCTAAACATTAAACTAATTACCATATAGTTATTTTTCTTTAATCATAGCTTAATTAAAGATTGTTTAAATCTCTATAAAGATATATGTAAGCATATAATATAATAGGATGCTAGGACTATAAAATGAATCCATGTTGTATACTGGTTACAAGTTAGTTAATCTTTTTAATCCATTCAAAAAAACCTAAAATATAAAATAATATCTAAGAGCTTATCCACATAATTATTCATTATGTAGAAAAACTTAAACATTAGAGAACAAGTAAAGATAGTGTTTTGGGAGTTGGCTAATCTCTAGATCATTTGCACCTTTTCAGGTAAGTTTGGTTGGAATCTGGCAACACGATTTGTTGTTGAAAATGAGATTTCCACTATTAAAATTGCAATTTTTATTTTAGAAATGGATTTAGGACCCTAGATTATCATTGAGCACCCAGTTTATGCAATTCTAATCACTAAAAACTACCCTTTGAACAATTTCAACCAGATTTTAACCAAAAAACTCGCCAAATTTTAGATACAAATGGTCTAGAGTTTAGTTTAGCTTACACCAATGTTTTGTGATTGCCAATGTTTTGTGATTGGATTCAGCTGTAATTAAATGACGAAGTGATTGAGTTGTACTTAAATGATGAAGTGATTGCTTTTAGAAGGAATTCACTGATAAAGGGGAGTCACCATTATAGTGCTTTTGTTGATGACGAAGTGATTGAGTTGTACTTAAACGATGAAGTGATTGCTTTTAGAAGGAATTCAATGATAAAGTTGATGACGAAGTGATTGAGTTGTACTTCAATGATGAAGTGATCGCTTTTAGAAGGAATTCAATGATAAAGGGGACCATTATTTTGCTTCGAAACTTTACTTAACGAGGAGACAAAATATATTATTTAATATAATAAAATAAACTAAAATAATAATTATAATTATTGTAGGTTTATTATTCATTTTTATAAATTTATTATTTTTTTAATTTCAAATGAATGATTATTAACTTTTATAAAGATAGCATAATAACTTTTATTAATTTTCCCTTTCTAATAAGAAAAAAATATATATTTAAATGAACTGGGAAAAATTTTGGGACCCTTCTTTAATTTGTTTTTTTGGCTCAGTTTTGGTTTTGCTTGATGTTTGAATAAAGATTACTTTTAGGCGAGCAATGTTTTAATGTTTGAATTAATTTTTGCCTCACCATCGGAAGTGTTTTGGACTTTGAGTCGGTAGTCTAGTCGTCTGCGTGTTCGCCGTTGCGGAAAAGAATTGGACATCAAGTCCGAAGTCAAGTGTATTTTGGTCTCCGACATTTTTCTTTATCGGCGGTTGTTTAGAGATCCCGTAGGAGCCTTTGTCTATACGTCTTCCACCGTTGCAGAAAAGGTTCTGCGAAGTTGTCCGAGAATGTTTCATCCTTTTTTGATCCCTGCCGTTTTGTCTCGTCGGTCCTTGGTTTTCTTTCAACTTTCGCCGTTGTGGCTCTAGAAAGCACTATGATTCCGATAGTTTGATTTATCCGCTTGATCGATGTTTTTGCTTGAGACATGTTCATTCTTACTTCGTTTCGCTGGTCTGCGGAACTCGTTTCTGTTACAGGTTCGCCGTTGCGGCTCTCTAATCATCTTTGGACCCGAATCCCTAGTCTCGCAAGCTTCGATGCAAGTGTTGATTTGTTTCTCCCGCCAACGCCGTTGCGGGCGTTACGACATTTTCTTCATTCACCATCGCGGAGGAGATAGTAACATGATCGCCGATCCCATAGCCTTTCCGCCACCCGATGATCTTATTTTTTCCCGCGATTGCATGTTGACCGCGACGTATATATTTTGGGTTTGGGGGTTTATTATTTTATTGTTTTTTTTGCGATTTCTCTGTGCTGTCGTTTTCGCTCAAGCAGACCAAGAATTTTGCTGTCGGTACCTTCGCTCCTAGGTGGCTCCGCCGTGGAAGCTCACCGATTTTCCTCCACCAGTCGCGCAGCACAGTGCCAGGTAGGCCCTTATGCCCATTTTTCCATTCCATTTGATTGGTCGAACTACTTTTGTTGTCTCCGTGGTTAGTGTTTTCCTAGGTTTTCCCATCCCGGCCTGTATATATTCTCGAGTTAAATAATATGGCTGCCCGGTGGGGGGTTTCTTAGTTTTGCAATAATGAATCTCGCAGAAGTTGAGGGTTTGCAGACCACACTCGATTGCTGTGGAAACCGGTGCAGACGATCGTTACACTGTCCGCACCAGTTTCCCCCAGTCTGCGTGTGGCCGTCTGGGGGGTGTTTTCATGATCTTTTGCTAAGATGCCGTGAGTTTGGTTCCACAGTTCGGTCACCCTCGTCTTCACGAACTAGGACCGCAATGCTGTTTTTACTTCCCGCTTAGGGTGAGATTGTTCAAATTCAAATCCGAACCCCGAACCAGTCTAGGTTAGAATTGCATTACCCAATCAGACCGTGAAGTGAGCATTTTATAGCAAGTAGCTCCCCCTTGTCTTCTAGTGTGCTACCACTTGCAGCGTCCTCACTTGAGCTGGTTTTAGTTTTAGGCACCTTTTGTCTTTCGCATAGCGTGTAGGTCGTCGCACCGAGAGGGGGTTTCGGGACTGTGTTCATATTGACAAGAGAAGGGGGATTTTTGTCGGCCGTAATTTTCTAAGTTAAACCTGCAAATTGTTGGGCGTGAGCTGGTTTTAGTTTTTGGACTGAAGCATTTGGTTTTTGAACATTGTTTGCTTATTTTTCATAGTTGCACTCATGTTTAGCATAGATGAGGTAAAATGCTTATACAATTGTCTTTATTTTTGAATGTCATCTGGAAATGACCCAACATAACCTAAAAGAAATTCCTGTATATGATAGGGAAATTCCTTAGAATTTAAGATGTCTAAACGTCAAAAGAAGAAGGCTCCTGTAGTTGAAGAGGAACCCGAAGTCAAAATCGTTACCAAAGTCTAATACACCTACAAGGACACCAAATGCATAGTTGGTGTGGAACCCAAATATCAATGGGGGGGGATTTATAGGTTGATAATGCATCGAGAAGTACTTGACCTAGGTTTTGAGGAAGAAACCATCTATGCCAATATAGAGATATTCCTTGATGAAAATTGCTACTAGACCTGAGCTCTTTCCATTCTCAGAGGTGATTGGGTGGATTCTGCCCAGGGCAGATGTAATCACCATGATTTTGGAAAAAGTTGCTAAACAGGGTTATGCAACTTATAGCCCTGGGTATGTGGCACTGGCTTACCACTTACCAGAAGCACAGGTGTACTTGACTGAGGACTGGCTGAGGGCAATTAAGATGGACCTAGTCGAGACACTAAAGAGGATGCTCATGCCTGGCAAGAACTTTAGAACTAGGCCGACCGGAGAATATGACACTACAAGTCTAAGAACCCCTTACATGTTCATTGCCCTGATGCTGAACAGGATTTTTGGGAGGGCCCATGGTAAAAGCGTCAAATTGGAGTGGGTGCCTATCATTTTCTATGTTGCAACACAGGGGACAGTGTTCAAATAGGCAAACATTGTGTCCAACAACCTCTCAGCCTGCATTGCTTCAGCATTAGGAGGGGTGTCCCAGAAGAGATCAAAGTTCTACATGAGCTCTATATTGATAGATTGCATACTTTGCAACCAACCCTTCCCCAATCTGAGGTGTATCTGGGACCAGGAAAGAACACCAGTCTACTCAGCATATAAGCCACTGTGGGCCTACAAATACCAAAGTCACTATAGGGAAGTGTGTGAGCACTTCATTATGCCATTGTATACCCTGATTTTCTTAAAAGAGTGCAACTGCATGTCCAAGGAGGCATTGCAGGTGATTGAAGAATATGCAAACTATTACTTGACTGAGGATGGATTATATTTTAGAATGTTTGGATGCTCTAGAGCACCCTCACTACTGCCTAAGTATGCCACTGACTATGTAGTCCACAAAGAGGCAGTTAGACAAGTATTTTTAGATGGCCCATAGGGAGCCTTCTGTTTGAACATAAGAAAGCAGCTTACCCTCCTTTGCCATTCAGGTTGGGAAGCTACAACACTAAGGTGAAGAAAGCTGACGAATTCATGGAAGAGTTGGGGAAATTCCATTTTGGGGAAATGTGTTTCCACAGGAATGATTCCAGGAATAAGGTTGCAGAGCACTGCAAAGAGGTGAATGTACATTTTGAATACACAAGCCACTAGGACAGAGAGGAATCCATTTTCCACAATGCACAAAATATAATAGGCTTAAGAAGAAGGTTTAAGAATAAAATCACCACCAAAGGTGGAAAAGGACAGGATGAGCAAGCAAAGGCAGAGGAGGAAGAAACTAGAAAAAGAAATGAAGATGTTAGGAGACTAGCACAAGAGGCCGAAAGCTGGCTCAGAGGAGAAGAGGAGGAAAAGAGAAGAGCTACACTAGAAGCAGCTAGAAAGGCAGAAGAAGCTGTTAAGAGCAAGGAAGAGGAAAAGAAAAGAAAGATGGATGAGGAGCTGAAGAAGCAGGAAGCAGAAAAGCTAAAGCTGATAGAGACAGTGACAGAGCAATCAACTTTCGATACAGCAGACAGTCAGGCTCA
Organism: Pseudotsuga menziesii; assembly: GCA_001517045.1. Taxonomy (NCBI): domain Eukaryota; kingdom Viridiplantae; phylum Streptophyta; class Pinopsida; order Pinales; family Pinaceae; genus Pseudotsuga; species Pseudotsuga menziesii. Next base: position 532,482 of record LPNX010236822.1, read on the forward strand.
GGACTTGGGGAACCTTGATATTCAAGATCCTAAGGCAGCTGCTGGCAGCACACCAGGATAGGCTATGGTCCCCACCCTTAGGCTAATCCCATTTGAGCAGAAGAAAGGGGAGGAGGTACCAGATTTCAACACTATCTTTTATGATAGGGAAAAGAAGAGGATAGTAAAGAGGAGAGAGAGAAAGGTCAAAACTGGGGGACAATCCGGTAAAATGATTAATGATACAACTGTAGTATATGGGACGGGCAAGGACCCTTGGTTCACTATTAGAGCAGGGGCTGCATTGATCAACGCTTACAAGGACAATGTAGATCAAATAATGACTAATCTCGAATAGTCAAAGAAGTCCTCTTCCCAGCTCAAAGATACCCTAAGAAGAGAAAGAGAGGAAAATAATAGGTTGAAAAGAAAATTTGAAGACATACAACGAGAAATAAAGTCTTTAAAAGCTGAGCTCCAGTCCCTCCAAGTAGAGAAGATATCTATGGAGGCTGTCCAAGAAAGTCTGGAGAAAGTGCAACAAGAATGTCAAAGGTTGAGGGCAGAAAAGGAGTCGCTTCTAGGCAGGATAGGGGAGTTGGAGCTGCAGAAGGCTACCTTGGAGGGATCTGAGAGGCAATCTCAGGGGTAGAATGCAAAACTTAAAGAGCAGATTACCTCGTTGATAGCATCCCTAGAAGAAGCCAAGGAACAGCGGGTCAGTCTTCAGCCATTCAAGGACCACATTCTGGCACAGAGAAGCAAGATGCACCAGCTGCAAGTGGCCATAGAGGAGGAGAGGTGCAAGGTCTTGCAGGTGGATAATCGGCTGGAAGAGATTTTGGAAACCTCTTCATATTTTGTTGACAGATCGCAGGACATCTTAGAAGTCCTGACAGGAAGGATGGCGAGATTAGAAGCGAATGAAGAAACCCCTGCAGATCTACCATCAAATGATCAACAAGCCCCAAGGAAAGACTATGATTTACTGGAGTTTGCCATAAACACAGTCGAAGAATTCAAGAAGGCTGTCAAGAAGACAAAGGGGGCTTGTGTATAATTCTTCAGAAGACTTTTGATCACTTATAATCACTGCCAGGTTGAGGCTGAACAGAGAATGGATACCTTTCCAGACCACATCCTGTTTTTGGAGATTTTGCAAAGAAGATATCAAGGAGATGAACAAAGGATACATCACATTAAAGCGTTAGACGAGCAGACCCTGAGGAATGAAGTAGATCATTCCGCGGTTAGTGTGCAGCTTTTAGAAGACCAACTTCACCTAAGCGCAACAGGAATAGAATTCATAAGAAATCAGGCTTCTAAGTTCGAAATAAATATTTGTTTCCTAGAACCTTCTGAATTCAAAAGTATTGCCTCAGAAGCTTCAGCATGGAAGAAATTTTTGAATAGTCAAGAGGGACACTCCTCATGAGCATTTTATTCATTTTATTGTAATATATTGTAATTTTGATAAGCACTTAACGAAAGAAAAGTATGGGAGGTGAAGAGTTGGGGAAGCCCAAGAGTCATGCATGGGCAACCCAACAGTCTTGTTCTTTTTTGTATAAATATAGAGACTCTAAACAGGAAGAAGGACTTTTTTCCCAGTTAGATTGGAAGACATATTGTAAGAATAACTATTTCCTTTTGCAATAAATAATTACAGTTTTCCTGTTAGAGAAATCCTGGTGGAATGTTCAAATGTTATGCTATGGATTTGTTGAAGAGGAACTATTTCGTTTTTAGCTTTGTGTCCATTAACTGTGAGATCATTCTAACTCTTTGAACCTATGTTCTGGCATGAATGATCTCTGGTTTGTTTATGAAAATTTCCACTATGAGTAATGAATGTTGTTCATAGACAATTGGCTATCTGGTTGTTCAAATATCTTTAAATGTTCATGTGTTTGAAAGAAGTATCAGCTATCTATGATTTCTTTTTATAATGCATGCACAAAATACATTACTCATTAATAAGTGACAATCTTGCTCCCTAGGGATAGGTTAGGCAATTAGTTTTAATTTCTTGATGTATGCGTGATTTAGATGCAAGAGAGCCTAAGACAAGAGGTAAGAACCTGCGCATCACATTGTGAACACTCCTTGCATTCTCAATCAATCTGCATTTTAGATAGGCATTTGCATGTCATACTTAAAACTCAAAAAATATAAAAATATATACGGTGGATCGGGTTGCAACCGATAAAACCTTTTATTTTTGTTGCTTGACCTACGGTAGTCGAACTGCAAACCGGACGGATTCCCTACACCAAACAGTCACGGGCTAGTTAGGAACGTTGACCGGGGAGGATCCCTTGCTATTGTTGCCTGTGAATTTCCAGGCCTCAACAGTAACTGGCGCTAGAAGGAGGGCCGCCAATGCATGGCTGGCTGAGGAAACCCATTTTCTTGAAATAACCCCACCAGTGATAATTTTTAAAGTAGTTTGCGTCCTGATCCAAATACTCAAGAGAATAGGGAACATCTGTTTGCTGTGGACAACCAAGTGATAAATGATTTGAGGAGACACACATGGGCCTATGTAAAGAGTATTGGAGGATTACCCATCATCCCTAATTTACCCCGAAGAGAATACAAGAAGAAAGATCGTCCCATCTTCAAAGATTCAGTGTTGGTTGGATACTTGGAAGAGTTAGTAGAAGGAGCATTACATGAGGTTGTTCAGCCTTTGAATCAAGTGGGCACAAACACACCTTACAGTTCACCTGTTAATACTCATGTTCCTTCGCCTCCTCACTCTCCATCCAGACTCATGGCAGGTGTAAATGCAAACCAACCTCACCCACCAAATCCACCACCAGCTTGGAAAGCCAGATCACCCTTGAACCTAACACCTCCATTGCATGACTTACCTCAAGCTTTTGAGAAGTTGCTGCCTAAGTTTGATCCTAATAAGAAGGTTGTAGTAGATGACCACTTGCAAAGTTTCTATTTTGCAATAGAAGGATTAAGGGATGGGGAATATGAGGATGTTGTTTGTAGACTTTTCCCACATACCCTTAAAGGAGCAGCAACATCCTGGTACTTTGGTTTTCCTGCAAACTCTATCCCAGATTGGGATAGCTTTGAAAGGAATTTTAGAAACAAGTATGCAGCCCAAAAGATGCATGCAGCACTGATGAAAGGTCTAGGCTCTTTAAAAAAGGAAAGGAATTAGAGAAGATACACAGTTTCACTCGAAGATTTTCAGCTTACCTCAAGAACTTCTCTGCAACCCTTAAGCCTTCCAATAAAGTTCTATTTGAGTATTATACCTCAACTTTAGGTCCTGACTTAGCTATATTTGCAAAAGCTCAAGTTAATCCTACGTTAGCTGAGACTTATGAAGAAGCAGAAAGAGTAGAGGCTTAAAAGGAAAGTATAGAGGATTATCCCGAGCAATCTGGAGAAAAAACTGTCGGGGAAAAAGCCTTATTGCTGTCTAAACCTAAAGAGGAGCAATCACATGATTTTGAGGGAATGTTAAAGATGATGCAAAAGCTCTCCAACAGAATAATAGATTTGGAGAAGGAAAAAGAATCTTAGAAAGCGTATAAGCCTTATTACCAAAAAAGGGAAGATAACAACCAATGCAAGACCCCTCCACATGGTTCAGCATCAATGAATCTGACAGAGGTAGGGAAGGATAATTTCTGCACTTTTCACCAACAACCCCATTTTGAAAAGAATTGTCCTCAATGGTTAAATTCAATGACATTGGTAATGAATCAGCTCTTGGACTCTAAATTGACTAAGGACAATGATGAAGGGGAAAATGGTAATAAGACCATGAAAAAACAAGAAAATGATACCATGCTTTTATGGGATTGTGTCTCGCTATTTGATACAGAAAAAAGTACTCTTAAATCTGAGAACATACCAACAACAACAAAAGACATGGATTTGATAAATAAAGACAATACAATAATCTCAAAAATTAAGAAGTTGCAAGAGAATGTCAGGAGACAGTCAAAGAACAATGTTGAGGATAAAGTACCTGAAATTGCCATTTTCGGCCAAGAGACGAAGCAGATCAACAAGCCTGCTAAACCTATGAAAGAACAAGTAGGTGTTAACAAAGAAAATACTGAAAAGCCTGAAGAGCCAGAAGAAGAGATGCCCACTGAAAACCAACCTGTAGAGGAAGAGGTCGAATCAATTGGGGAAGAGAAAGCTAGAACCCCACCTTTCCTTTTGACTCTGGAAATTAGTAAATCATAAGGTGCATAATTGTTTGGTAGACTCTGGATCATCAGTGAATGTTATGCCACTCGCAGTTTGCAAACAAATTAACGAACAGCTAAAACCTACTACTTGGGAAGTCACTCAACTAGACAAAACTAATGTCAAAGTAGTGGGAGAAATGGAGAATGTTCTCATTCGTTTATCTGTAAATAACAAGATATGTCAATTTATTGATATTGTGGTGGCTGACATACCGGATGGATATGGAATTATTCTGAACCGTGACTGGTCCAAAAGGTTAAAAGGGTATTTTGCTTCAGATTGGTCACATTTGTGGTTGCCTCAAAAGGGGATCCAAAATCGGATCAAAATTTTAAGAGAACCTTGCATGAAACACAATATCACCAAGTTGGAAGAAAGTAATGAATCTGCTAATTTTGTTTTGGGGAATTATCTAATGGAGCTTGAACTAAGATATCATGCCTTAGAAAAAGCCAGCAATATGACTGACACTCAGCCTGATCTCCTTCGACTTTCATAGGCTGATGAGATTGATTGTAAATCAGTAGACATGGTTTCGAATTCAAAAATAGCAGAATTAGACCATGGTTAGGTATCTCATGTCTGCAATCCAGCCTAGCCCCTTGACTCATAAGTTGAAAGGTTTTTAGGGGAGGGCACAATTTTATTTTTCTTTTGATTTAATGACCTTGTACATAAATAATTTGATGCAATTTTGCTTTGATTTACCGCTTTTATTTCTGGTTATTTTGGTTTGTTTTTGAATAAAAGAGGCAAACTTTTGGTTGCATGGAAAGCATCAGGGTTCTCGATTAACTAAAATCTTTGGGAAAGGACCTTCATTTTATCTTGAAATGATAGAATTTCTTCTAGTAGGTAGTTTTCCTAGGTGGCTATGCACTCATTGAAGTCCTGCTTAACCCCTGAAAATAACTCGGAATTAAAAAGTCTGGAATACTATTTCGAGGCTCCATCCATTTCACATCTAAGATGTCCTAGGGAGTGATAGCAAAGGACCCACAGAAAGGAAGCAAGGTAAACAGTTTATTATATATAAATGATCCCATGCCATGATTTCAAAAGCCTAAAGGCTATTAAGAGTCAAAAATCCTAAAAGAAGCAATACATATCAAAGCAGAGTATCAGAAATATGAATATAAAGCTGCTAAAAGCTCTTCTGCGTTCGTGAGCTGAAAAGTAAATACATCTCTCACACAAAAGGACACTATGGATGGAAAAGCCTGAATAAAAATTCAGAAAGAGAGCAGATGGAGGAATCATAAGAACAAAAAAATCAAAAGGGCACAAAAGTGCAAGTGGCATGGGAATGAGGAACAAATGAATAGTTCTGTTTGCCATATGTTACGATCCTATGGTTTCCAAGCTAGAAATTACCCACAGACAAAGTTAAAATAAATCTCACCTACTAAGCCTCAAAAGAGTTATCCGAACTTTAAATATTTTGCGTTTCCTTCCCAAAGAATGGACTGACATCAATGATTTAAATACATGTGTTTGCCATCTTAGGAATACAAGCATCTAGAAGAATTCAACTTATGAGCTTGATGATTAAACAGTTTTTTTTAACTGGGAGGAAGTTGATTTAGAAATCTGGGGTTCACCAGGTAGTCGCCAATTGTTGCAGCTGCAACTTTTTTCCCAATATTCAAAAAAATTTGGGACCCTCCTTTAATTCGTTTTTTGGCTCAGTTTTGGTTTTGCTTGATGTTTGAATAAAGATTACTTTTAGGCAGGCAACGTTTTAATGTTTGAATTAATTTTTGCCTCGCCATCGGAAGTGTTTTGGACTTTGAGTCAGGAGTCTAGTCGTCTGCGCGTCCACCATTGCCAAAAAGAACCGGACATCAATTCCGAAGTCAAGTGTATTTGGTCTTCGACATTTTTCTTTATCGGTAGTTGTTTAGAGATCCCGTCGGAGCCTTTGTCTATACGTCTTTCACTGTTGCGGAAAATGTTCTGCAAAGTTGTCCGAGAATGTTTCATCCTCTTCTGATACCCGCCATTTTTTCTCGCCAGTCCTTGGTTTTTTTTCGACTTTCACCGTTGCAGCTCTAGAAAGCACTATGATTCCGATAATTTGATTTATCCGCTTGATCGATGTTTTCGCTTGAGACATGTTCATTCTTACTCTGTTTCGCTAGTCTGCAAAACTCGTTTCTGTTACAGGTTTGCTGTTGCAGCTCTCTAATCATCTTTGGACCCAAATCCCTAGTCTCGCGAGCTTCGATGCGAGTGTTGATTTGTTTCTCCCGCCAACGCCGTTGCGGGCGTTCTGATGTTTTCTTCATTCGTCGTCGCAGAGGAGATAGTAATATGATCGCCGATCCCGTAGCCTTTCTGTCACCCGATGATATTATTTTTTCTCACCAATTGCATGTTGACCACAACATATATATTTTGGGTTTGGGGGTTTATTATTTTATTGTTTTTTTTTGGCGATTTCTCCGTGCTATCGTTTTCGCTCAAGCAGACCAAGAATTTTGCTGTCGGTACCTTCACTCCTAGGTGGCTCCACCGTGGAAGCTCACTGGTTTTCCTCCACCAGCCGCATAGCATAGTGCCAGGTAGGCCCTTGTGCCCATTTTTTTGTTCCGTTTGATTGGTCGAACTACTTTTGTTGTCTCCTGGGTTATTGTTTTCCTAGGTTTTCCCATCCCGGCCTGTATATATTCTCGAGTTAAATAATATGACTGCCCGGTGGGGGCTTTCTTAGTTTTGCAATGATGACTCTTGTGGTCGTTGAGGGTTTGCAGACCACACTCGATTGCTGGGGAAACCAGTGCAGATGGCCGTTACGCTGTCCACACCAGATTCCTCCAGTCTTGCGTGTCGCCGTCTGAGGGGGCGTTTTCATGGTTTTTTGCCAAGATGTCGTGAGTCTGGTTCCACAGTTCGGTCACCCTCGTCTTCATGAACCAGGACCGCAATGGTTTTTTTACTTCCCACTTAGGGTGAGACTGTTCAAATTTGAATCCGAACCCTGAACCAGTCTAGAACCAGTCTAGGTTAGAATTTCATTACCCAGTCAGACCGTGAAGTGAGCATTTTATAGCAAGTAGCTCCCCCTTGTCTTCTAGTGTGCTACCACTTGCAGCATCCTCACTTGAGCTGGTTTTAGTTTTAGGCACCTTTTGTCTTTCGTGTAGCATGTAGGCCGTCGTGGCGAGAGGGGGTTTTGGGACTATGTTCATGTTGACAAGAGGAGGGGGATTTTCGTCGGCCGTGATTTTCTAAGTTAAATCTGCAAATTGTTGGGCGTGAGCTGGTTTTAGTTTTTGGATAGGAGCATTTGGTTTTTGAACATTGTTTGCTCATTTTTCTTAGCTGCACTTATGATTAGCATAGATGAGGTAAAATGCTTATATAGTTGTCTTTATTTTTGAATTTCATCTGGAAATGACCCAATAGAACCTAAAAGAAATTCATGTATATGACAGGGAAATTCCTCAGAATTCAAGATGTCTAAACGTCAGAAGAAGAAGGCTCCCGTAGTTGAAGAGGAACCCGAAGTCGAAATCATTACCAGAGTCGAATACACCTACGAGGACACCAAATGCATAGTTGGTGTGGAACCCAAATATCAATGGGGGGGAATTTACAGGTTGATAATGTGCCGAGAAGTAACTGACCTAGGTTTTGAGGAAGAAACCATCTATGCCAATATAGAGAGATCTTCCTTGATGAAAATTGCTACTAGACCTGAGCTCTTTCCATGCTCAGAGGTGATTGGGTGGATTCTGCCCAGGGCAGATGTAACCACCATGATTTTGGAAAACATTGCTAAACAGGGTTATGCTGCTTATAGCCCTGGGTATGTGGCACTGGCTTACCACTTACCAGAAGCATAGGTGTACTTAACTGAGGACTGGCTGAGGACAATTAAGATGGACCTAGTCGAGCCACTAAAGAGGATGCTCATGCCTGGCGAGAAATTTAGAACTAGACAGACCGGAGAATATGACACTGCAAGTCTAAGAACCCCTTACAGGTTCATTGCCCTAATGCTGAACAGGATTTTCGGGAGGGAACACAGTAAAAGCTTCAAATTGGAGTGGGTGCCTATCATTTTCTATGTTGCAACATAGGGGACAGTGTTCAACTAGGCAAACATCGTGTCCAACAGCCTCTCAGCCTGCATTGCTTCAACATTAGGAGGGGTGCCCCAGAAGAGATCAGAGTTCTACATGAGCTCTATATTGATAGATTGCATACTGTGCAACCAACCCTTCCCCAATATGAGGTGTATCTGGGACCGGGAAAGAACACCAGTCCACTCAGCATATAAGCCACTGTGGGCCCACAAATACCACAGTCACTATAGGGAAGTGTGTGAGCACTTCATTATGCCATTGTATACCTTGATTTTCTTGAAAGAGTGCAATTGTATGTCCGAGGAGGCATTGCAGGTGATTGAAGAATATGTAGACTATTACTTGACTGAGGATGGATTATATTTCAGAATGTTTGGATGCTCTAGAGCACCCTCACTACTGCCTAAGTATGCCACTGACTATGTAGTCCACAAAGAGGCAGTTAGACAAGTATTTTTAGATGGCATAGGGAGCTTTATGTTTGAACATAAGAAAGCAGCTTACCCTCCTTTTCCATTCAGGTTGGGAAGCTACAAGTTCACTAGGGTGAAGAAAGCTGATGAATTCATGAAAGAGTTGGGGAAATTCCATTTTGGGGAAATGCGTTTCCATAGGAATGATTCCCGGAATAAGGTTACAGAGCACTGCAAAGAGGTGAATGTACATTTTGAATACACAAGCCACTGGGACAGAGAGGAATCCATTTTCCGTAGTGCACAAAATATAACATCCTTAAGAAGAAGGTTTAAGAAGAAAATCACCACCAAAGGTGGAAAATGACAGGATGAGCAAGCAAAGGTAGAGGAGGAAGAAACTAGAAAAATAAATGAAGATGCTAGGAGACTAGCACAAGAGGCCGAAAGCTGGCTCAAAGGTGAAGAGGAGGAAAAGAGAAGAGTTGCACTAGAAGTAGCTAGAAAGGCAGAAGAAGCTACCAAGAGCGAGGAAGAGGAAAAGAAAAGAAAAATGGATGAGGAGCTGAAGAAGCAGGAAGCAGAAAAGCTAAAGCTAATACAGACAGTGATAGAGCAATCAACTTTTGATACAGCAGACAATCAGGCTCAGGACTTGGGGAACCCGGATATTGAAGATCTTGAGACAGTTGCTAGCAGCACACTAGGACAGGCTATGGTCCCCACCCTTAGGATAATTTCGTTTGAGCAGAAGAAAGGGGAGGAGGTACCAAATTTCAACACTATCTTTTATGATAGGGAAAGAAAGAGGATAGTAATCAGGGCCGAGAGAAAGGTCGAAACTGGGGGACAGTTTGGTAAAATGATTAATGATACAACTGTAGTATATGGGATAGACAAGGACCCTTGGTTCACTATCAGAGTGGGGGCTGGATTGATCCACGCTTCCAAGGACAATGTAGATCGAATAATGACTAATCTCGAATAGTCAAAGAAGTCATCTTCCCAACTCAAAGATACCCTAAGAAGAGAAAGAGAGGAAAATAATAGGTTGAAAAGAAAATTTGAAGACATACAATGAGAAATAAAGTCTTCAAAAGCTGAGCTCTAGTCCCTCCAAGTAGAGAAGATATCTATGGAGGCTGCCCAAGAAAGTCTGGAGAAAGTGCAGCAAGAATGTCAAAGGTTGAGCACAGAAAAGGAGCAGCTGCTAGGAAGGATAGGGGATTTGGAGCAGCAGAAAGATACCTTGGAGGGATCTGAGAGGCAATCTCAAGGGCAGAATGCAGAACTTAAAGAGCAGATTACCTTGTTGATAGCAGCCCTAGAAGAAGCCAAGGAACAGTGGGTCAGTCTTCGACCGATCAAGGAGCACATTTTGGCATAGAGAAGCAAGATGCACCAGCTACAAGTGGCCATAGAGGAGTAGAGGTGCAAGGTCTTGCAGGTGGATAATCGGCTGGAAGATATTTTGGAAACCTCTTCATATTTTGTTGACAGATAGCAGGACATCTTAGAAGTCCTGACAGGAATGATGGCGAGATTAGAAGCGAATGAAGAAACCCCTACAGATCTACCATCAAAAGATCAACAAGCCCTAAGGAAAGACTATGATTTACTGGAGTTTGCCATAAACACAGCCGAAGAATTCAAGAAGGCTGTCAAGAAGACAAAGGGGGCTTGTGCAGAATTCTTCAGAAGACTTTTGATCACTTATAATCGCTGCCAGGTTGAGGTTGAACAGAGAATGGATACCTTTCTAGACCACAGTCTGTTTTTGGAGATTTTGCAAAGAAGATATCAAGGAGATGAACAAAGGATACAACACATTAAAGCTTTAGATGAGCAGACCCTGAGGAATGAAGTAGATCATTCTGTGGTTAGTGTGCATCTTTTTGAAGACCAACTTCAGCTGAGCACAGCCAGAATAGAAGTCATAAGAAATCAGGCTGCTAAGTTCGAAATAAATATTCATTTCCTAGAACCTTCTGAATTCGAAAGTATTGCCTCAGAAGCTTCAGCATGGAAGAAATTTTTGAATAGTCAAGCAGGACCCTCCTCATGAGCATTTTATTCATTTTATTGTAATATATTGTAATTTTGATAAGCACTTGATGAAAGAAAAGTATGGGAGGTGAAGAGTTGGGGAAGCCCAAGAGACATGTGTGGGCAGCCCAACAGTCTTGTTCTTTTTTGTATCAATATAGAAAATCTAGACAGGAAGAAGGAATTTTTTCCCAGTTATATTGGAAGACATATTGTAAGAAGAACTATTTCCTTTTGCAATAAATAATTACAGTTTTCCTGTTGGAGAAACCCTGGTGGAATGTTCAAATGTTATGCTATGGATTTGTTGAAGAGGAACTATTTCGTTTTTAGCTTTGTGTCCATTAACTGTGAGATCGTTCTAACTCTTTGAACTTATGTTTTGGCATGAATGATCTCTGGTTTGTTTATGAAAATTTCCACTATGAGTAATGAATGTTGTTCATAGACAATTGGTTATCTGGTTGTTCAAATATCTTTAAATGTTCATGTGTTTGAAAGAAGTATCAGCTATCTGTGATTTCTTTTTATAATACATGCACAAAATACATTACTCATTAATAAGTGACAATCTTGCTCCCTAGGGATAGGTTAGGCAATTAGTTTTAATTTCTTGCTGTGTGTGTGATTTAGATGCAAGAGAGCCTAAGACGAGAGGTAAGAACCTACGCATCACATTGTGAACACTCCTTGCATTCTCAATCAATCTGCATTTTAGATAGGCATTTGCATGTCATACTTGAAACTCAAAAAATACAAAAATATATATGGTGGAGCGGGCCGCAACCGGTAAAACCTTTTATTTTTGTTACTTGACCTATGGTAGCCAGACCGCAAACCGGACGGATTCCCTGGACCAAACAGTCATGGGCTAGTTGGGAACGTTGACTGGGGAGGATCCCTTGCTGTTGTTGCCTGCGAATTTCCAGGCCTCAACAGAACCTAATTGCATTGTATAATCAAATTCAATCAAGGATCACACTATATAGAATTATTTATATATAGTTTTTTAAATATAATAAAATTGTTTTATAGTTTCAATTATGTTTAAAATATTTAAATTATTAAGAATTCATTTCTTATATAGTTATTTTTAAAATGTAAGAAAATTGTTTTATAGTTTCAATCTTATTTTAAATATTGAAATTATTGAGAATTCAATCAAATTATATAGAATTATTCATATAGGTATTTTAAAAATGTAATAAAATTGTTTTTTTATAGTTTCAATTATATTTTAAAAATTGAAATAAAGATTTAGTTTAGCATGGAATAATTGAAAGTGAAAATTATATCTATCTTTTTTGAGTTAAAATGGATATATATATATATATGTGTGTGTGTGTGTGTGTGTGTGTGTGTGTGTGTGTGTGTGTGTGTAGATAATCGTAATTTTATTATAAGTAATGAAATTACATCTACAGAATGTATGTATGCATATATTTACAAAAAAAGAGCCTTGCAGTTCTCGAAAATATTGAAAAAATTTGCCGAAGTTAATGTCTATGTATATAGCCCGCACGGGTGTGGCTCATTGGTGGTTCAGTTGTTATGAATTCACTTGTTGTAAATTGGAGGTCACAAGTTCAAATCCCACCCGAATTTACCTGTGTCCCATGTCTTGCAGTGGGTGTGGGGCACCTGGGGGTATAGTGGTAGCGGTAATGGATCCCTGGACCTCGTGTCACGCGAGTACCAGCCTAGCTCCAATTGTCGATTCCCTTAGTTACCAAAAACAAGTCTATGTATATATTATTGGTGCTTTAACAACATGTCTTCAAGTGCTTCTATGTATTTGTGGTCATAAGCAAAACAGAGCCATCAGAATGGCTCATATAGATCTGCCAAAAAAACCTTATAAAAAACTGTAAATCTTTTATTAGAGAGTACCCAAATACTTTATAGTTTTTACACATATTGTATCTCTATGAAGGCTCTGTGATAATACTCATAGATTTCTTCTATATGTGTTTTTGAGATCTTCCAGACTCATGTTCCATCTTTAACCCTTCCTTTGAGAGCTTGTTCGCTTCTGTGTTTCTTTTCATGTACACATGGTGACAGGTTATGACGTCAAAATTTTCCATAAGTCTGTATACTTCTTCATAATCGGACTGAGATTTATAATTCTGCATTTTTAAATTTTACTGACCCAATTGATCACAACCATTGAGTCCCCAAAGATCTGAATGTCTTTGTAGTTTTTTTCTAAGGAAAAACAAAGAAGGAGCTTTAGCACAAGGAGTTCTGCAAAATTATCAGTCTCCTTCCCAAATCCCATTTGTATTTTGAAGTGATGGTGCTGAGATAGGAAAAGGGTTGCTCCCCCCCCCAACAAATAAGATAATGTGAGGCGTCGTAAAAAAAATCGCATGGTTGTGTGAAATTTATGTGTTCCTTGGTAATGATATGAATTGTTGGGGTATATTTGGCTTGAGGAAAGTATGACATAACATCTAGTCCCTATCTTGCAATGATATCGGATGCTTTGCCCTAAAATATGGTTGAGTTTCTTATCAGCAAAGTACCCCAAATGTGTATAAGGGGCAAAGCTTTCAAGGAAGCAAAATTGTTTGAATTTGTCGATGAACTCTAAGCGTCTTCCCAGTTTTGGCCTTTCTAGACCATATCTGAGTTTAAGAGAGTTTGTGAGACATTCCAAATTTGTTTTGTGAAGGGACGGGACACAAAAATGTGTATAATGCTTTCGTCGCCATTTTTGCATAGGGTGCACCATCCTGAGCCTTCCAGGGTTCTATTTTTCATTTCGTTCCAAGTTGGGATCTTATTATCCAGAGCACGCCACATGAACAAATTTTCTTTTAGAGGGAAATTTAGTTTCCAAATAGCTTTCTGCCACCAAGGGGGGTCTTCTTATTGTGTTGTGGAGCTTAAGTGTTGATATCCAATGTTGGGGGTGTATTTTTAATGAGACGCATGACCCCAAATGAGTTCATCTATCAAGTCAGTTAGTTTGAGCCATTTTGAGATTGTTTGTATATCTAAGCCAATCTGCAATTAAGAAATCTGGGATCTCCATATTTATATCCCTTTCCACCCTTGTTGCCAGATATTTGTAGACCTTGGATCAGATATGTGATTGAGGTGGTAGTATCCCTTCTAGTTTAGGTGTTGTATGAGTGGTTGATATTAAATTGAGCACATAGATCTGTGGACCAACACACAACTCACAAGATAGATTAAACAATTTTACTCAAAAATTGAAGAATGAAACAATGCAAAAATGGCTTGCAACTGTGAATGCTTTCATTAATCAAAAGTAATTGGATAATTAATTACAATGCAATACACTGGTATTAATAACTAGACAATTTGAATGCATGAGAGAGGAATTCGAATTGATTGACTCTACCTAACTGGATGGATAACTGGGCATGTCTAAATCATTATCGGAGCTCAACTAGTTAGCCCTAGTTGCCTCAATCAGTGCACCAGTTAGTTAGAATTAGTTAACTAGCCTAAGTGAATGTGGTAGATGAGGAATTGTGCCTTCCCACGTGTAATAAATCAATGACTGGCGCTAACTGGATGTAATTGAAAGTAATTGACTCCTAACTAGGCTTAACTAGACACTAACTGAACTCAACTGAAGGAGGTTGGTTCCAGCACTCCTAGTGGCTCCTAAATTGTAGGGATTGATCTATGAGGCTCCTAAACTGATGCATGTAAGTACAGTCAGTGGTACTTAGCCTCAATTAGTGTTCCCCGTACTCAAGTAATTGGTACATGTGGCCTAGTTAAACAATGTGGACCCAATGATGCTAGTGACTAAATATAGACTAAAAGACTCCTAATTTAGACATGATTGACCAAATTGGACAAGGGAGGATTATAATCCTAACACCCCCCCTGAATGCTAACTTGGAAAATCTGTGGGCCCTAGTAACTAAGGCCATAGGTCACCCATTATAGCTAAAGCAAAGTACCTACTTAATACAAGGAACTGGGGAAAAAACCACATGGGAAAAAATCCGCCCCTCTAACTAAGCAGGTAAAACCAGGATTCAAGTTTGAAAAACTTGAAAACATGTTGTTGCAACCTTCATCTCTGTGGTGTAGCAAAGAAGCATGCATGATGCTTTGTGCACAGGTATCCTGGGGCCTGGCATGTAGACTTCTCCATCTTCTCCCAAAATGATGATGGAAGGAAGGAGGAATGTAACCTTTGCCTCTTTTGGATGAAGAGGTGTATGATCCACTATGTTCTTCTGAGAGAAATGTAGCTGATCAAGCCTTGCCATGAAGCATCTCACAGGGAGTTTGTTTCATCTATGTGCATGACATAGCGCAAGGTTCTCTTTCTAAATCTTTTGTGTGTCAGATGGATTTTCGTTCATTTTCCTAGCTGCCTGCTTGGAAGTAGGACTGGATCTGGATCTGAATCACCCTGAATCTCAATCTCATAGACTGATACAACTAGTTCTACTTATGAATTTGAAATACTAGTGGAAACAACAAAAGGAGTAGATAGAATGTTTTTACCTCCCCTTTCAAGTGGTAGCTGAGAGTGCACTAGATCTGAAAATGGCAGGAAGTGTGAGAATTCATCTGCCTTGGAGGCATGATTTTCAACACCCTTTGTCATCTACCTTGGAGGCATGATTTTCAACACCCTTTGTTATGATGTTCCCAGTAGAGATATCTATGATCTCCACTGAGTCAAGACCAAATGTCACTCAGTTTGGAGGGACAGTGTGAGTCATCTGGTATACAGATAACATATTTGCAGCCAAGGAGGGCACATACAGCACATCTTTGAACTTTCCATGTTCAATATTGATAGAACCCTTCCCTTTGGTTCGAATTTGACTGTCCTTACCCATGAGAATGCAAGGCCATCAGTAGACTACAAAGAAGAGAATGATTCTCTGGATGAAACCATATGATTGGAAGCTCCTGAATCAATGAGGATCAGATGTTTTCTTGAACAACTTGTCTTCAATGCATGGCATGTCTCATCATGTTCTTCAGTTTATTCTCTATGGTCATCCTTCCTTGTGCCAGCAGGTACAGTAATGTTATAATTCTTCAAAAGAAGATCCATTTCATCAATTGTTCTTCTCATACAAGAGATTTCTAGATGAAAGCTCCTTCCATAGTAAGAACAAAGCGTATATCCTTTTCCATTCTTCTTGCTTCTCCTTCAACCTGAGGGCTAATCTAACTGCTCTTTCTCCATAGGAGGGTCATTTTTATGCTTCCCCTTACCATTCGTGGCCTTATGTCCTCCAGAAACCAATGCTTGATCTTTGGAAGATCGAATGATCCCCATTTGGATCAACATGTCATGCTCATTGGTGAGAGATTCAATGAAGGCATTAAGAGTTGGCATCTTCCAATTTGGTGTAGTGAGCTTCCCGAAATGAAAGGTTGATACAAAGACTGAGTAGTCTGCACCAAGTTTTGAGAGGATGGAAAGGATGAGTTGATCATCCTCCTTCTCAACCTTGCACAGCTTCAACTGGAGCACCAAGTGCTTGAATTTGGTGAAGAAATCATTTAGAGTTTCAAAGTTTCCTGGGTGAAGAGAAATCAGCTCATTCTCTAGCTGATAGATCCTCATGCCATCTTTCTTATCAAACAAGGAAGCAAGCTTATGCCAAACCTCCTTGGGAGTCTTCAATTCATTGATATGAAAGAGAATATCTCTAGAGATTTACAGGAATAGCCATCTGTAAGCTTCATCAATCCTATTCCAGTATTGTTCTTTGTCAACATAATGAACCGGCTCTGCCTCTGTCTCCATTATGAGTTTGAACAGTCTTTTGGAGCAAAGATGCATCTCCATGTCCTCCTTCCACTATTGGTATTTGAAAGGAGTGAGAAGCTCCATTGGAGGGTCCATTGTGCTGCTGTAGCGAATGCAGTAAAGGAGACTGAGCTGCTCTAGTGAATGCAAACCACTTATACTATGAAACGAGAACTCGACACAGTTCTCGTTTTTGTCTCTCCTAATTTTAGTAGCTATTTTTACCCCCGTTTCAAAAATGGTTGATG
>LPNX010236825.1:4106-112795 GCA_001517045.1 Pseudotsuga menziesii
CCTTTTGTTACCATTGTATGAAACCAAAGTAACACCTTACTTAAAAACTTATGGATATCAAATAAGATATTTTGGCCCATAATACTCATCTATATATCCTCACATACATACATACATGCATGCATACATATCTATAAGAGGAGAATTCCAATGCTTAACTTTCTTAGATCACACATTTTCTTACCTAGATTCCTCATCCTTATAATGGCAATCAAAATTAAACATTTCCTCACATTTAATGTATCTATATTTACCACAAACATAGTTTTACTATTGAAATTTTATAGTTTTATTTTATAACCTAGAATTTGATGCTACTTAATGTAAATCCTTTATGGCTTTAAGATTAAAAAAAAATATTAAAACTAGAGACAATAATTTTGACCTCCATATATGTGGATATGTTGAATTCTATGGAAAAGTTATCCATTCACCATAAGAATTAAGATTAAATTCCTTTGTGAATGAGAAAATTATTTTTCTCTACCCCCTCCCCTTTTAATACTTGCAAAACCTTAAGTTGGAATCTTTTATTTCATGTCCAGTTTGTCAACTTTGTGATCTTGGAAGAGAGCAAGAAGTAAGAAGAGAAGTAAGGGTTTCTTGGTTGTTTTTATTACAAGGAAGTAGTTTTGAGCAATACAGATTTAAGAGCTCTACTTTTGAATTCAATTTAGTTTTTTAAATCGAGTGTTTTTATTAGCATTTTCAGCTTTCCTCACTATATACATTTCAATTTCAAGTTTTATTTTTCAAATTTAGTATTCCCTAATCAAAGTGCCACACCTTGTCTAGAATAACTCCTCTCTATTGGTTCTAGAAATATGTTGAGAAGACAAAGGGGTCAAGATGGAGAGGAAGTGCATTCCTTTCCCTTTAAAGTTAATCTGGGTATTTTTATAAAGTACTTAAATCACAGAGAAAACAAGAAGGGGCTGGGGGTTTTGTTTATTTAAATACTATGTCAATGTAATTAATAAAGACATTTTAAAAAACTAAGTACAAAAATATATCCAATGAATTTTGGCCCCAAGTCAATGTAATAACAATCATTTACTCTACATTATTGGTAAACTACAACCCAACTAAGTTAGACTTAGAAAACAATCATGCACTACATATTATTGGTAAAGTGCAACCCAACTAAACTAGAAGTATAATTTAATAATGGTTTTTTTAACTCGTTAACTCTCTTATTTGTTTGTTGCATACATCTTAATTTATAGGTTTGGCATACTTTTATGTAATATTATACAAGACATGTAGTAGTTTCTTCATTGAGAAATAAACTTATTCTTTAAAGGCCTCTAAAGATGAGTTATTAGAGACATCCATTGCAATGGTAGTAATGAACTCTCATAAAAGGGTTTATTTGAATAACTAAGAAAATATTTTGTTAATAACTATTTATTTGAGGATGATAAATATTTATAATACACTTGAGTAGGTTTAATGGTTAAAAAAATATATTGTGTTTGACTAAGTTATAAATTCAAACCTAAAACTAGTTAAAAAAGTCTCTTATCTATTATCTTCAAAAAAGCAATAGATTCAAAACTTAAAATTAAAAAAGTAGGATTCCCCAAGTTGCTTAGTTCCCTGTATTAGAAAAAAATGGTAAATATTTATTTGGTAGTAGTTTCCCTTGTATCCCTCTTCTTGTATAGAGAGATTCAGAGATTTTTATCCTTACCAACCTCTTGCTAAGAGAAAGTGACTGGTTTTACTTGAATATAAAGACCCCATATTATAATAATAAGGAAATAAGACACTCAAATATATGAAACTTTGCGAACTACTTCCTTGCCATTTTTTTCTATCTATTATTGTAAGAGTGACCCATATAATTTCAATGATATCTCTCAAGCTTTCTTTGATCCACCGCTTTGATCTCTCTTAAGCTTTCCCATTGAAACAGTACTACTAAAGAAATGTAAAAGCCACACCTAACATTTAGAATAGATTTTGTTGTCTATTAACTTATAATATGAAAAACACTTTTCACCACCTAGTAACTTGGATAAATGTAAACATTATTGGCACAAGTAGTTCTCGAGAAGATGTTCCACATAAATAAGACATGCATTCAACGAGAAACTATGGATTTATCTATTATCCTCTCATAACAATTTGTATCCTTACCAGCCTCTTGCTAGGAGATAGTGACTAGTTTTACTTGAATATAAAGACCCCATATTATAATAATAAGGAAATAAGACACTCAAATATATGAAATATTGCAAACTACTTCCTTGCCATTTTTTTCTATCTATTATTGTAAGAGTGGCCCATATAATTTCAATGATATCTCTCAAGCTTTCTTTGATCCACCGCTTTGATCTCTCTTAAGCTTTTCCATTGAAACAGTACTACTAAAGAAATGTAAAAGCCACACCTAATAGTTAGAATAGATTTTGTTGTCTATTAACTTATAATAGATTTTGTTGTCTAGGGGGGCATTTACATACTTCGAAATTTAATCGGATGTTTCACCTTTTAGAGAGCTTGTGCTCTCAACACATTCCAAAACATTAGCTTGAGCTCTCCAACTCTTCTCTTAATATTTTTTCTTCTTCTCCTTTCCTTCTTACTCTCTTTTTCTCTCTCCACCACACTCCCCACGCTTACTCCCTGTTTTTCATTCTTTTCTTTTATATACCCAAAAATTTGGCTTCTTTTCTTAAATATGGTGAGACATGAACTCCATAATGATTGCGTGACAAAAAAATGTAATGTACTTCTACGGAGGAGGATAAGACTTGATGTAGATGTACTTGTAATTAATATTTACAACAAGTTGTACTACAACCTTAAAACATAATCACATTTCTCTTTACCAGCTACAATAAATAATAAATAGCTCCTCTTTTCAGAACAAGATAAGGTCTATTTTTCTATAATAGACCTTACGATACTGAAATCAACCTATGACCTATGGAGCTGTGTGGAAGTTTCATGTAATGATTTCCCAAAGTTTCGAGGATAATTTAGATCTCCTATTACCTCTATTTTGAGCGAACCTTATGTGCATTTGCAACTCCGAATATTAACTCAATAGTTAGCAAAATATCAAATCTGTCTTCTTCAGGCCACTCGTAATAGCTACAAGATGCATAACAAATAACCACATGATCGATTTAATGTGAAGGATGATTTATGACCCAATTCTCAAAGGAACGAGGCTACGTGAAATTCTTGGCCAAGCCAAAAGTAATTTTGAAACTTCAACCATTTGATGAGTAAACTCTCACTTTTCTGAAAATCTAAAACTTCTAACAATGGAAGATGTTGATGGGATCTGCATATCAGAACAACTGTGAGTAATTGTTCAATTTTCATAATATTATAGTAGTATATCTTAATTGCATTAACCAATAAGATCACTACAAGAAAGACAAACCACAAAACCAATAACACAATAGTTTTTAACTTGGGAAACTCAAATGGGAGATTACAAAGAGAAGAGAGAGAAAATATCTGTAGCAGATATATAACCCAACACTCTTTTAGACTGCTGACACCTTTTCTATTGAGCTCAGTAACTGTGAAATGTGTATGTAAAAATACAATACAAATACAATAAAAATAATATTACAATAATATAATCTTCCCAATAAAAATACCTTCTAAAATTGCACAAATTCCAAACAGCAAAAACACCGTCAAATATTCATGTACATGCATTCTTGGGGCTTCTACAACCCAAAACGTGGTAGTCTTGCGTGCTCATGAAGGAAGCCTTCACATTAATACCTCATAAGCAGCTCCACACCGATAATATTTTCATAAGAGTAATATTTTCATAAGAGTAGAGCAGGCCGTGGAAGGTGGGGGGCACTTAGAAGGGCTTTACATGGCAGTGGGCACTTAAAACTGTCTCAATGCCAATATGTGGCCTGCGTGCAAACATATTCAGCTTTAGTTCCCTCAGAGTGCCATCCCTGTAGTTCTTTTATTTTCATTAAAGAGATCAAAGTACACCCCAGGGATTTCCTTGAGGCAGTTCTTCATCTACTGTTTATTGATTTTTTTTCTTATTAAATATTCTAATTACCCATAAAATATGAGGTTCGAATAAATCTAAAGTGTAGAAGAAGAATTCTGAGTTTGATATCAAATCTTTAGACAGTAACTAGAAATATGTGAGGATTAAGATTTCACTTTGATCTTAGCTCGCGAGGGTTTTATCAACCTTGCTGGGTGATTGTACCTTCTACAGAACCAGACCATTGTTACTCAGCAGATATTGCAACAATATGTTTCTCTAGATGTTCTCTAATTGCATCCATTTAAATTCACACCACTGCTTTAATCCTAGCACACCATCAATTTAAACTCACTACCTGCTCTAATCCTAGCACACCGACGAAGCTAATCTATCGAAGTACAAGCTAGCTCCAGGAGCATTCGGTAACTATAATATTCTACATAACGGAGAATGGAATTCATCAGCATCCATGTTGCCATTTTTCAATAAATTATTTGAACTACAGCAACAAAGCAATTACATTGGTAACTAAAATATTCTACATAACGGAGAATGGAATTCATCAGCATCCATATTGCCCTTTTTCAATAAACTATTTGAACTACAGTAATAAAGCAATTACACTGATAACTATAGAATTTGCATAAAACCCCAGTATGAAATTAATCAGATATGAAATACCTGCGACATCAGAAAATCAAATAGTGGAGCTAAAGCATGGAATTAATCAGATATGAAATACCTGTGCCATCATAAAATCAAATAGTGGAGCTAACATGGCCTGTAATAAAAATAAAAAGATACTGAACTATTAAAGAGAATGAAACGTTATTATAAATTTGGCAACATTGTTGTAAACATAAATTCACTTTAAGTATACACTAGTTCAGTGAAAATAATAAATGTTACAAATGTTGCAATGTCTTTGAATTTATTTATAAAGAAAGATGGTGAATTTAATTGAAAGAATATTAAAATGACTTACAAATTTCATTTTAATATATTTCACCCACAAATGATAATAACTCAAATAACAAAGACATACATCATTTATTTAATTAACTAACCTGTAGATCAAAACAAGCATACCATGTAAATCCATTTCAAAACCAGCAAACCCTAAAACACAAACATAGGGAATGTAAATCCATTGCCAAATAAACCCTGAGAAACAGGAAAGGACAGTTTTGGGGAAGAACCAGGAGGTTACAGCAAAGAAGTTCAGTTTTTCAAACTGTTTTTAAGAAATCAAACTGAATTCTTGAATGCTCAAAAAACAACAGGACTTGGACCAACAAATGTTCAACAACGATTTGGAAAGCACAAAATTTCATACTGGAGTTCAATCACTCATTGATTAATTCTGGGGTGAATTCCGCCTGATCCCACCGGGATTTTCACGTTAAATTTTAACCGCAACAGCAAACAGAATATTCTGAACATAGTCCACATGAGACTGTTGGGCCTCTCAATGGCTTTCCACTTTCCAAAGTTTCCCCCCTGCGCTCCTGCTGCACTACCTTTTGGCGAAGGCTTCAACATTGGAACCCTATCATTCCATATTGCAAGGGTTTCTGGAAGAGAACATAGTTCCCTCCAAACATTTTCCTTGGAATCATATTCCATCACAGCTCCCTTCTACTTGTAGACCGAGAAGAAGTGCACTCCCTTGGGAGAAGCAATCGTGCAGTCGAACCGTAGAGGGAATTCTTCTTCTTGGATCGTGGTCCATGCCCCTCTTTTCGGATCGTAGACATCCGCACTCCGCTCGAATATATCACCGTCTGACTTAGAGTCGATAACGAAAAATTTTAAGTCGTTGAAACTCTCTCTTCCTCAACACTGTAAACTTCTGCTCCTCGCAGAGCATAGCAGTTGCCTCTCTCTTCCTCGACACTGTAAACTTCTGCTCCTCGCAGAGCATAGCAGTTGCCTCTCTCTTCCTCCACACTGTAAACTTCTGCTCCTCGCAGAGCGTTTTCATCGTCGTCCGCTCCTCCCGCAACGTAAATGAGTCCTACCGGTCACACCGAGAAAGCGGGAGAAACTCTAGCTGTCGGCATATTGCGCCCGGGATCCACTTAATGAGGACGTTGTTGGAGGGGTTCGATCCGCCTATCAAAACCAGTTTTTGATTAACTAAAATGCAGTCGCAAAGGAATGGAATTCGATGATCATAACCACATGGAGTGTTTCCCGAGAAAGTAGGGAAGGCCATGGAGTGTTTCCCATGTATGTTGCAGAGGGTTAAACACAGTAACCACAAATTCCTCATTATTGTCACAATAATCACGGACCTGGAACAAACATATTACCTGCTCCATAATCACTACGAAGATCTTGCAGCGGAGTACAAAGATGAAACGTGAGACTGGGAATACAATATCACTTAGGGGTCTCGGGTTAGAAATGTATCCTTTAAATAGGCGAAAAGATTCTTTCGTGAAAGCATACATTTTCCCGACAAAAATGGGCTAAAAGATCAATTTACCCACTAGAGGAGTCATAAATTCTTCCAAAATTCTGAGATGAAATTTACCCAGTAGAGGAGTCCTAACTAACCCATAACCCATTATGTGCGTAGGTTAGATTTTTATGTTTTTTATTGTTTTTTTAAAGATGTAGTTGAAATTGTTAAAATTGTAAATGTAATTTGAATAATGAAAAATAATGATGTCAATCAATATTGTATCTGGTTATTTCCTCAAAATGATTTAAAAACATAAAATGTTTAGTTCTATTATGAAAAATATTAACCAACAAAGCCATTGAATCCACATTTAGCCAACTCCCTATCTTAATAAACTATAAATATTTCCGCATTTAATCAAAGAGATCTTGATCGTTATAACTTGGTTAATAGTAATTAATAATTCATGAATGACTCAAAAACAAATTATGGTCATTATAATTTAGTTAATAGTAATTGACGATCCATGAATGAGTGAAAGCCAAATCATGAATAAAGGAATCAATATCTTATAAACTTTTCCACATTCACTATGAAAGAGATCTTGGTGGTTATAATTTGGTTAATAGATCTATGAATGAGTCAAAACCACATCATGAATAAAGGAATCAATGAATAAATAGGAGTAAATGAAAAGATGAGAAATAATAAAATTAATTAAGAATAGTAAATGGTGCAAAGACATTATGAGAGGGAAAATCAAATTCTTTTTTTCAAAAGTAGATGCTCTATCAAAGGGGGCACTTGTGGAAGTCGAAGGTGTCCTACATTTGGAGGAATTTGTGGAAGGAACCAAGACTATGGGTTCTACTTGACTTAAGGATGGGAAGGAGGGCACACTTTCGGCATGTTGTTAGATTGTTTATTATAAGAGTATATGTCTTTTTCCTAGTATTAATGGATCTCTTAAGAGTCTATCTTCTTGGTACTTGTAATGATGAGAGGCTTGAAAGAATCCCTTATGTAGGGAGGATTCATGTTTGTTGGCAATGGGATTATGCTGTACTTTTTTATTACGATGAATAACAAAACTAATGCTTTTTCTACTTCAAAAAAGGTAATATCAAATTTAATCTAAGAATATAAAAATAAAGGTAATGGAAAGGAAAGGAGATTAAAATTAATAAGAAGAGCTAATGAAATTAAAGGATAAAGCATAATTTAAATGACAAATAAAGAATAGAGATATATGCATTGGAGAAATGGATTCGAGGATCCATAACGACTTAGATGGTGGAAAAAAGGTTTCCATGATTGATTCAGTTTGTGACTATCTTCTAGGTTAAAATTGTTATCTACCATTTTTCTATCTCAAGAGCTTCTCTAGGTGCGGTGTGAAGAGTTATGAGATAAGCAAGATAAAACCTTAGCTTGGCGAGGGAAAATGAGGGGTTTACCATTATGGGAGTGCGCTACAATAACAAATTTACTATGGTGTTCACCGCAAAGCATATGTATGGTCTCGTATTCATTAGATACATCAATGAGCCAATAATCTTACGATACATCGTGGCATCAATCATGTCAGATCGCGCATCACTTAGAAGATTCAAGTTAGATTCCATAGGTGTGGTCATTTCCTTGGAGTCGATCATTCTCAATCTCCATTACATATTTTTCTTAACCAAGGAAGATCCCATCTACGCTTTGCCACACCTCGATGCCTAAGAAGTAGTGCATCATACCTGGGTCTTTCATATCGAACTCAGCAGCAAGTCTCCTCTATGTATCTTTAATGAGTTCCTCATCACCTCCTAGAAACAAGTCATCGACAAATAGAGGAGTATCATTGGTATTCTGTCTTCCACCTTGAAGTAGATGTTGGAATTCGCTTTACTCTTGGTAAATCCCAGGCTCATGAGGAAACTATCCATCATGTCATAGCATGTCCTTGGTGCATGTTTCAATCCATAGAAGGCCTTCTTTAATTTGCACACATGGGTCTTCCTATCATGTGTCTCGAATCCTAGTGGTTGTTCCACATACGACTCCTTGACTATACCATTCAAGAAATATGTCTTGACATCCATCTAGTGTATTTTACATTAGATAATTGTTTCCAAAGAAACTATGGTCCTAATGGAAGTGTACCTTTCCATCGGTACAAATGTCTCTTCATAGTCTATACCTTCTTTCTGTGAGAAGCCTCATGCTACAAACCTCGCCTTATATTTATCTATGTTTCCATCTGCAGCATGTTTAATCTTGTAGATCTACTTTGAAGTCATGATAGATTTCTTTTCCAGTATCGGAACTATCTCCCAAACATCATTCTTCATGATTGACTGATATTCCTCGATCATCGCATCCTTCCATTCTTTATTTTATGTAGCCTCTTCATAGCTGGAAGTTTCTTTGTCAACGATGTCACACAACATAACCACATAGCTATTCTAGATATTTTCCCTTTTTCTCTTTATGTATTCACTCTAGAGCGCCATACCTTTACACTTCTTATATGAGTTATCATGCCCATGTTGGTTTCCTCTTGTGGGAGACCTTCTCAAGGAATGTCTCTATCGGCTCTTGTGGTTCTGTCATGTCATGATCTTCATGGTTCTCTCAAATTTCTTCTTCAATTTCCATATCTCTACCTCTCGTTTATTCAAGTTCCTTGACCTCCCGAATGGGTGTCTTCGTGGATCTGAAGTATGTTGAGTCTTCATCAAAGGTTACATATCTACTGATGTCGATATTCTTGAATCCTGGGAAGTATATTTGGTAGACCTTTGATGTATCATTGCATCCTATAAATATACCCTTATTTCTAGAAGGATCGAGCTTAGTCATTTTCTCCTTTGGGATATGTATGTACACCAGGAAGCCAAATATTCTTAGATGGTTGAATTATGGTTTCTCACCTCAAAAAGATTCTTTAGGAGTCTTATTGTGAAGTACTCAATGAGGAGTATGGTTATGTACATACACCGATGTTCTTTTTACCTCCGCCCAAAGGTGCATAGGAACATCCTGGTCATGCAGCATAGCTTTTGTTGCCTCCATGATGGTTCAGTTCTTTCATTTTGTAACCCCATTATTTTTAGGATTGTATGGAGTGTTGAACTCCCTCTTAATCCTGGACTCTCTGTAGATTTCCTTGAATTTTTATGAAGTGAACTCTTCACCATTATCTAACCGTAGATTCTTGATCTTCCTATCCGTTTGGTTCTCGACCAAGAATTTATATTCCTTGAACTTATTGAAAACTTCACTTTTCCCTTTCAAGAAATATATCCAAGTATTACGTGAGAAATCATTTATAAAGGAAACATAGTATACATACCCGCTTAAAGAACTAGAGGACATGGGTCCACATACATCTAAGTGTACCATCATCCTTTCTCTCACTACTCAGAAATGTCTTCTTCACATTATTTCCTTTTGCACATCCTTTTCAAATTCTTTCATGCTTTGTCTGGATCACTGGAAGTTCACTTGGTTCAATTGACTCATGAACCAATGCTTGTTCAGGCTATCCCTTCAGCTTGTACAAGCCTCCATCTTCTTCTCTAATCACTATTGCATCCCCTATCTCTTTTCCTTTGGGCAACATTAGAACTTGGCCATCGACAAACAAAACCCTAATCCCTTTTGCATCTAGTGCAGAAATGGTGAGAATATTCGTATTCAATCCTCGAACATATATCACATCCTTGATATTTAAATATTTCCCAGATTCAAGCTTGCATGAATATTCTCCACTCCCTTTTATGGGGTATTGATGGTCATCCCCAAGTTTCACCGAGGTGAGTCATGTTCAGATGTATTAATGAATAATTCCTTGTATCCCATAATATGTTTAGAAGCTCCATAATCCACATGCCAATCATTTATTTCATGTGAGATAGTGCTATTAAGTGTTGATATTAACACATACTCTTCATATGAATCATTCTTCTCCCATATGAATCTTTTGTTTATTGGTTCATCATCTTCGGAAACACAAGCATGGTGTCTCCTTTTCCTGCTGGGACAATATCTTGCAAAGAGTCCCTTTTCATCACATGTATATCATTGAACATTTGAAGTATCTCTTTTGGTCTTCTTTTGTTTCTTCTCCTTCTTCTTGTTGTGATGAAATTTCTCCTTCTTCTCCTTCTTCTTGAAGTTCTTCCTCGTGTGAACTGTGAGAGCTTGATTATTATTTGCTTCCATCTTTTCTTCTCTTGTCACAAGTCTAGATTCTTCTTGTGCACATTCTTCTCAGAGTGTACTAAAGGATATCCACTTCCTTCTTGCACAAATTCCTTGAATGAATGAGTTCCATGATCTAGGGAGACTGTTCAAGGTAGTCATTACAATTTCTCCTTCTTCGACATTTTATTCAACCACTTCAAGTTGTTATTTGATTTGAGAAATCCTTGTGAAGTAAGACCGTATAGTATCAGAGTTATATATCTTCACATTCTTCAATTGGTTCCTCAAAGTCATCTTCTAGTTGATGTTCTTTCCTTCGAACATCTTTGTCAAAGCATCATACACTTCCTTCGGTGTCTTGAATGCAGAAACATGGGGGATGAGCTGATCCTTAATATAATCTACAATGATTCTCTCATCCTTATCCATGCTTATCTTATGAGTAGCCTTAGCCTCATATCCCTTTGGTTCTAGAACTTCTCCATTGATGCACTAATCCAAATTATTCTCTTTAAATATCAGAGAGATTGTGTACTTCCATGCTAGTAAATTATAAAACCCTCCAATATTGTCCTCGATATGAGTATGATGAGTCTTCTTTTAAAATGAGAACCTCAAATGGAAATAAAAAATATTTAGATCTTACCGATTTGAGGTGTCCAACCTGGTTCCAGAGCTGGATGACCTAGGGTTTGTTAGAGAAACCCTAATTTTCCAATCTCGGAGTTTGTAAATTTCCTAAGATTGATATGGAGACATGAACACTAACTAATGCTGCAAATTAAATAAAAATTCTGATATTAAATTAGAACCACTCAGTGAATCTTCAGACTAGGTAATTCAAGGTGTTTTGTTGGGAAAGATGCAAACATGGGAGAAGGAATTGAAAAGAAACAAAGAGTAATTTCATAATAATGAATTCATTTCCATAACACATTTATATTGGGGACCATTTAGGTTTCAAATTCCTCTATGTAGTAACCTACTCCTACACTTCTGGGTCACCCAACCGTGAAACTAGGGAAATTCCTTTCGTCCTTTTGACTAGGGTATTGAGGAAAATTTCATAGGTTTTATCTAATGTTCATACAGAATAAAATTTGGTATGGGATATTTTTTAACCAATCAGGAGAATTCTGGAGAGTTTAGGGAAGAATTGGGGGCTTTAGGCAATTTTGGCCTAGTGAGGCCGTGCACAATGGAGGCTCCCAAATCACTTTATGGAATCAAATAAATTATTATGTGGAGTTATTTATGGGTATTCTGGTATTTAATTGATCCATATAAACTTGTAGAACCATATTTTAGTGGGTAGAACTAATTTTATAGTAGAAATTGTAAAACTAGTCAATTCAAACTAGTGTTCTAGCTAGGGTGCAAAATTAAGCATAAATATCATAGAAGAATGACTTAAATACAAAAAATGGCATATTAAAGACATTAATACAGCTTCAAGGGACATATATAATCATTTATACTCATGCCCACAACCTTTCCTCACTCATTATTGCACTAGACTGATCAATTCCCCCCATTACAATGACAAATTAAGCTTTTCATGAGAAGCTGAGAAGGTAGACTTCAGGGACATAATTATTACGACCTGAAAAATATAAATTACATATTTTATCATCTGTTACACATCATATATGATTTTATTTACTAACCATTACATAAGAGGGATCGAAAATGATGGGCATGATGCCCAAAATTAGGCATAAAGAAGGTCGAGAGTGTAGGTGAAGCTTGGGCTTCACTGGAGCTCGACCTGAATGATATGGAGGCTGAAAAATATGGTTTTTATGACCTCAATAGTTGAACACCATGTTCTCCATACCTGTAAATAGAAGGAAAGGGGATGAAGAAGTGGGAAGGGAAGGTTTGGGGTTCATCTCCCAAGTGTCTGAGGCACATCACTCAGAAAGGCATGTTCACATAAGAAAAAATCAATTAAAACATCAACAAAACTAGTAAATGGAGCTCAAATTATCCTTAAATAGATCTATGGGTGACCTACTTAGGAAGTAGAGGCAATAGGTGACCTGTGAGAGTAATTCATCCACCTAGAAGCCCTAACCCTAGCCACATATGTGCCCTCCTTGAGTAATTGGAAAGCAGGGACCTTGTGATATGTTTAAATTTTGATGTCATCCATCCAATTTGGAAACAACTCCTTCCTTTGTCAAATTTTTCCTTATTTTACTATGACAACTTTTTTCATAGATTTTGGCACTTTCGTTTTTCCTCTCTTACTACTTTTGTCATAGATTTTGGCACATTCCTACTTCCTGTCTGACTGCTTTTGTCATAGAATTTCCCATTTTTTCCCTTGGCCAACTTGAATTGTCCAATGCACCCCACCTGACATGGAAATCTCATTTCCACATCATTAAATTTCCTAATAAATAATAATGATGAATAAAAATTAAATACATGCCTCAATAATAATTATTAGCAAAATTTCCTAGGTATAATTAATTACTACCTCATCAATAATATTTGGACAAAATTCCCTAGAAGAGGTAATTAATGCATCTTTGAGCCCCCAATGTATTGGACATGGTCAACACTTTTATGTCCAAAATTATGGGGACATGACATTCCTCCCCTCCCAAATCTGCTTGTCCTCAAGCAGAAGCACTTCAGAGTGCTACAAATTTTCCACCATGTAGAAGAACTCGCACATGAACTCTTGTGCGAAATTTTTTTTCTTGCTCGATCAACCCAGCATGTAAAGTTTCTCCAAAAACAAGCAATTCTAGGGTCCCATTGCTTATATTGCACCCCCTTCGGTAAGAATTGCTTCCAACACAACTTATCAAAAAAAATTATGCCTGGATCCCATTTCCTCAACTATAAGTCTCCAAACATTAGTATCCACCATAAAAATTTATCATCATAGGAAATGATATTCATGATGTGGGAATCATACCACTGCACTGAAAATTGGAAATTCTCAATGAAAAATTGGAAATTTGTGTGATTTCCCCACCCAAAATGAAGTTCCTTATGTACTTGATGCACATCAGCATTGAATCTCACAATTATGTTGTTGCAATGACAAGGGTGTGAATCCCATGTCCCAAGACAATTTTAGGCATCCTCCAACAACCATAGATGCCCATGTTGCTCACGGAAGATGTAGGATGTGTCTGTTGAGAATTCCATGTTGTAAGAAAAAGGTACACCCTCCAAGGTGCATGACTCTAACATGTACCTACCCATTCCTTCCATAGATGAAAAAATCCTCCTATTGTTAGATCCATATGGGAATTGTATTAATTTCCCATGCGCACAATCCCGATGGCTCAACTCTCTGCCATTGGTCATGCTATCACCACCATTAATGGAGGGATCAAATATAGGACATGGTTTCATTTTTTGTGGATGAGAAGGGGGTGGTTCCCTCAATGAATCCCCATGGATGAGTGTGGGAGCATCCTGCTCCTTACTTGGCATCAAAAGAAAGAAACCCTTCACCTAGTTATCATCCTCATGTGTGTGGTATGCCATAGGTGTGTGGAATAAATTATAGTGAAACAACTCTTTGCAAAAAATTTCCACCAAAGGTGTGGATGCATCAAACTTATCATGGGTTTTTCCAACGCAAGGGAGTTCTTCTGACTCTTTAGTGAAAATAGGACTCCTTCTACAAGAAAAATCAGTCTTTCTCAAGAAATGCCCCTGTGCTAGGAACTCATCATCTGCATTCCGAAATTCCTTCAACGTAAACGAGTCCTTCCAGTGACACCGAGAAAGCAGGAGAATGTCTAGCTGTCAACATATCCACGTCATGACTCCACTTAGGAGATGATAAATTGTAAATGAAAACGTTTTTAATGAAGACGTTGTCGAAGGGGTTTGATCCACCTAACAAAACCAGTTTTGGATTGACAGAAATGCAGTCGCAAAGGAATGGAATTCGATGATCCTAATAACTAGGAAAGTAGGGAAGGCTAGGGAGTGTTTCCCATGTGTGTTGCAGAGGGTTAAACATACTAACCACAAATTCCTGACCATTATCACGGTAATCACGGACCTGCAACAAACATATTACCTGCTCCATAATCACTATGAAGATGTTGTAGTGGGGTATAAAAATGAAAGGTGATACTGGGAATACAATTTCACTTAGGGGGTCTCTTGTTTGAAATGTATTCATTAAATAGGCCTTCCTTCGATGAAAGGAGACATTTTCCCGGCTAAAATTGGCAAAAAGATCAATTTACCCACTAGAGGAGTCATAAATTCTCCCAAAATTCTAAGTTGAGTGGCTTCAGTTTGGGAAATAATTTACCCAGTAGAGGAGTCCTAACTTACCCATTATGTTAAAGAGTAGGTTGTATTTTTATGTTTTCTATTATTTTTGGTCTTTTTTCAAATATTTAGTTGAAATTGTTAAAATTGTAAATGTAATTTGAATAATGAAAAATAACATTGTTAACCAATATTGTATCCCAATATTTCCTCAAAAATGACTTAAAAACATAAAATATTTAGCAAAAAGAATGGTTGAATATATATTAACCAACAAGGGCGTTGAATCCACATTTATCCAACTCCCTATCTTAATAAATTATAAATATTTCCACATTTAATCAAAGATATCTTGGTCGTTATAATTTGGTTAATAGTAATTAATAATCTGTGAATGAGTAAAAAAAAAACGATGGTCATTATAATTTAGTTAAGGGTGTGTGTAAGCTAATGAGTGTCTCTTTTGACGTGTTATATGCAATAGAAAACTGACAAAACATGCATCTATCAACTTACATGGATATTTTGAGACACTTACATAAATATTCTTGCAATGAGTAAAAAAGAAGAAATATAAGAAATTGAATGAAGTTTCCAAATATATAATTTTTTTCTGTTGAAAATGTTCTTAACTATCTAAAGTTAGATATTTTTTAAGAAGAACTTTTTTATTTTTGGGACAAATTATAAGGTATATGTTTTTGTGGGTGTAGCCTTTGAGTGACTAAATGATGGAATAAACTTACGAAAACTGGTAGACATATAGAGAACATATAATACTAGTGCACGACTATTTTTCCAATAATAAAATAATATATTAAATTGTTTTTTAATTATCTAAGTGATCAAACCTCGAAAACGGTATGTCAATTGTGGGTGCAGTGTTTGAATCTCTTGATGCTATTATTTGGAAATGGGTTTTTTTATAGCATGTAGAGGGCGGTGTTCTTTAGTGCACCATACTTTTTTTTTTCAAAATGGTTGAGAAATTCAAGAGTTATGGACGAAACACTAACAATGTGTTTTTTAAGTTGAGGAGTGATGACACAAGATAAAGAAGAAAAAAATAGAAAAAATTATATATTCTTGTTAAAAATTTTATATTTGGAATCTAAAAAGAAAAAACATATATGTTTTTAAAATTTCATAAAAAATGGACGTGTGCAGCATACTGTAACCAAAAGATGAACACGAGTGTATTGAAAATTTGGATATAATGCTCAATTAGCCATGGTTTATCATACTGCAAGACATAGGCATGTTGAATCCAAAGAAAAGTCTAGCAATTTTTTACCTCTTCAAGGGTTTTAAAGCCTTAGTTGAGAACCAGTATGGAAGAAATATTAAGGTCATCATATCTGATAATGGCGGTGAAAATGTCAAATCTGAATTTATACAATATTGTAAAGATGAAGGTATCCATATGTAGAACTCTCTATTCCTTACATACCTCAGGAGAATGGTGTTGCTAAGAGGAAGAATATATCTCTCAAGGAGATGGCCACTTACATGATGGATTCTAAACCTTTTCCACCAAATTTTTTAGCTGAAGCAATCAAATATGCATCCTATATCTGGAATAGGGTTCCTCACAAATATCTTGATAGAGTCATTCCTTTCGAAGCTTGGAGTGGACATAATCATAATCTGTCCCACTTCAGGATTTTTGGCTCTAAATCTTGGGCTAGGATTCCACCAGAAAAGAGGAAGGATTTGGAAACCCAAAGTCAAAAATGCCTATTTTTTGGATATTCAAAATATTCTAAAGGGTGTCATATAATCAACTTGATAACTCAAAAATACTTCATTGAAAGGAGTGTGCAGTTTGAAGAAGAGCCTATGCCAGCAACAGAAGTTGGAGAGTCCTCTTCACCACCACCACCTTTGATTGTATGTAAATACTATAATAAGTTTTTTTATTCTAATATGCATGATAATGAGGATTAATTTCAGATCCTAACACTTCTACAAGACCAGAGTGGGAAAGAAAGACCATTCAAGCAGCTTGGGAACTAGCAAGGAATCCTAGTGATCCTAAAGGAACTAGATCTCAATTCGAGAGTGCCCTTTATATCGAGTACCCATAATTTGATGAGAAGTGTTATCTTATGGTTGAATCAGATCCACAAAATTATGAATAAGCATTAGAATATCCAAGATGGAAAACAATCATTGAAGAAGAATACCATTCACTCCAAAAGAATGAGACATGGGAACTAGTAAATCTTCTACCACGAAGAAAGATAATCAAGTGAAAATGGGTATTCAAGACAAATTTTGATACTAATGTATTTCCTCTGAAGTATAAGTCAATTTTAGTTTCCAAGGGATTCTCCCTATTCCAAGGAATTTACTACAATGAGACATTTGCACCAGTGGAAAAGATGGATTCTATAAGACTAGTTTTGGACATTGCATCTTCCAACCAATGGGAGGTACATCACATGGATGTGAAGAGTGCCTTTGTACATGGATATATAAAAGAAGAGATATATATCCAAAAACCATAATGTTTTTTATTAATCCATCTCTTGTGTTCAGGTTGAATAAATCACTATATGGGCTCAAAGAGTTAAGCTTGAAGAAGCAAATTCAACTCCTTTAGTAAACAACACACTGTATAGACGGGTAGTTGGTTGTTTGCTCTATTTGACTCACACTTGAACTGATATTTCTTATCCAGTGAGTGTGTAATATAGACACATGGATTAACCACATGAAATCCATTGGAGGGAAACAAATATAATCTTGCACTTTGTGCAAGGAACAAAGACACATGGGATTCACATGTTCCAAAATCTGACCTAGAGTTAATTGGTTTTACTAACTTTGATTGGGAAGGTGATAAAATTGATAGAAAATAAACTTATGGATATGTGTTTATGCTTGCAGATTGACCAATAATCTTTTCAAGTAAAAATTAAAGTGCCATTTCACTTTATTCTACAGAGGCATAATACAAAGGAGTTCTGAATGCATCTACTCAATGTTTGTGGTTGCAGGGCATACTTGGAGAGTTTGGGATCAAATTTGACATTTCCAATATCATTTATTATGAAAACCAAAGTACTAATCAAATCTCAATAGACCCAATATAGAGTAAATGAACCAAGCACATACATATCCAAATGCACTACATGATAGGAATTGTGCATGATGAGGTCATAGCTCTCCACTATTGTGAATCATCTGAGCAAGTTGTAGACATCTTCACCAAGGAATTCTATGAGAAGAAATTAATAATTATCAAATAAATTCTTGCAATAGTTGATCACACGGTGAAGACTCATTGAGGATAATATTTCAAAAAAACAAATCATGTCCATGTTTAAGGGAGGATTTTCCCCTTGTGGTTTTGCCTCTTTCCTTCTTTCTTATGGACAAGCAATATGTAAATGGTGACTAACAATTGTTTCTAGGCCATATATATCTGGTATATTTATGATATTTCACAAAATTCAGGATTAATATGGGGTGTTATAATAATAAAAAAACTCATCCCCATGCTTGGGATACATTAATTAGTATTTTTTATTAATTTCCTAGGTCTTACACTAGCTAGTTGGCATCCACTTGCACCGCTTGGTCAAAAATTTACTAAAATTCCTCAAGGAGATTCTTTGAAAGATTCTATATAATATTATAACAACTAAACAGACTTCCCAGTTTAGAAAGTGCACATTCCTTCCTTATCCATAGTTACAATTCTTTTTACCAGCTTTTAAGGTAAAAGGTGAAAGGCAGTCACATGGAAAATGCCTTGTTTTTTGCACAACTCATCCTCCATATTTTTCTCTCATGAAATGATGAGTATATTAAATTTTTGTCACTTATCAGCTAACATACCTCATTCATCCAATCCGTGCCCTCCTTGACTAGTTTGAAAAGTGTTTTATGCACCGAGGGGGGAGTTTTACTTTAAGTAAGCCTCTGTTTGTGAGGATTCAACTTGAATCCTTAGGCATTCGAATCTCTAATGGAATTATATATTTAGAGAAAATATTATTTTATAATTTTGGATTATGTAAACTTATTCAATGAAATTTTGTGTTATTCACTAATTTTAGTATCCAATTTGAGTGGATCTATGCATGTTTTCAAGCAATTTTTGTGAGCTCAATTGTTCTAAGTCTGGGATTAATTTCCATAACCAGTTTCTAAGGTTAGTAGTACTTAGTTAATGATATCAATTGAAGTCATATTCAATTAATTTGGATATATTTGGTTCAATTTGAGTTATCATGAATGCATGGGATTGATATAGGGTGAATTGGAGTCGATCCTTGTGAAGTCAAGTTACCTCTATGGATGGGCAGTAATTTATATGTAACATAGAGTGAATTATCTGGGGTTTAAGTAAATGTTAACAAATTCAAGTTATATAGTGACTGGGAGTGTATTTGTTAGTGGTTTAGAGTCAGTATTAGAGGAATTCAAGTTTCTCTTTTAAGAACTTCAATGATTCAATAAGTGACTTTTGGAAACTCGTGTGATTGGGAATCCTTCCTAAGTGATTTGGATTCAATCTCTTGGAAGCAATTTGAATTGGCATAATAGGATTCGAATTGCTCCAGTTTTTCATTCATTCTTGTAGGTTGGAGTTGTTGGAGCATATTTCTCATTGGAATGCATATTCCAAAGCGAGTTTTTTCCATCATTCTTGCACACTTTTGCACAAATTCTTGCTTACATATATAAGAGGATTTTGTGAGAAAACATATTGGTCTTGGATATCAATTCTCATCTAAAGGATATATAACTTGAGGGATAGGGGGACAATCCCAGAGAAGTATCTAGGCATTGTGCTCATCGTGTATGAGAGGGGGACAACTCTGGCAAGTGAGGTAAATTTTTTTGGTAAGTGGTGCTTTGGTAGAGGGGGGAAATCCCTAGAAGGATACTGCATCGACCATTTCTTGAATTTATAGGAGAGGGGGACAATCATGAGAAAGGAAGCAATTGATTCTAACCTTGACTTCAAGGAGAGGGAGACAATACTAAGGAAGACGGGTTAGAATTGATTTGTATTACCTTGAGTAGGATATATATCTTGTGTCATTCATTATCGTCCATGCTAGAAGAGAATTTATCATGTGAGATTCCAATACCTCATCTCGAGGGTGACCTATATGACCAATCAGTGTGTAAGGCTTGCAGGAAATCTGTTTGGTTGTCACCAGTTGCTCCAATACACAAATAAGTATTATGATATTTTATTACTTTATACATATTCTACTAGATATGTTCCCATGGAGACTATTATATCTCTTCCATTTTATTATTTCAAATTATATAAATGTTCATGAATAAAGGCTAACCTTTTGTGAGAAAATTGGTAGCTTGTAGAGAGGTAAGTTTAAGTGTTGAATTAGTGAATAGTTATATAGACTATTAAGATGTGTATGAGGATTAGGAGATCTCATCAAGGGAAATACATATGGTTGTATATGGTTGTACCTAATCATATCATCCTTGGTGATTTGTGATTGATTTCTAATGCAGAAACTATGACCTAATGTGATTAATAAAAGTTTCCTATATTAAGCCATGAGCATGTTGATTTTTATGATTGCATTATGAGACTAATTTCTTATGAATTTATGGATCATCATGGGACTGATATTCGGTAGCCATATGGTTGTATATGGTTTTAGCATATCAATCCTTTTCTAGGATGAAAGGATCACTAAAATTTATGCTTGAGTTTGATATGTTTAAGTTATAAATGTGCTACTTGAAATTGTAATGATATTGAATTAAATATGAAATGCAGAGGCTAATTGTGCATGCTATTAAACTCTATGAATGTGCTAATATGAAAGGAGTCCCATATGACCATATTTGGGTGTTTTGGATCATATCCTAGTTAGGATTAGAATTCTAAAACAACTAATATAGACGTTCTGTTAATAGGTACATAAAACGTTCCTCCATTGAAAGTATAAATGCTTAATGTTTTTCCTAAGAAATGAGGATCCAAGAAGGAATGTAAAATTGTTTTAATTAGATGATTATATGGTCATGGTTAGAATCCATATGTATAAAATATAG
Source organism: Pseudotsuga menziesii (assembly GCA_001517045.1). Classification (NCBI taxonomy): domain Eukaryota; kingdom Viridiplantae; phylum Streptophyta; class Pinopsida; order Pinales; family Pinaceae; genus Pseudotsuga; species Pseudotsuga menziesii. The sequence goes on from LPNX010236825.1 coordinate 25,010, forward strand.
TTAAACACCATACTAAGAGGTCTCGTTGAATAAGTATATGTGTGAGCACACTACAATGCATATAAGTTAGAAACTAGGTTGCTTTGACATAGAATTCTCCTTAATGGTTGATTGTTTAAAAGGAGATAAGACACTCAAATATATAAAACATAGGGAACTACTTCTTTGCCATTTTTTTCTATCTATTATTGTAACACTGGCCCATATACTTTCTATGATCTCTCTCGAGCTTTTCCATTGAGCATATACTACTAAGAAAATGTAAAAACCAAATATGACACTTAAAATAAGATAACCAAACTTTATTAAAGGAGATTTTATTGTTTCTTAACTCATAATATGAAAAATACTTTTCACTACTTAGTAAATTGAATAAATGTAAACAACAATGACACAAGTAATTATGGAAAAGATGTGTGGCATAAATAAGGCATCCATTCAACCATAAACTATTGTCATATTAACTTATAATATGAAAAAATAGAAAAAATTATATATTCTTGTTAAAAATTTCATATTTGGAATCTAAAATGAAAAAACATATATGTTTCTAAAATTTCATAAAAAATAGAGGTGTGCAGCATACTGTAACCAATAGCTGAACACGAGCATATTGAAAATTTGGATATAATTCTTAATTAGCCATGGTTTATCATACTCCAATGCATAGGCATGTTGAATCCAAAGCAAATTCCAACATTTTTTTACCTCTTCAAGGGTTTTAAAGCCTTAGCTGAGAACCAGTATGGAAGAAATATCAAGGTCACCATATCTGATAATGGTGATGAATATGACAAATATGAATTTATACAATATTGTAAATATGAAGGTATCCATATGAAGAACTCTATTCCTTACATACCTTAGGAGAATGGTGTTACTAAGAGGAAGAATATATCTCTCAAGGAGATGTCCACTTACATGATGGATTCTAAACCTTTTCCACCAAAATTTTCAGTTGAAGCAATTAAATATGCATCCTATATATGGAATAGGGTACCTCAAAAATATCTTGATAGATTCATTCCTTTCGAATCTTGGAGTGGACACAATCCTTTTGTGTCCCACTTCAGGATTTTTGGCTCTAAATCTTGGGATAGAATTCTACTGGAAAAGAGGAAGGATTGGGAAACCCAAAGTCAAAAATTCCTATTTGTTGGATATTCAAAATATTATAAAGGGCCTCATATAATCAACTTGATAACTCAAAAATACTTCATTGAAAGAAATGTGCAGTTTGAAGAAGAGCCTATGCCAGCAACAGAAGTTGGAGAGTCCTATTCACCACCACCACCTTTGATTGTTTGTCAAGACTCTAATAAGTTTTTTTATTCTAATATGTATGATAATAAGGATTAATTTCATATCCTAACACTTCTACAAGACTATAGTGGGCAACAAATACCATTTAAGCAGCTTGGGAACTAGCTGGGAATCCTAGTGATCCTAAAGGAACTAGATCTGAATTCGAGAGTGCCCTTTATATTGAGTACCCATACTTCGCTGAGAAGTGTTATCTGATGGTTGAATCAGATCCAAAAAATTATGAATAACAATTTGAATATCCAATATTGAAAACAATCATGGAAGAAGAATACCATTCACTCCAGAAGAATGAGACATGGGAACTAGTAAATATTCTACCACGGAGAAAGCTAATCAAGTGAAAATGGGTATTCAAGACAAATTTTGATACTGATGTATTTCCTATAAAGTATAATTCAATTTTAGTTTCCAAGGTATTCTCCCTATTCCAAGGAATTTACTACAATGATACATTTGCACCAATGGAAAAGATGGATTCTATAAGCCTACTTTTGGACATTGCAACTTCCAGGAAATGGGAGGTACATCACATGGATGTGAAGAGTTCCTTTGTACATGGATGTATAAAAGAAGAGATATATATCGAGAAACCATAATTTTTTTTTATTAATCCATCTCTTGTGTTTAGGTTGAATAAATCGCTACATGGCCTCAAATAAGCTCCCATATCTTGGTATGCCAAGATTGATGGCTTTCTACTCTCACAGAGCTTTAGTAGATGAAAGTCTGAACCAAATGGATATTTGAAGTTGATTCATGGTTCAATAATTATTATTATTTTGTGTGTGGATTTCCTTTTGACGACAGGAATTTCCCTGAAAGAAATTGCCTCCTTAAAGGATGCTTTAAACTATTCCTTCTCTATGACTGATTTTGGATTGTTGAGCCAATTTTGGGGGCTTGATATTTCTCAATAAACACTTGGAATAAAAGTATCAGTCCAAATATGATTCATAAATACTAATAAAGTTCAACATGAAGGATTCCAATCCAATCAAGACTCCTTTATTCTCAGGAGCTAAGATTGAAGAAGCAAATTCAACTCCTTTGGTAAACAACACACTATACAGGCATGTAGTTGGTTGTTTGCTCTATTTGACTCATGCTTGAACTGATATTTCTTATCCAGTGAGTGTGGAATATAGACACATGGATTAACCAAATGAAATACAGTTGAGGTAAAAAAATATAATCTTGCACTTTGTGCAAGGAACAAAGACACATGGGATTCACTATGTTGCAAAATATGACCTAGAGTTAGTTGGTTTTATTGACTTTGATGGGGAAGGTGATAAAATTGATAGAAAATAAACTTATGGATATGTGTTTATGCTTGAATAAGGACCAATAATATGGTCAAGTAAAAATAAAAGTTCCATTGCACTTTATTCTATAGGGGCATAATACAAAGGAGTTGTGAATGTAGCTACTCAATGTTTGTGGTTGCAGGGTATACTTGGAGAGTTTGAGATCGAATATGACACTTCGACGATGATTTATTGTGAAAAAAAAAGTACTAATAAAATCTCAATAGACATAATACAGAGGAAATGAACCAAACACATAGATATCCAAACGCACTACATGAGAGGAATTGTGCATGATGAGGTCATAGCTCTGCACTATTGTGTATCATCCCAGCAAGTTGTAGACATCTTCACCAAGAAATTCTATGAGAACAAATTCAGAAATATCAAATAAATTCTTGCAATATTTGATCACATGTTGAAGACTCATTAAAGATAATATTTTACAAAAACAAATCACGTCCATGTTTAAGGGAGGATTTTCCCCTTGTGGTTTTGCCTCGTTCCTTCTTTGTTATGGACAAGCAATATGTAAATGTTGACTAAGACTTGTTGCTAGGCCCTATATATCTGATATATTTATGATATTTCACATAATTCGGTATTAATATGGTGTGTTATGATAATCAAAAACCCATTCCCATACTTGGGATACATTAATTAGTCTTTTTTATTAATTTCCCAAGTCCTACACTAGCTAGTTGGCATCCACTTGCACCACTTGGTCAAAACTTTACTAAAATTCCTGAAGGAGATTCTTCACAAGATTATATATAATATTCTAACAACTAAACAGACTTCCTAGTTTAGTACGTGCTCATTCCTTCCTTATCCATAGTTACACTGATTTTTATCAGCTTTTAAGGCAAAAGGTGAAAGGTAGTCATATGGAAAATGCCTTGTTTTTTGCACAACTCATCCTCCATATTTTTCTCTCCTGAAAAGATGAGTATATTCAATTTTTGTCACTTATCAGCTAACATACCTCATTCATCCAATCCGTGACCTCCTTGGCTGGTTTTAAAAGTGTTTTATTCACCTAGGGGGGATTTTTTACTTTTAGTAAGCCTCTGTTTGTGAGGATTCAAGTTGAATCCTTAGGCATTCGAATCTCTAATGTAATTATATATTTAGAGAAACTATTATTTTATAAGGTTGGATTATGTAAACTTATTCAATGAAATTTTGTGTTATTCACCAATTTCAATATCCAATTTGAGTGGATCTATGCATGTTTTCAGACAATTTTTGTGAGTTCAAATGTTCTAAGTCTAGGCTTAATTTCCATAACTAGTTTCCAAGGTTAGTAGTACTTAGTTAATGATATCAATTGAAGTCATTTTCAATTAATTTGGATATATTTGATTCAATTTGAGTTATCATGAATGAATGTGATTGATATAGGGTGAATTGGAGTCAATCCTTGTGAACTCAAGTTACCTCCATGGATGGGGAGTAATTTATGGGTAGCATAGAGCAAATTATGGGGGGTTTAAGTAAATGTTAAAAAATTCTAGTTATCTAGTAATTGGGAGTGTATTTGTCAATGGTTTAGAGTCAGTATTAGAGGAATTCAAGTTTCTCTTTTAACAACTTGAATGATTCAATAAGTGATCTTTGGAAACTCGTGTGATTGGGATTCCTTCCTAAGTGATTTGGATTCAATCTCTTGGAGGCAATTTGAATTGGCCTAATAGGATTTTAATTGCTCCAATTTTTCATTGATTCTTGTAGGTTGGAGTTGTTGGAGCATAGCTCTGACTGGAATGCATATTCCAAAGGGAGTTTTTTCCATCATTCTTGAACACTTTTGCACAAATTCTTGCTTACATATCTAAGAGGATTTTTTCATATTTAGATATATTGGTATTGGATATCAATTCTCATCTAGAGGATCTATAACTTGAGGGAGAGGGGGAAAATCCTAGACAAGTATCTAGGCATTGTGCTCATCTTGTATGAGAGGGGGACAACTCTGACAAGTGAGATAAATTGTTTTGGTAAGTGGTGCTCTGGCAGAGGGGGGAAATCCCTAGAAGGATATTGCACCGACCATTTCTTTCCTTTATAGGAGAGGGGGACAATCACGAGAAAGGAATCGATTGATTCTAACCTTGCCTTCGAGGAGAGGGAGACAATACTGAGGAAGAGGGGTTAGAATTGATTTGTATTGCCTTGAGTAGGATATATATCTTGTGTCATTCATTATTATCCATACTAGAAGAGACTTTCTCATGTGAGATTCCAATACCTCATCTTGAGGGTGACCTATATGAGCAGTCTTTCTTGACAGTGTCTAATGCTTGGAGGAAATTTGTTTGGTTGTCACCAATTGCTCCGATACACAAATAAGTATTATGATATTTTGTTACTTTATAGATATTCAACTAGACATGTTCCCATGAAGACTATTATATCACTTCCATTTTATTATTTCAAATTATATAAATGTTCGTGATGAAAGGCTAACCTTTTGTGAGAAAATTGGTAGCTTATAAAGAGGTAAGTTTAAGTGTTGAATTAGTGAATAGTTATATGGACTATTAAGATGTGTATGAGTATTAGGAGATATGATCAAGGGAAATACATATGGTTGTATATGGTTGTAACTAATCATATCATCCTTGGTGATTTGTGATTGATTTCTAATGCGGAAACTATGACCTAATGTGATGAATAAAATTTTCCTATATTAAGCCGTGTAGCATGTTGATTTTTATGATTGCATTATGGGACTAATTGCTTATGAAGTTTTTGATTGACAAAAATGTAGTCGCAAAGGAATGGAATTCGATGATCATAATAATTAGGAAAGTAGGGATGGCCAGGGAGTGCTTCCCATGTGTGTTGCAGAGGGTTAAACACAGTAACCACAAATTCCTCATTATTATCACAATAATCACGAACCTGGAACAAACATATTACCTGATCGATAATCACTATGAAGATGTTGAAGCGGAGTACAAAGATGAAAGGTGAGACTAAGAATAAAATATCACTTAAATGTATCCTTTAAATAGGAAAAAATATCCTTCCCTAAAATGATACATTTTCCGGGCTAAAAATGTATCCTTTAAATAGGCGAAAAGATCCTTCTGTGAAAGGATCTTTTACGAAAAGATCATTTTACCCACTAGAGGAGTCATAAATTCTTCCAAAATTATGACTTGAGTGGATTCGATTCAAAAAATTTACCCAGTAGAGGAGTTCTAACTAACCCATAACCCATTATGTTAAAGATCAGGTTAGATTTTTATGTTTTTTTATTGTTTTTCAAAGATTTAGTTGAAATTATTAAAATTGTAAATGTAATTTGAATAATGAAAATAACAATGTTAACCAATATTGTATCCCAATATTTCTCCAAATGACTTAAAAACATAAAATATTTAGCCCAGAAAAGGTTGAATTTATTTCTATAATGAAATTTATTAGCCAACAAAGTAGTTGAATCCACATTTAGCCAACTCCTTATCTTAATAAACTGTAAATATTTCCACATTTAATCAAATAGAGCTTGGTTGTTATAATTTGGTTAATAGTATTAATAATACGTAAATGAATCAAAAACAAATTATGGTCAGTATAATTTAGTTGATAGTAATTGATGATATATGAATGAGTCAAAACCAAATCATGAATAAAGGAATCAATAGCTTATAAACATTTCCACATTCATTGATGAAAGAGATCCATGTGGTTATAATTTGGTTAATTTGGTTAATAGAGATATATGAATGAGCCAAAACCACATCATGAATAAAGGAATCAATGAATAAATAGGAGTAAATGAAAAGATGAGAAATAATAAAATTAACTAAGAATAATAAATGGTGCAAAGACATTATGAGAGGGAAAATATTTTTTTTTTTCAAAAGTAGATGCTCTATCGAAGGGGACACTTGTGGAAGTTGAAGGTGTCCTACATTTGGAGGAAATTGTGGAAGGAACCAAGACTATGGGTTCTACTTAACTTAAGGATGGGAAGGAGGGCCCACTTTCAGCATGTTGTTAGATTGTTTATTATAAGATTATATGTCTTTTTGATAGTATAAATGGCTCTATTAGAGTCTATCTTCTTGGTACTTGTAATGATGAGAGGCTTGAAAGAATTTCTTTGTAGGGAGGATTCATGTTTGTTGGCAATGAGATTATGCAATACTTTTTAATTAAGATGAATAACAAAATTAATGCTTTTTCTACTTCACAAAAAGGTAATATCAAACTTAATTGAAGAATATAAAAATAAAGGTATTGGAAAGGAAAGGAGAATAAAATTAATAAGAAGAGATAATGAAATTAAAGGATAAAGCATAATTAAAAGGGAAAATAAAGAATAGAGATATATGCATTGGAGAAATGGATCGAGGATCCATAACAACTTAGATGGTGGAAAAAAGGTTTCCATGATTGATTGAGCTTATGACTATCTTCTAGGTTAAAATTGTTATCTAGTGTTTTTTTATTTCAAGAGCTTCTCTACATGTGGTGTGAAGAGTTATGAAATAAGGAAGATAAAACCTTAGCTTGGCAGGGGAAAATGAGGGGTTTACAATTATGGGAGTATGCTACAATAACATATTCATTATGCTGTTCACTACAAAGCATATGTATGGTCTCGTATTCGTTAGATACATCAATGAGCCAATCATATTACGATACATCGTGGCATCGATCATCTCAGATGACGCATCACTTAGAAGATTCAAGTTAGATTCCTTAGGAGTGGTCATTTCCTTATAGTCCATCATTCTGAATCTCCATTACATATTTTTCTTGACCAAGGAAGATCTCATCTGCGCTCTGCTACACCTCCATGTCTAAGAAGTTGTGCATCATACCTAAGTCTTTCATCTCGAGCTTAGTAGCAAGTCTCCTATTTGCATATGTAATGAGTTCCTTGTCACCTCCCATAAACAAGTCATTGACATATAGCGGGAGTATCATTGGTCTTCCGTCTTCCACCTTGAAGTAGAGGTTGGAATCTTCTTTACTCTTGGTAAAACTAAAGCTCATGAGGAAAATATCCATCCTTTTGTAGCATGAGGCTTGGTGCTTGTTTCAATCCTTAGAAGGCCTTCTTCAATTTGCACACATGGGTCTTCCTATCATGTGTCTCGAATCCCAGTGGTTGTTCCACACACGAATCCTCCTTGACTACACCATTCAAGAAATATGTCTTAACATCCATATAGTGTATTTTACATTTCATAATTCTTGCCAAAGCAAGTATGGTCCTAATGGCAGTGTACCTTTCCATCGGTACAAATGTCTCTTCATAGTTGATGCCTTCTTTCTATGACAAGCCTTGTGCTATGAACCTTGCCCTATATTTCTTGATGTTTCCATTTGGAGCATGTTTAATCTTGTATATCTACTTTGAAGTCATGACATATTTCTTTTCCAATATCAAAACTATCTCCGAGACATCATTCTTCATGATCGACTGATATTCCTCGATCATCGCATCCTTCCATTCTTTATTTTATGTAGCCTCTTAATAGGTGTAATTTTCTTTGTCAACGATGTCACACAGCAGAGCCACATAGCTATTGTAGGTATTTTCCCTTTTTCTCTCAATGTATTCATTCTAGAGTGCCATACCTTTCAGGTTCTTATATGAGTTATCATGCCCATGTTGGTTTCCTCTTGTGGGAATCCTTCTCAAAGAATGTATCTATCGGCTCTTGTGGCTCTTTCATGTCATGATCTTCATGGTTCTCTTGAATTTATTCTTCAATTTCCATATCTCGATCTCTCATTTCTTCAAGTTCCTCGACCTCCCGAATGGGTGTCCTCCTGGATCTGAAGCATGTTGAGTCTTCATCAAAGGTTACATATCTACTGATGTTGATCTTCTTGAATCTTGGGAAGTATATTTGGTAGGCCTTGGATGTATCATTCTATCCTATGAATATACCCTTATTTCCAGAAGGATCGAGCTTGGTCCTTTTCTCCTTTGGTATATGTATGTACACCGGGAAGCCAGATATTCTCACATGGTTGAATTTTGGTTTCTCACCTTAGAAAGCCTCATTAGGAGCCTTATTTTCATGTACTCAATGAGGAGTATGGTTCTATACATACATAGATGTTCTTGTTTCCTCCACCAAAAGGTGCATAGGAAGATCCTGATCATGCAGCATAGCTTTTGATGCCTCCATGATGGTTTGGTTGTTTCATTTTGTAACCCCATTATTTTTAGGATTGTATGGAGTATTGAACTCTCTCTTAATCCCAGACTCTCTGCATATTTCCTTGAATTCTTATGAAGTGAACTCTTCGCCATTATCTAACCATAGATTCTTGATCTTCCTATCCATTTGGTTCTCGACCAAGGATTTATATTCCTTGAACTTATTGAAAATTTTACTTTTCCCTTTCAAGAAACATATCCAATTCTTATGTGAGAAATCATTTATAAAGGAAACATAGTATGCATACCTGCTTAAAGAAATAGAGGACATGGTTCCACATACATATGAGTGTACTATCTCCAGTATTCCTTTATCCTTTCTTTCACTGCTGGGAAATGTCTTCTTCACATTATTTCCTTTTGCACATCCTTTGCAAATTCCTTCATGCTTTGTCTGGATCACTGGCAGTCTTCACACTATTTTTCCTTCCATTCATAGTGATTTTTAGTGAACATGTGTAATCCTTATGTGCCATAGTTCACTTGGTTCAATTGACTCATGAACCAATGCTTTTTTAGGCTATCCCTTCATCTTGTCATGGATGATTTTAAGCAACCATACCTATTTAAAAGTGTATAAATGTTGGAAAATGTTACCAATTCTTAAAACGTCAACTATAAAATGATTGGCGATATTTTTCAAAAAAAAATAATTTCCAAGGATTTTATATCATTTATATAATAATTTGGCGATTTTTAGGGCGAAAAAAAATTACCCCATAAAAATTGGGCAAAACAAGGCTTCAAAAAATGCAAAATGGCGAATATTTTTTGGGAGAAAAACATGGAGAAATAGCCCACTGGGCTAAAATTCGCCCCTAAAATTATCCCTGTAGCTTGTACAAGCCTCCGTATTCTTCTCTAATCACTATTGCATCCTCTATTTCCTTTCCTTTGGGCCACATTAGAACTTGGGCATCGGCAAACAAAACCCTAATCCCTTTTGCATCTACTGCAGAAATGGTTAGAATATTCTTATTCAATCCTCGAACATATATCACATCCTTGATATTTAAATATTTCCTAGATTCAAGCTTGTATGAATATTCTCCACTCCCTTTTATGGGGTATTGATAGTCATCCCCAAGTTTCACCTTGTGAGGTGAGTCATGTTCAGACATATTAATGAATGATTCCTTATTGTAGACACTGAGAGGGGGGGGTGAATCAGTGTGAAGTCTTTATTACTTTTTCCAACTTTTATAATCAACAACTTATTCAATATTTTACATTGTCACATTATCATTGTATGACCATCAACATTGTTATCATCATCATATTATCATCATCACATAGAAAGAAAAGCAACACAGTACACAAGATTTTTACGTGGAAACCCAAGTCCTGGGGGAAAAACCACGGAAGCCTTTTTAAAATAGTTTTCCAGAAATAAATGGAAGGAGGGAACAACCCCCCTATTACAAAGACTTCAAGTTTTCTAGCTTCAACTAGAAGGAGGCTACGACCCCCTTGATTTACAGGCTACGACCTGAAGGAATCTGCCACTCCCTAGTTTTCCGGCTCCTACCGGAAGGAGGCTACGACCTCCTTTCCTTGCCCCGTCCTGCCACCCTGATAAGAAGATAGAAATAGCTGAACCACAACCGCACTGATCCTGCGGACCTGTTATTCAACACTTGTGCTACACTGCACAATCTGTACCATACCGCACAACCTGTACCACACTGCACAACCTATACCACACTGCACAACCACTGACACTACTAGTCACTGCTCATTACTTGATCACTACTCATCAACCGATCGCTGTCCACTGTATCACAATACTCATCAACTTGTACAATCAACCTATACCAATCAATCTATTTTTCACATCAACCAACTCAGTCAAACTGAGTCTGCTCACCAAAACTTGTCCACCTGAATCAAACCAACTGCTCATACAACTTAGCCAATCTGAGTCAAACCAATTACTCATAAGTCAACCTGTGCCAATCCAATCTCTGAATCTGTTGCAGATATCACTGCCACATACTGCTCATGTACCTCTCATCATACCCAATTGCTGAACATGTAACTCTACTCTTCTTATGCTGAACACAAGGCATGCATCATCATAGCACATAGACGAATACCATGGCATATAGGTATATGATAAAGTATAGTAGAGCATCACCACAACATATCACAGCACGTGTCAAGGAGAGTATACATCATCATATCAATATCATCGAGGAGTATGCATCAAGTTTACATCAAAGTCATAATCATCATCGTGTACATGAACATCATAGAGCATCATTACACGTGCATCAACAAGTGTACATCATAGTAGATAAGCATGCATGTTCATCATAACATGATAACTTGCATCATCATAGTAGTGTGTACATCATATCATCATTCCATGTAGCGTCATCATATCATCATAGAGTACATCATCATCTTATGGAATGTGGATCACAATTTCACACATTACTGTATTTGTACATTACATATCATTGTACACTCTTTCACACTACACTGTATTCCCAATTACACTAGTGTACATACACTTGTACTCTTCTATACCACTGTACCCTTTACACATGCTCATAGATCATCACGTAACACTACATCACTGTACATACCACACTTCTGCACTTATACACACATATATATATACTACTATTCATGTATCACTGTTTTTGCACATATTGTGCATACCTCACTGTATAGTTATACTACTTTACACACATTCCACTTGTACATTTTATTGTATTCAATGTTTAGAGTAGACATACCTTATTGCAGATGTCATTTGTAGAATATTGAGGACTGTATATGACCTTAGCAGATAACCCAAAATCTAGACTTTGTTCAACCCTTAAGCATTTGCCTGCTGCCAGAGGTGAACACAAGAGTCAACAGGCAATGACCACCAACTAATCAGGATTGTCTTAGCTGTAAAAGTTCGGGACTGTCAAGAGATGTTTTCTGACTTCAAACTGTAAGTAGCAATTGGCACAAAACTCGGATTGTCACTAATTTCAGAATCCCCAAAAATTGTCTTTGTAATAGACCTCTGCTCCAATCAGAACTGAGAATTTGAAGAAGAATCCAACGCAGAGAGGCTCCTTCACGCGCCCAATTGTCAAACTACTTCAATCTTTACTCACATAACCATTTTTATCACCGTTCAGCATCTGGCAAGAAGAGTTTCTGGTGCTCGGCATAAAATCTCAGACCTTAGAGGACGTGGTGCTTCGGAGCTGTTTGTAATCACCACATCTGCAGCATTAAGAATGATATACTTCGTGTCTTGGACGGCATCCAACGTCACGGCCACTTTGCCACAGTCCACTAATAAAAATACCTGAAATTCAAAGTTGAATGATCACCGGAAATTCACTTAATGTTTGCCTCGGTCCAAAAACTTGTCTTCACAATCCCGCAGAATGATGGCCGGCTGGGCAGTCATTCGAATATCAAGCTGTCAAAGCCATCGAATTGAACAATACAATTTGACAACACAGAGGATGAATGTGATATCTTCGAAAGCAAGCATAGGCCATTAATTTCAGGAGTTCGTCGTTTGATATGATAGACACACAGTTCATCACTCTCAATTCACATGAGAGTACAGCTTATAGGACGCTGCCTCTTCGTCAATAACTGCACAGAAACCCTCGACCTGTTCAGGAGACCCTCGTCCGATTGCGCAGCGAAGAAATCCCGCAGAGCTTTTGCGGCCACAACATGTGACCGGCCACCAGGAAAGGGCCTAGGGTGCCGTCAATGTGTCTTGAAAAACCGACAGCAAGGATCAGTGACACAGATACGCCTACCTCTTCACGATCCCTCTTACTTCACATGAGACTACAGCTGCAGCTGACTCTTTCAAGCGCCGAATAAATGCCAACTGAAACAGATGTATGTCACCAGTTTAAATTTGCGTAATCCTATTTCGTGCCTGCAACAGAGGATGGCTAGACAGCAGGATATTACGGCCAAACGCGATTCAAATGCCCATCTTCTTTGGAATGCACTCCCACGGCCAATACTTAAAAAAATTGATGCGACTGTTTGTTTTCACGGTCAATTTTTCTCAGCCCACAAAATTTCCAAGTTTTGTTATGTCACTTTTATGTTGCCATATGTAGATATATTTATACATGATAGCGTGAAGGGAGAGGTACTAAGTATGGGCTGATATCATTCAATTACGGAGTTTTTATTTTTATTTTTATTTTTAAAGTGAACCTTTCCTTGTTTCAATGAGTTATTTTTAAAATAAAAAGTTATAATTTTTTTTTTTTTTTATTAAAATACATAAATGTTTTATTTATTAAACTTTTTAATATTTGATTTTAATATTAATCAAATAATAAAAAAAGGTATTATCATTTAATCTAATTAATATTTTGATTATGTGTTAATAGTAGTTACTTAATTCATGTCAGGACAACAAAAATGCCATATACTTTATCACCATCAAGATGTGGAGGTGCCTAGGTTTCTCCTAGGGTATCAGGACCTATAAAACACGCAAATGACCACTGAAAGGGTCATTCGGACACTTCCAACTTCTTCAACCCACTAAGAACACATTCTAGGATAATAGGGCATGATCAGGGCTTTTGCCATTGTTCCAAGGGCTCTAGGGGCTTCAGACTTGGGCTTGGACAAAGTCAAAAGGTCTCATTTGATGCCCACACTTACTCAACCCACAAAGGCCCCTCAAGGGGCTCCACAAGGGACACCGAGACTTAACTGTTGGCATCAATGACAACCTAATCAACACTTATATCCCGTCATATGTTTAGAAGCTCCATAATACACAATCCAATCATTTCTTCTATGTGAGATAGTTCTAGTAAGTGTTGATATTAACACATACTCTTCATCTGAATCATCCTTGTCCCATATGAATCTTTTGTTTGTTGGTTCATCATCTTCAAAAACATGAGCATGGTGTCTCCTTCTCCTGATGGATCAATATCTTTCCAAGTGTCCCTTTTCATCACATGTATAGCATCAAACATTTGAAGTGTCTCTTTTGGTCTTCTTGTGTTTCTTCTCCTTCTTCTTATTATGATGAAATTTTTCCTTCTTCTCCTTCTTCTTGAAGCTCTCCCTAGTGTGAACTATGAGATCTTGATCATTAGTTTCTCCCATCCTTTCCTCTCTTGTCACAAGTGTAGATTCTTCTTGTGTGCATTCTTCTCGGAGTGTGTTGAAAGAGATCAACTTCCTTCTTGCACAAATTACTTGAATGAATGAGTCCCATGATCTAGGGAGACCATTCAAGGCAGAGATTACAATTTCTCCTTCTTCGAAATTTCTTCTACCGCTTCAAGTTTTTCTTTGATTTGAGCAACCCTTGTGAAGTAAGACCATATAGTATCGGAGTTCTATATCTTCACATTCTTCAATTGGTTCCTCAAAGTCATCTTCTAGTTGATGTTCTTTCCTTCGAATATCTTTGTCAAAGCATCATACACTTCCTTCAGTGTCTTTAATGAAGAAACATGGGGGATGAGGTCATCCTTAATATAATATGCAATTATTCTCTTATCCTTAGCCATGCTTCTCTTATGAGTAGTTGTAGCCTCATAGCCCTTTGGTTCTAGAACTTCTCCATTGATGTACTGATCCAAATTATTCTCTTCAAGGATCAAGGAGATTCTATAATTCCGTGCTAGGAAGTTATCAACCCCTAAACGCTTGTCCTCAATCTGAGTATGATGAGTCATGTTTTAAAATGAGAACCTCAAATGGAAATAAAAAAGATTTAGATCTTACCGATTTAAGGTGTCCGGCCTAGTTCTAGAGCTGGTTGACCTAGGGTTTGTTAGAGAAACCCTAATTTTCTAAACTTGGAGTTTGTAAATTTCCTAGGTCTGATATGCAGACATGAACATGAACTAATGCTGCAAATTAAATAAAAAAATTGATATTAAATTACAACCACTCAGTGAATCTTCAAACTAGGTACTTCAAGGTGTTTTGTTGGGAAATTTGCAGTCATGGGAGTAGGCATTGGAAAGAAACCAAGAGTAAGTTCATAATAATGAATTCATTTCCCATAACACATTTATATCATGGACCATTCATGTTTCAGAGTTGGCTATGTGGAAACCAACCCCTACACTTCTGGGTCACCCAACCGTGAAACTAGGGAAATTCCTTTTGTCCTTTCGACCAATGGATTGGCGAAAATTTCATAGGTTTTAACTAATATTTATACAGAATCAAATGTGGCATGGGAAATTTTGGAACCAATTAGGATAATTCTGGAGAGTTTAGGGAATAATTGGAGGTTTTAGGAAATTTTGGCCTAGTGAGGCCCTACACAATGGAGGCTCCCAAATCACTATACAGAATTAAGTAAATTCTAATATGGAGTTATTTATGTGTATTATGGTATTTCCATGATCCATAGAAACTTACATAACCGTATTTGAGTGAGTAGAACTCATTTTATAGCATAAATTGTAAAACTAGTCAATTAAAACTAGTGTTCTAGCTAGGGTGCAAAATTAAGCAAAAATCTCATAGAAAAATGACCTCAATACAAAAAATGCATATGAAATAAATTAATACAGATTCAATGGACATATATAATCATGTAGACTCATTCCCACAACCTTTTCTCACTCATTATTGCACTAGATTGATCAATGTCCCCCATTACAATGACAAATTAAGCTTTCCATGAGAAGCTGAGAAGGTAGACTTCAGGGACATAATTATTACGACCTGAAAAATATAAATTGAATATTTTATTATTTTTTACACATCATATAGCATTTTATTTACTTAGCATTACATAAGAGGGCTCGAAATGATGGGAAGGATGCCCAAAATTAGGCATAAAGAAGGATGAGAGTGTAGGTGAATCTTGGGCTTCACAGGAGCTCGACCTGAATGATATGGAGGCTGAAAAATATGGTTGTTATGACCTCAATAGTTTAACACCATGCACTCCATACCTGCAAAGAGAAGTAAAGGAGCTGAAGGAGTGGGAAGGGAAGGTCTGGGGTTTATATCCCAAGTGTCTAAGGCACATCACTCAGAAAGGCATGCTCAGATAAGCAGAAATCAATTAACACATCAACCAAATTAGTAAATGAATCTCAAGTTCTCCTTAAATTTATATATGGGTGACCTACTTAGGAAGTAGAGGCAATAGGTGACTTGTGAGAGAAATTCATCCACCTAGAAGTCCTAACCCTAGCCACATATGCACCCTCCTTGAGTAATTAGAAAGTAGGGACCTTGTGAGATGTTTCCATGTCCATGTCATTCATCTAACTTAGAAACTGCGCAGTCCTTAGGCCCACAGTTTCTATTTTCCCTATGACAAGTTTTTCTAGCTTCCCTACTTTTGTGACTGAACTCAAAAAGGGAAATTGCGCCCTCCTTTGTCAAATGTTTCCTGCTTTTATTATGACAATTTTTTTCATAGATTTTTGCACTTTTGTTCTTCCTCTCTGAATTCTTTTCTCATAGAATTTCCCATTTTTTACCTTGGCCAACTTGACTTTCCCAATGCGCCCCACCTGACATGGCAAGCTCATTTCCACATCATTAAATTTCCTAATAAATAATAATGATGAATAAAAATTAAATACATGCCTCAATAATAATTATTAGCAAAATTTCCCTAGGCTAATTAACTAATGCCTCAAATAATATTTGGACAAAATTCCCTAAGTGAGGTAATTAATGCATCTTTGATGCCCCAATGTGTTGGGAATGGTCAACACTTTTGTGTCCAAAAATATGGGGACATGACAGTCCTCCCCTCTTAAATCTGCTTGTCATCAAGCAAAAGCTCTCCAAAGTGCTGCAAATTTTCCATCGTGAAGAAGAACTCGCGCATGAACTCATGTGAGAAAAAATTTGTCTTGCTCCATCAAGCCAGCATGTAAAATTTCTCCAAAAATAATCAATTCTAGGATCCCATTGCTTTTATTACACCCCCTTCTGTGAGAATTCCTTCCAACACAAATTATCAGACAAAAGTATGCATGGATCCCATTTCCTCAACTGTAACTCTCCAAACATTAGTATCCACCATAAAAATTTATCATCACGGGAAATGATATTCATGATGTGGGAATCATACCATTACACTAAAAATTGAAAATTCTCAATGAAAAATTGGAAATTTGTGTGATTTCCCCACCCAAAATGAAGTTACTTATGTACTTGATGCACATCACCATTGAATCTCACAATTATGTTGTTGCAATGACATGGGTGTGAGTCCCATGTCCCAATACAATTTTGGGCATCCTCCAACAACCTTAGATGCCGATATTGTTCATAGAAGATGTAGGATATGTTTGTTGAAAATTCCATGGTGTAAGCAAGGTACACCCTCCAAGCTGAATGACTCTGACAAGTACCTACCCATTCCTTCCATAGATGAACAAATCCTCCAACTATCAGATCCATGAGGGAATTTTATTGCTTTCTCGTGTGCACAATCCCAATGGCTCAACTCTCTCCCATTGGTCATGCAATCACCACAGTGAATGCAAGGATCAAATATAGGACATGGTTTCATTTTTTGCAAATGAGAAGGGGGTGGTTCCCTCAACGAATCCCCATGGATGAGTCTAGGAGCCTCCTACTCCTTACTTGGCATCAAAAGAGAGAAACCCTTCACCTAGTTAACATCCTCATGTGCATGGGATGCCATAGGTGTGTGGAATAAATTATACTGAAATAAATCTCTCAAAAATGTGTCCACCAAAGGTGTGGATGTATCAAACCTATCATGGGTTGTTCTAGCACAAGGGAGTTCTTATGACTCTTCAGTGAAAATAGGACTCCTTCTATGAGAAAAATCATCCTTTCTCAGGAAATGTCCTTGTGCTTGGAACTCATCATCTGCATCCCAAAATTCCTTAAATGTAAATGAGTCCTTTTGGTGACAGCAAGAAAGTAGGAGAATGTCTAGCTGTCAACATATCCATGTCGGGACTCCACTTAGGAGATGAGAAATTGTAAATGAAAACATTTTTAATGATGACGTTGTCAGAGGGGTTTGATCCTCCTATCAAAACCAGTTTTTGATTGACATAAATGCATTTGTAAAGGAATGGAATTCGATGATCCTAATAACCAGGAGAGTAGGGAAGGCAAGGTAATGTTTCCCACGTGTATTGCAGATGGTTAAACACAGTAACCACAAATTCCTGATGCTTATCACGGTAATCATGGACCTACAACAAACATATTACCTACTCCATAATCACTATGAATATGTTGCAGCAGAGTACAAAGATGAAAGGTGAGACTGGGAATACAATATCACTTAGGGGGTCTCAGGTTCAAAATGTATCCATTAAATAGGCCTTCTCTCGGCTAAAATTGGTGAAAATATCAATTTACCCACTAGAGGAAGCATAAATTCTTCCAAAATTATGAGTTGAGTGGCTTTGGTTCGGGAAAGAATTTACCAAGTAGAGGAGTCCTAACTTACCCATTATGATAAAGAGTAGGTTAGATTTTTATGTTTTCTATTATTTTTGGTATTTTTTTCAAAGATTTAGTTGAAATTGTTAAAATTGTAAATCTAATTTGAATAATGAAAAATAACGATGTTAACTAATATTGTCTCCCAATATTTCCTCAAAAATGACTTAAAAACATAAAATATTTAGCAAAAAAAATGGTTGAATGTATTTTTATAATGAAAAATATTATCCAACAAGAGCGTTGAATCCACATTTAGCTAACTCCCTATCTTAATAAATTATAAATATTTCCACATTTAATGAAAGAGATCTTGGTCATTATAATTTGGTTAATAGTAATTAATAATCTGTGAATGAGTCAAAAACAAATGATGGTCATTATAATTTAGATAACGGTGTGTGCAAGCTAATGAGGGTCTCTTTCGACACGTTAGATGCAATAGAAAGCTGAAAAAATAGGCATCCATAAACTTACATGCAAATTTTGAAACACTTACATAAAGAATCTTGCAATGAGTAAAATAGAAGAAATGCAGGAAATTGAATGGCATTTCCATATATATAATTTTTTTTTCTATTGAAAATGTTCTTAACTATCCAAAGTTAGATCTTTTTTAATGGGAAATTTTTATTTTTGGGACAAATTATAAGGTATATGTTTTTTGTGGGTGCAGTCTTTGAGTGACTAAATGATGGAATAAACTTACAAAAACTGGTAGAGATATAGAGAACATATAATACTAGTGCACGACTATTTTTCCAATAATAGAATAATACTTTTAATTTTTTTTAATTATCTAAGTGATCAAACCTAGAAAACGGTATGTCAATTGTGGGTGCAGTGTTTGAATGTCTTAGTGCAGTTATTTGGAAATGGGTTTTTTATAGCATGTAGAGGTTGGCGTTCTTTAGTGCACCATACAAATGTTTTTCAAAATAGTTGAGAAATGAAAGAGTTATGGATGAAACACTAACAATGTGTTTTTTGAGTTTAGGAGTGATGAGATAAGATAAAAAGAAAAAAATATATATTCTTGTTAAAAATTACATATTTGGAATTTGAAAAAAAAGACATATATGTTTCTAAAATTTCCTAAAAAATGGAGGTGTGCGGCATACTCTAACCAATGGCAAAGCATGAGAATATTGAAAATTTGGATATAATGCTCAATTAGCCATGGTTTATCATACTCCAAGGCATAGGCATGTTGAATCCAAAGCAAATTCCGAAGAAGAAAGATAGGCATAAGAATTCCACACCAGCATGGGAGGAGGCTCATCCTTATCATTTGGAGAGAATACTATTTTAAATTTAAACAAAATGCGCTCTCGTTATATTAAATCAAAATTAGTGCGTGTTTTAGTAAAGAAAAATGAGTGCACGTTTTTAAATACTACATTGAGTTCTTGTTAAGTAACTATAGAATTGAACACATTGTCAATTATACAAATAATTTTATTATTTTATGTCCCCCCCACTCCCCTCTTCCCTCTAACTCTTACTAACCCCCCCTCCTCGTCTCCCTACCAGGATCTAACACCCCCTCCTCCTGTCCCTACCTTTAACCTCCCTCCTCTCTCTCCCTAACACTCTCGATCCCCATTCATTCTCTCTCTCTCTCTCTCTCTCTCTCTCTCTCTCTCTCTCTCTCTCTCTCTCTCANTCAAATTTGGGAGATCTGGAAGCACCCGTGTATATGATATTGGGGGGCTATAGCTATGTCAATCAATTAACATCCTTGTTGTTCAAGGACACATGGAACAAAAAGGGAGGGAGAACCTATGTGAAGATCCATAGTTGATATATTTCCTATTATGACTCCCAAAAATATATTTATATGAATCCATATGAATCCAAACCATTATACATAAATATGTAATGTTTCTCATGTATATAGTAAGTAAGGGTGCATGCAACCAAACTACCTGAATTCCCACCAAGGAATGTGTTTCATCTTGTTTTTCTTAACATGCTTAATATATTTGGTGATCTTACTAATGACATATTGGTATGGTTTCCTATAGATCCACCTTTTGTTGATAGTTTTGGTTGATAATGTAACCAAACTGCAACAATATCCAAGGATTGTGTTACATATCCCTTTTTTCTCATTCAAAGTTCCCAGTCTATTTGTTGATGTTATAGGTCAAGGTAGAAAGGAAATAGGAAAATAAGTACTTGAGTTGATAAATAGAGTGAGTGTGTTCAAAAACGAAACTAGGGAAATACTTGTTTTACACACCAGGTACATATTAGTATGGTGGCAACATGACCAAAACTGTATTTTTTGTTGATTTTTGCTACAATAACTAGTCTCGATTCCAAAATTCAATTGTTTTGATTGTTGTATAGAATATTACTATATGACTCCCCGACTTATTGCTCATCTATGTTTTTGTCTTGCTTGAAGGTCGTAATTCCTCCTAGAATTTCCCGTTGGTGACTATACCTTAGTTTCATCACCTTCACTCCTCAAAAGTAACCCTAATCCATTCATATTTGCAGGCTAGATGATGTTAAACTCAAAAATACTTCCTAATGTGTTGAGCAGTCGTGTTGACTACCCAGAAATGTGAGTTAACCCTATTTACATAATTTTGACACACATACCAAAAAGTGGGTAACACGAAATATGAAGTAAATGGTTTTTATTGGATGTATTGTAAATTATAGTTTGCTGGATGTGAATCCTTTTACAATTGATATGCCTTCATAGACTTCCTAGATTGCTATTTTATGGTGGTTTTAGCGTCATGTATGCCCATAATTTCTCTTTAGGATTTCACGCATAGATCTATCCTCAAATTTAATCCCAAATTCCTTTTTAGGTCTAGTTACACCTTGTTCTATGATAAAAAGTTCCTGGAATCAATAAGATTGGTGTTAATCAACTTCTCTTTACCATATTTTACCCATGGACTTGCATATAATGGTAAATTCACCACTTCCAAGTTCTGAAGTCATGCCCAGGTCAAGGCATCATGTTGATATTGCCCTTATGGTGGGATCAAGAGGAACAAATTACAAAGCAAATCCATTATGCAAATTATGTTTGGTTTGAAGAGTGCATGGTTTTTTAGGTTTGCGTGTTTATAAGAAAGGACTTGAGTGAAACTTAGGTTTATTTCAAAATAATTGGGTAAGGTGGTGGGGTCTATGTACTTGCAAGGCCTTTTAAGTGGGAATGTCTTGCTTAAGGTACACCCTAACTATTTGAGGTGTAGGAGTTAATATATTCCTTCCATTTTGATCATTGTTTAATAATGGGAAATATGGGGAAAATATACCTTGAAATAGTCCAATTTTTAATGCATACATGCTACAATTTAATGTGGTATGCCTTTCCTTATTTATTGGAACAACGTGTGCTAGAAATGGAAGGCTTAAAGGATATATCCTCCTAAGATATAGCAAACTCCATAGTTCCCTTTAAGATAAGTAGAAAAGAGATGTTGATATAAATCCCTTTATCAAACTTGAAATGAGTAAGCCCATTCAAAGTGAGTGTTTAAAGGAGGGTTCCTTAGATATTATGGATGGATGGATTCAAGCGTTTTTTGAGCATCATTTCTTTTGTATTTTAGCTCATATTTCTCTAGGTCTGTAGATTGCTCTCTATAGAAAAATGTTATCTTTTGTTAGAGGTTCTTTGTGGTCATAATACTTGAGGTTTGTAGGTTGTTCACTTAAGAAGAATGTGATATTTTGTTAGATATTCTTTGTGATGTCATAGATGTTGTCGACCCCTCTATTATTTTCATTTTATTACTATAGTATCTCCTTTTTATAAAGTTGTATGTTTGCTTGTTTAAAACATGTATGCTAATATTTATTGAAAATACTCAATCACTCGAGCTGGCCCACCACGCCAAGGATTTTCCCTTTATTGCCTAGGGTCATAATATTAAGATGTCCATTTGCAACCACCACCAAAATCGAGCTATATATAGGTTTAATTCGAATATAGATATGGTAACACTCTGTTGATAACTTGATACACTATTTTCTACTTTTTATCTTTTATTTTAAAGGTTCAATGACGTTGTGGAACAATAAGTGCTATGTTTGCTAGTGACATGTGGGTTAAATAGAAGCAATGGAGTTTTGATGTTGTTATCAATGTTGAAAGATAAATGTTGGATGCAAAGTAATACTTCGATTCAAAATTCATTTTTTTTATAAAATTAATGATTAAACATTGTAGATAGGATAAGATAATTTTATAAATATCTAACAAATGACCACAATAGTAGGTCAATGGGACAAATAGAATTACAACCATTGCAAATAATATTGTGTAAGAAAAAGAGAAACTCCTAACCCTCATATACAAAATAAAAAATCCAAGAATCTAGATACAAAGTAATACCCATGTTAAACATAAAATGTGGATGTTAAGTCACTTCAGAGCTAGAAGTAGAATGAGAAGAGGAAGAAGAACTTGGTGAGTCAATTTTTGTAAAGAAAGGGCTGATCTAATGTCTAATAATCTCATTTGGGGAGAGCCTGGGACCTAGAGGGCTAGTTTTGTATGATATTGGATGGTTGTGATAATTTTCACAACTATATAACATTTGAGGATGTAGGGAAGAATCTCGTGATGGATTTTTGGATACTTGATATGGTGGCAGGGTGAGAAACCAAAATATGTTGTACACAAAGCTTTGATGGAAACTAATTTGCTAGCTATGGATTTGGAGTGTTAAAGTAAATCTTAGATGGAAAATTTTCTATTTTTCCTTCTTCTTTTAATCAGTACAACTCTTTGTTCATTATTAGTGTGTTTTTTCTTGTTCCATCTTGTTCCTTTTTTATTTGAAGGGTGGTCTATTTTACACTTTTCTTGTGTAAATTTGTGCATGAAAATATGTTGGTGGTTAGTTTGAAAGCCTTATTCTCGCAGAAAATATATGGTAAAATATTGATCATCATTTCAATTAACATTATGTTTTTCCATGACTTTGTTTTCAAACCATGTGTGTGTAGTTATAGGTGTTTATTTTTCTAAAAAAATAAATTACTATCTTGGACGGAATTGGGAGAAGTTTGCTACATAGGACTACTTTGACAAGCATGGAGTTTTTTGTCAAATTTGTGTTATGGTCCTCTCCTAATCATTTCAACAATAATCTTGGTATTTTTTATGAAATGCATGGGTAGAACAAGTCTTAAGAAATGCTAAATCGCGTGCTCTTTTTCCAAGCATCCATATTTGAAGGTCATGATGAAGATTGAATCATTTTGTTGTTTTGCAGACTAATACACTAATTACATTATCTCATCTCATTGTAAAGTGGAAAAATGTAGAACTCAAACTTCACGCATGCGTGGAACGCGAAAAAAATGAATGATTGTTGAAGAATTCATGAAGAGTAACCTTGGGGAAAGACCTAACGACATTCTTCGGAGGTTATTTTTGGATTCTTCATTCTGCCAGAGGTTTTTCTTTGAGATGAGAATTTAACCATAACATGTCATTTCTCTATTTCTGGCTATTAAATGATGAGCTCTACAAAGCTCTATTTTACTTATAGCATCATCTTCTTTCAAAGGTTTGCAAATAGATTAGTAATGTATGCATGTTCTTGTGCATGCTGGGGTGTGTAAGACTAGAAATTTTCTGTAAAAAATTCATGTTTTCATATGAAAACTTAAATCTAATCATGTATTCTTTTGTTTTGATGGAGTTGTTTCCGAATTTAAGAGGGAAGCACTCCTAATTTTCCAGCATTAGAAGAGTGGGTCTAAATTTTCTTTTGGCATACATCTTCCGAAGTAGTTGTCCAAAAAATTCAATGCAGTAAGGCGGATTTTATTGATTTTGTTTGGTATAATACTGCAATAAACATATTGAGAAATATGGACATCAGTTTTCTGGTATGACTTTATATAACTCATACAATTACTAAGCAGGAGGGTTTCAAGATAGTGGGCTGACAGCTTGTTTTTTACTAAAGTTTGATTTAAAAGAAAATTTGTTGTTTTAAATACTATATTATGATCTTAAGGTGATTAGAGTTACTCATCTTTGGAATTGAATGATTGTATATATATTATCAGCTGAAATACTTAAATTTGGATTTCCTTTGAGTGATGCACCAGGGAAGCAGACAAGGGGAGGGTTAAGGCTGAGTTTAATGATTGTCACAATGCTTTATTTGTCATCTTAGGTGATATGCATTAGTATCAATGCTGAAAAGTAATATCCCACTCTTCCAATGATGTCGAGTTTTTTTTTAAAATAGTCACTTTGTGTTTCTAGGAAAGTATATGAATACAATCTCTTGCAAAAAAATGAAAATCCACTCAATGGAACCCAAGATAATCACTTTTTGTAATGTGTAGAATTCACAATTGAACAAACATGTTCTATGACATTTGAGAAGAAAGCAAAATTGATGAATACCCAATTTGGAGGGTTAGGCCTTATGATATAAGGTATAGATTATTGTTGTTTGTCAGAATACCAAAAAAAATTTACAGCCCACCCTCGCTGAAAATATTTACCTGTGGAAACCTCTAAAAATATTTTTTTTTAACTATACAGTGCCCCGCCGCATTTCTGAAGACTTGTGGCCACATCTAATGAGGTTGCCAAAGATCTGACAAGAAAAATCATCGGACCACCGATGAGAAATCCTCACAAATTCGATGACATGCCGTCTATTTTTTGATGACCTATGGCCTCGTCCGATGAGGTTTCCATAGCTCCAACAAACAAGACCGTTGAACAACCGATGAGAAAGCGTCGAAAATTCGACAAACCATTCCTCTAATTCGATAGAATAATCCTAAATTTTTACAGAAGAACTCTCTGAAATTCGACAAGGATATGTCGGATTTTTTACGAGGATAAGTTATATTTTCAACAAGGAGAAGTTGTAGTTTCAATGAGAACTCATCAGACATTCGACGACTTAGTGGTGAAAGCTTTCCACTTAGAACATTGAAAAATTGATGGGTACTGGATTGTTGTCGAATATCTAACATTATGCCATAAATGAAAAAAAATGAGGTTGTTGAATAACCGATAGGGTATTATCGAATTTTAGACATGGCAGCCATTGGATTTTGGGCTCAAATTTTGTTGTGGCAGTCATGCACATGAAACCATGCACAATGCAGCTAGCACTCATATGAACTAATGTAGTTTTCAGTCAATGACATTCAAACTAATTAATGGGATTTATCTTTATTTAAGTAGTGTTAGAATAATCAAAAACCCATTGCCATACTTAGGATACATTAATTAATCTTTTTGATTAATTTCCTAGGTCCTACAGTAGCTAGTTGGCATCCACTCGCACCACTTGGTCAAAACTTTCCTGAACTACCTCCAGGAGCCCCTTCACAATATTATGTATAATATTCTAACAACTCAATAGACTACCCATTTTAGTAAGTGGGCGTCCCTTCCTTATCCAAAGTTAGACTGCTTTTTAACAGCTTTTAAGGCAAAAGGTGAAATCTAGTCACATGGCAACTACCTTGTTTTTTGCACAATTGA
The DNA here is from genome assembly GCA_001517045.1 of Pseudotsuga menziesii. NCBI lineage: Eukaryota > Viridiplantae > Streptophyta > Pinopsida > Pinales > Pinaceae > Pseudotsuga > Pseudotsuga menziesii. The sequence continues at coordinate 50,781 of LPNX010236825.1, forward strand.
TCATCCATATTTTTCTCTCCTGGAAGCATAAGTATATTGAATTTCCATCACTTATAAGCTAACATACATCATTCATCCAATTGGTGATCTCCTTGACTTGTTTGGAAAATGTTTTATGCACCTAGGGAGGATTTTTTACTTTTAGGAATCCTTCTTTTGTGAGGATTCAACTTGTCTCCTTAGGCATTCTCATATCTGATGTAATTATATATTGTACAAGCTATTATTTTATATGGTTGACTGATGTAAAATTATTCAATGCAAGTTTGTGTTACACACCAATTTGAGTGTATTTATGCATGTTTTCAAGCAATTTTTGTGAGTTCAATTATTCTAAGTTTGGGATTAATTTCCGCATGGTATCAAAGCCTCTTTAGCTTGATTATACTCCTCTATTCTTCCTCTTGTAGGATCAACATCACTCCCCCAAGGATCACATTCAGTTTGTTCAGGGCATAGTTCTTGAAGAATGGATCAATCTCACCATATCATCTTGACTCCATTCAACTACTACGAATGGAAGGAAGAGATCAAGATTCTGATGAGGAGAAGGGCCTCTTCAAAGTGACCAGAGAAATTGAGATTGATTCCTCTGCCCCAGTAGAGAATATCAAGTGGCATAATAGGAGGGATGTGTCTTATGGTCTCTTGTGTCTCAACATTTCAAGAGACCTTCTTTTCCATCTAGATGGATTGGAATCACCAAATCAAGAATAAGAGAAACTCCAAAAATTATTTCGAAAGACAAATGAAGTGAGGGGGCATTCACTGGAGATCAAGCTTGTCTCACTAATTCCAAGCAATTTCAATTCCTTACAACTCTACTTCTCCAAGTTCAAAGCTCATGTTCTTTAGTTAAAGCAATGTGGTATTGAAAATAAACATGAACAACTAGTCTTAGCCATACTTCAAATCTTGTCCCTGACTATTCTATTTTTGTATTGACCTTTCATGCCACAAAGTTGACAATTTTAAACTAGAATATTGCTTCACTTGTAGAGTTCGTGGAATCCTTTACCCTAGAGCAAGATAATTTGGTCATGAATGCATGGGATTGATATAGGGTGAATTAGAGTCGGTCCTTGTGAATTCAATGTTGACAAATTCGAGTTATTCAGTCACTGGGAGTGTATTTGTCACTGGTTTAGAGTTAGTATTAGAGAAATTCAAGATTCTCTTTTAAGTAATTGAATGATTCAATAAGTGATTTTTGGAAACCCCCGTGATTGGGAGTCCTTCCTAAGAAATCTGGATTCACTCTCTTGGAGGTAATTTGAATTGACCTAATAGGATTCAAATTGCTCCATATTTCATTCATTCATGTAGGTTGGAGTTGTTGGAGCATAGATCTAACTTGAATGCATATTCAAAAGGGATTTTTTTCATCATTCTTGCACACTTTTTATAGATTATTGCTTAGAGATATAAGAGGATTTTGTGAGAAACTCTATTGGTCTTGGATATCAATTCTCATCTAGAGGATATATAACTTGACGGAGAGGGGCACAATCCCAAACAAGTATCTAGGAATTATGCTCATCTTGTATGACAAGGGGAGAATTCTAACAAGTGAGCTAATTTTTTGTGGTAAGTGGTTCTCTGGTAGAGGGGCGGAATCCCTAGAAGGATACTGCACCGAAAATTTATTGACTTTGTAGGAGAGGGGGACAATCACAAGAAAGGAAGCAATTGATTCTAACCTTTCCTTCGAGGAGAGGGGGACAATAATGAGAAAGAGGGTTTAGAATTAATTTGTATTGAATTGCATTAGAGGAAATTTGGGGTCTAAAATGGGCCTTATAAGAAAACGCACCAACAATAAATTTTGTGAGTTGGAATTTAGGAACCAATAGAATTTCAATAAAATGAGTCAACCATAATGGTTGAATTGACATATTTGTCATAAAAGAAAATTACTTTTTTGGTTCATATTTTAGACATATCTCCCTATGGTTTTACTCAAATTACGAGTGAGATATCTCGTTGGATGCGGAATTTAATTCCACTTCCAACACGTACCCACACTGCATACTTTTGACAGACCCCTCTACCCAAAAAATATGAAATACCTGAACAAACGTTAGCATCATATTTTTTTAGGTATTTGTTATTTTTGGGGTAGCAGGGTCCACCAAACTTATGTAGTGTAGGTACTCGTTGGATTCAGAATTAAATTTCGCATCGAATGGGCTCTCCCGCTCGAAATTTGAGTAAAACCATTGGGAGATATGTCGAAAATACGAACAAAAAAGTAGTTTTTTTCATTCTTCCTCCAAAATTAATAAGTATTATTTTATTATTTTAACTATTATTGTATTATTTTCTTTAGGAGGCCCATTTTAGACCTCAAATTTTCTCTAATGAGTAGGAGATATATATTTTCTCCATCTAGGTTACAAGGGTGTATTGTACTGTACAATTGAACTAACGACTGCACTCGGGAGTCCAGCCTGTTGTGGGTCCATCCTGTAGGATCGTTTACTAGTCTTTGTTTTGATTTTGATTCTGGGTGTGTATGTTTGTATCTTAACTCTTGGTTCATAGTGTGTTATGTTCAAATTCCTTTTCTAGTTTTTTCCCTTTAAAATTTTGAGCAGAACACATGAGTTTCTATGTGCACAATATTGTGTGTACCCTTGTACATGCAGGTTGTAGTCTAGATAGTTGGGTCTCATACGTGGTTTGTATGTATTGACACTCGCATGTTTCCTGTAACAGTCTGTGGTTTCAATAGAGTTTTCTTTTCCCTATATTTGGCTTGTGGTTTGCTTGGAATTTTTTTGTTTATGACATGACTCTATGATTCTAAGGACTGTATGTCACACAATTTGCTTCTTCATCAAGTCTTTGAGCTTTTGTGTTTCATTTTATTTCATTTGTGAAGTGTTGGTGGTCCTCCTACTTGGTCTATAGGGTTGAGTGCTTATGTTCAAGGTCTAGTGATCAGGTCCTTGAACGGTTTATACTCTGAACAATTTCTTATGGTCTTAGTTTGTTACTCTTCTTTTGTGAATCTACTGAACTTTTTAAGTTTCATAGTTCCTCCAAGTCACGACTTGTTCCAGTCTTCGTGCTTTTGGTTGAAGTAGGTCACTTTCGATCCTTTTTCCTCATTTCAGTGCTTATATGTTTGGAGTAGTCAAATTTCTCAAGTTGTATTTATTTGCATTATAGTTTTTGAAATTATTTGAAAAGAAAAGACAAAAAATTTTATGCTTTTTGCATTTAGTGCTTCTTTTCGCTAGTTTTCAAAGAAAAATTCAAAGATTTAAAACAAAATGTTATTTTGTGGCTTTCAAGTTTCTATTTGAAAAGGAAGGGAATAGTTTTTGCTTTTTTTCATTTTGTTTCTCTTTGCTTAGTCGTTTTGTTTCAACTTTGAGTGAAAACACCACATGAGTTTCACGTCATTTTCCTCTGACTAAAAAAAGCCTTTTAAAATGAACAATATAATTAAAAATTATCAGTAAGTTTTACTTTTTAAGCTCCTACACCAACTAGCTTAGGCTGGACTTTTGGATTAGGGATTTTCAACTCTCCACGAGTATTTGATTTTAGTTGAAGTTGGCCAATCACTAGGTAAATCCTCTTCTATGTCGGTTGTATCTAGGAAGCTCCTCTCAAATGGGAGTTAAGCATGAGGCCACATGGAGACTTGGACTAAGGAGATAAAACTATGATTCCTTGTCAAAGAGTAGACCAATAATTTTGCGCATCTGGGAACTTCTATCAATACCACCTCTTGGGCCCTGTGCAGTTCCAGTGTTGACAAAGTTTCAAGCTTTGATACCCTTCCCATGTGTATGAAGTAGGATTGTGACTGTCCCCCCAGACTATCACTATATTTGCGGTCTCCTTTAGTCTCTTTCACATGTAGGGTTCATACACAGGTATATCGGAAGGTTATTTCTGGTCTACTTGGACGGGATTGGAAGGTAACCCAGGTAGAAGGTGTGGGATGGTGGTTGGGTGATTCCTCCACTTGTGTCTAAGAACATCTAAATGGATGCCAAGTAATTGTCTATCAACTTTCTTCTAGAAGGCATACATTATACATGTTTGTCTGTTTGGCTTTAGAAATTTTTTATTGAGTGATGTGTGGTTTGTCTATACTTAGTTTTCCTTTAGGTGTGTGCTTTGTACTTTTGGTTTTCAGTCAAACTCAAACTTTGTCTCCTATTTTTAAACTATGGCTAACACCCTTTTGAACACCAAATAAGAGATCCCCATCTTGGCAACTCCTTGTACTTTTCCTCTCATAGGGAATGTTGATGTTCCTTTGTTGACCACTTTGAATCTACCTGGATTCACCCTAGGGCTACTGTTCTGGTTTTTTACCACTCCAACTATCATGAATGCTCATGGTGCTTCTCAACTAAGATCTTTATATCAAGGGCATCAAAATACTGCTTCCCATTCACCTATATTTGATTGTCCTCCTCCTTCTACCTCATGCGGTGAAAGTATTGATACTAGTAATTGGTAGTCTAAAAGGAGTAAAAGAAGGAGAAATATGAAGAAGACACATAAGCAAGGGGGCACCCTTTCAACCTTTGCAAGTCAAGTTAATTTTCACCATCCAGCCTCTGTATATCATGCCATCCTTCCAACATTTCCAGGTCAAGTTTGATCCATTCACTCAAACTCTGAAGTTCATGATGAGGGCGCCCATTCAACCTATGTATGTCAAGTTGAACCTCCCCATCCAACCTATGCAGGTCATGTTGAATCCATCTACCCAGCATCTAAAGTTCATGCTAGGAGAAAATAGTCAACCGCTGTAAGTCATGTTGACACTGTCAAAAAGACTAACAGTTCTAAACACAAGCCCAAGTTTCCTTGTAATATTTGTGAGGGATAGCACCTTAATTATAAATGCCCTTCCATCATCGAGGTGTGAAGAGTTTGTTTTCATAGTCATCACGTTTTTAAACATTATGGATTTTTTCAACAACCTGTCTCTCTTAGTCAGGTTGGACCGAGTCACCCAACCTCTTGTGGTCATGCTGGGGGGAAACTCTCAGCTTCTGTAGATCATGCTAAGAGCAAATAGTCATTCATTGCTAGTCATGTTGACACCATTGAGAAAACGGGTCGTTCCAAGTGCAAACTTAAGTTTCCTTGTAAGCTATGCGAGGGAGATCATCTTACTTACCAGTGCCCTGATATCTTAGAGGTGCAAAGAGTGTGGTCCAAGACTCAAGAATTTCCTTCTTCTAAACAACCTATAGTTTCTCAACAACCTACTCAACCTTTGGTTGATCTAGTGGTCGAACCTTCCCGGTATTTTTTTCATCCCACTCTTATTTCAGAGAGTGACCCCTATGTGATTGAACCAATGTCATCTTTGGTCAATCCCACTCTCCCTTAAGAGAGTGACTTTAACAAAGCAGTTGAATTGATTCCAATGTTGGTCAATCCCACTCTTTCTTTGGAGAGTGATGTCTCTGCTAGTCACATTTTCTTCACTGCCAGTTCAGAACTTACTAAAAAAGGGGGTATTGAACATGCTACGAATAAACCCCTTCCAAGCTTTCAGATTGCATCCTTTCATTGGGATAGCCTAGTTCATCCATGCCTTCCTTCAGATGCACTTTTTCAGATAAAGGTCAAAGTTGGACAGTACATGATTCCTCCTTGTATTGTTGATGAAGGAGCCTCTGTTAGTATATTATCTGCTCGTGCTTGGAGAGGCATGGGATATCCTAGCCTTATGTCAACTGCTAGTCAGTTATTAGCAATTGATAGAAGAACTAGTATATCCTTGGTAATTCTTTCTCAAACACCTGTTACTTTGGGTGGGAAGACCGCCTTAGTTGACTTCATGGTGATAGAAGACCCCTTGGAATTCAATATGCTCCTCGGATGTTATTATTTCTATTCCATGTAAGCTATGGTGTCAACATTCTTTCATGTGATGTACTTTAATCGTGGTGAATAAATTGTCACTATCAATCAATTGGATTTTCTTGATCTGTCTCCTGACCCAACTAGAGACTAGGTCTTTCCTTTATTATTTCCCAGTGTTTCTATAGACACTACCCCACCATGGGTGAGCTATTTCGCCTCATTTCCTTCATGTTAAATTGATACTAAGAAGCAACCTCTCTTTTCATGCTTACCTTCTCGGGACTTGGTCCTAGTAGTTGACCAGGTGAGTCATCCTATACAGACTATGGAGCCTGCTCTCCACTCTATCACATGAAGTCTTCCTAGAGTCTTTGATACAATATGACCTTCTTTTGGATGTTGGTTTAGTTGTGACTAAGTATAACCCTGATTTGCTGAGTAAGCCTTATCTTTCCATGGATCGGTCTTCTTATGTTGGTCTTTTTGAGTTCTTGGACTCTCCCTTCAAACAACAAGTCAGTGATCCTGATGAGTTTGATTTTTCTTATAGATTTGATACTGAGTTTGTTCCTACAGACTCTATCTCCCCTATTGATTTTTTTTCCTTCTAAGGTTTAATTTATTGATCATAAAACCTCAAGCCTTGGTACTATAGAGTCCTCTTTGGTTGATTCTTTCTTGACTACGCCTTTTGTAGAGGATAGGAAAGTCGCATGTGTTTCTACCAAAGTGACCTGCATCAAATCTTTTCTTCTGATAATGATTCTGATGTTGTTTTTTCTTGGAGATAGAATTTTTAGTTGGATTCACAACTGTTTACTATCCTCTCCTTATTGTTCAAGCTGTAACTGCATTTGCATGTATGATTCTCACTCTTTTGATCGTGATTTCAGTTTCCACGCTTTTATCTTGTTGTATAAGCCCTCATCTCTATTTGCATCATCACTCATCCTTGTATCATCTTGCCTTTGAAACTTGACACCTTTTACCTTGATGAGACGTTCCTTGAGTGTCTTTATCTTGCTCATATTCCTTGCATTATGCATAGGTTTGTTCCTCACACTTGGAACTAGTTTCAACTACCTATGACACTCATCTGCTCGCATTTAGAGCATTTTCTCTGCTCTCCTTCGAGCTCATTAAAATAAGTAAGGAGGTCACGAGTTGAATTTTCGAGATTAGTTAAAAATTCAAGAGAAATATATGGAGTTTATTTAGACCTAGGTCTGACTTCTCAAAACAGACATGAGTACAGAGTAAACTTGTTCGTTCAGGATCATTAAGAATATGTGAACCAGCATCCACATTGGTGGTAGTTTATTGTTTTTCTGGACCATGTGGAATAATATGAAAAAGGAGAACTCTCTTTTCTTCAGAATTGAGAAGAGTATTCTCAAGCATAGGTTTATCACTTTCCCAAACCTTAGAGACTAAACTTACAGAAAAGGAGCCTCCAGTATGAGCTTAGTTTTCTCTTTTTTGTGCTCTGGATGTAAACATGAAAAATATTCCAAGCATACTTTATGCATTTTCCATGCTCATTAAACCCTAAAGAACAAAGCATCGATTTTACTGTTGTAAGCCCCATTTCTCGTAACCAAATGGATCTTTCCGGGTGATCTTGCCTTCCTTCACACTCGTAAAACTCAGGCTATAAGATGCTTTTGATGGAGCATTGGGAAGGTGGTAATTTAACCTTTTTCAGACCTCCCTCACTAAGTACACCAAAGGTGTGCCTTACTTCTTCGAAATCTAAGAGAGTTCTTATGTGGTTTGTTTTATACTTTTCCGACCTCAGGAGACTAAATTGGATGAAAAATTTCTCCCCCTCGAGCCTTCTTTGGAGTTTTCAGACTCTCTAAACATGAAAGCACCATCGAGCATATACTAGTTCAGGCTCGTAAAATCCATGAATGAGTGACTTTATCAAGCATTATTCTATTCCCTCTTCAAGATTGTCAAAAATCTAGAGAGACCTGAGTTGACTTTCCTTGACTCGTTAAAATTTAACAAGAAAGATAAGGAATAAGTACTCTCTTTGGGTTATAAATAGTGGCAGCGTGTCTTCCTTCAACATAGCACTCTATGAACTTTCTGATACTCATGTTTCAGTCTACACTTTTAGCTCATCTATTACTTTGAGTTTCTTACTCATCCACTTGTTATTTATACATGGGCAATCTGATCATCTCTCCTACATGAAAGATAAGTTTATTTTTCCTATCTACAAAGTTAAAAGCTGCCTTCAGTCATCTCTATTTTGTGCTCATTGTTCAAGGAACTATCCCTGCATCTAGATATTATCCTATCTAAGTGTAACTTGTGTCTAACTTCCCACATCTAGTTCCTAGTCACTCTTGTGATATGTTGGATGATCTATTGCCTTCCTCATCACAGTATGGTTTCTCATCAGTACTTCCTAAAGACGAAGACCTAGAGTTTTGACGATGGTACCTTAGGATTCACTACCATTATTGGTGAAATCCTTTGATTCGGTTGTCAATTTCACCTATTGATTGACAATATGTTGAGTCCTTTCCATGTTCAACTTCAGCACATCTATTCACATGGTTGGGATTGTACTGGTTCCCCTGGATTTTGATGAATACCTTAGGTTCACTTTTATAACCTAAGTTATGCAAGATTGTGTTATGTTCAATTACACGAACTCCATATTTTGAAGACTCATCATTGTATATTGTTGCTTCGATCCACATTTGTAATATGTGTGGTCTTGTACTAGTATCATATGATGTAACTAAATATTGTAAAGGAGCTAGTGTTCCAATATATTGAACATGGCATCCTCAGATATGATTTTGTATATGACATTGATATGTATTTGTTTCAGGTACTTCCTTTGTTTCCTTAAACATTTGAGTTCTCCAAGATAAATATTGTAATGTATTTAGGTCATCGATTCCCTTTGACCTCACACATTAGGTGGCATCTGTTATCAACCTAAATAGCACTTCTCCACCCGAGTACTGGCATCCACTATGTCGGGACACAAAAGGACAATTTGGATTGAAGTTTCCTAGAAACTATAGATATGCATGACCATAGATGCATGATATCTAGACCATACTGATATATTTTTATTCTTAGTTTAGGGTTTCACACGCTCCTTTTTGCATTGCAACTCGTGTGTCACACACGATTATTTCCATTTCAACCCATGTAGACATTGAACACGTGAGTTTCCTTTGGGAAACAAGCATGTCATGCATGCCTTGCTTATATAAATACTCACATATACCTTAATTCGACATTAAAAAATATAAATCACGATTAGATGATATTAGTTTGGCCTTAATCCATAACTATCCCAACTGTCTCAACCATCCTAACCTTCGAAACCTATCTATTCCCCAATGTATAAATAGAGGCCATGGGATGGGGCTAATCAATCAATTTTAGAAGAGCAAATTTATGTTGGTTGCATACCTTCAGATTCTTGGAGCAGTGGAACTTAGTGTCCTTGGTTGCAGAGGAGTCCTTGTGTCAGAAGCTGGGTTGTATTCTCACCTATTCACTATTTGTTAATAAAGACATTTCTTCTTCCAGCCTTTGTATTGTGCCTTCTCATGTGTCTTGGTTTATGAATAATTTCAATTATATTATCATGAATATGACTTTTACTAACCACTAATATATTTTCCTCAGAAAAAAATCATTTTATTCATCGAATAAAACATGAACTCCTTTTTCAAGCTTACATAAAATCGAACTTCTAGTTCGTGCTACATTACAAAATCATCCTTGATTTGAGATTGAAAAAAACACATCGTAGTCTATTACACACTTGCATGTCTACATTGTCGCTTGTATTCTTTCAAAGTGTCTCATAATGGACGGCTAATGTTCCTTCATCCACCTCTTTTGTCTCTATAAGCCCACGTTGGTATGCTAAGGCTTGTTTGGATAATGAGTCTCCTTCCATGTTAAATTCCCATACTAACCACTCATATATACCTATATATATGTATATATACATATGTATATGTATATATACATATTTGTATGTATATATATATGTATATATATATGTACATGTATATATATATGTATATATCTATATACATATATATAGATATATACATACATATAGATATATACATACATATATATATATATATATATATGATACTGCTTAAAGAATTGTCCCTTTGTGGGTGAAGAGAAGTAGCCCTAGAATCTTTGGAGAAGATTGAAGTAGGAGAAGACAAATCTTGGATTAGTCTTCATAAACTCGGGAGGCCAAACTTTCTTCCTATTCATATTTCATTTTCTATAAAAGTTGATTGTTTACAAGTCTATCATTAAGTTGGTAACCCCAAACCCTACGTTACAAGGGTGTATTGTCTTGTGCAAAAGTCCCATATGATCATATATGAGTGCCTTGGATCATATCCTAGTTAGTATTAGAAGTATAAAACAACTAATATAGGTGTTCTATTAATAGGTACATAAACCCTTCCTCCTTTGAAAGTATGAATGCTTAATGTTTTTCATAAGAATAGAGGATCCAATAAGGAATGTAAAACTATTTTAATTAGATGATTATATGGTCATGGTTAGAACCCATATATGTATAAAATATAGTTAAACACCATACTAAGAGGTCTAGTTGAATAAGTATATGTGTGAGAACACTACAATGCATATAAGTTGGAAACTAGGTTGCTTTGACATAGAATTCTCCTTAATGGTTGATTGTTTAAAACTTTAAATTGTTTGACATGTTAGTAAAATGTTATAAGATGAACTTCCTCTTTGTTTAGCATAAGATTAATTAATTACTCGACCTTGGTGTGCCTTCTAGGGTTTGGACACATTACACCGTTCTATCATCATGTCATTTCAACAATATCACATTATTATATCATCAACAACAACGATCACATGAATTATTATATGTAATCAACATATCAATATAATTGTAATGGATCCATATGTATTCATAGGATTACATGAAATCCTCAATATGATAATCATATTCACCAATAAATCAAGCTCACTAACTTGCAGAAACGTCTACACAATGATTTATAAGATATCACATATAATGTAACAAATATTTTTAAAGCATCCATCTAGCACTTTGATTTTATCAATCTAGGTATGACCCTACAAAAGGTTATCATGAAATGATATCCTATGAGTGATATATTATTGTCAAGATATGGATCTTTAATTTTGGTTATGAGCTATATCTTTATCCATAAGAATATTGTCATTTTACTTAGGTAGGTACATACATAAATCAAGTCATTAGAGTATGCTATTAAATTTAAAGTATAAGCATTGCAAGACTAATTCCAATGCCTCCTACAACCATTAGTTTGTAAATGTTTGGAAGCTAAGTCATTGTTACTTTTGTTACCATTGTATGAAACCAAAGTAACACCTTACTTCAATATTTTGGCCCACCATACTCCTCTATATACCCTCACATACATACATACATACATACATACATACATGCATACATATCTATAAGAGGAGAATTCCAATGCTTAACTTTTTTAGAACACACATTTTCTTACCTAGATTCCTCATCCTTATAATGGCAATCAAAATTAAGCATTCCCTCACATTTAATGTATCTATATTTACCACAAATATGGTTTTACTATTGAAATTCCATAGTTTTATTTTATAACCTAGAATTTGATGTTACTTAATGTAAATCCTTTATGGATTTAAGATTAAAAAAAATATATTAAAACTAGAGACAATAATTTTGACCTCCATATATGTGGATATGTTGAATTCTATCGACAAGTTATCCATTCACCATAAGAATTAAGATTAAATTCCTTTGTGAATGAGAAAATTATTTCTCTCTACCCCCTCCCCTTTTAATACTTGCAAAACCTTAAATCGGAATCTTTTATTTCATGTGAGTTTGTCAACTTTGTGATCTTGGAAGAGAGCAAGAAGTAAGAAGAGAAGTAAGGGTTTCTTGGTTGTTTTTATTACAAGGAATTAGTTTTGAGCAATAAAGATTTAAGAGTTGTACTTCTGAATTCAATTTAGTTTTTTAAATCCAATGTTTTTATTAGCGTTTTCAGCTTTCCTCACTATATACATTTCAATTTCAAGTTTTATTTTTCAAATTTAGTATTCCCTAATCCAAGTGCCACACCTTGGCTAGAATATCTCCTCTCTATTGGTTCTATAAATATGTTGAGAAGACAAAGGAGCCAAGATGGAGAGGAAGTGCATTCATTTCCCTTTAAAGTTAATCTGGATATTTTTATAAAGTACTTAAAGCACACAGAAAACAAGAAGGGACTCGTGGTTTTGTTTATTTAAATACTATGTCAATGTAATTAATAAAAACATTTAAAAAAACTAAGTAAAAAAAGACATCCATTGAATTTTGGTCCTAACTCAATGTAATAACAATTATTTACTCTACATTATTGGTAAACTACAACCCAACTAAATTAGACTTAGAAAACAATCATGCACTACATATTATTGGTAAACTGCAACCCAACTAAACTAGAAGTATAATTTAATAATGTTTTTTTTTAACTCATTAACTCTCTTATTTGTTTGTTGCATACATCTTAATTTATAGGTTTGACATACTTTTATGTAATATTATAGAAGACACGTAGTAGTCTCACTCAGAAATAAACTTATTCTTTAAAGGTCTCTAGAGATGAGTTATTAGAGACATCCATTGCAATGCTAGTATTGAACTCTCATAAAAGGGTTTATTTGAATAACTAAGAAAATATTTTGTTAATAACTATTTATTTGAGGATGATAAATATTTATAATACACTTGAGTAGGTTTAATGGTTAAAAAAATATATTGTGCTTGACTAAGTTATAAATTCAAACCTAAAACTAGTTAAAAACATCTCTTATCTATTATCTTCAAAAAATTAATAGATTCAAAACTTAAAACTAGAAAAGTAGGATTCCCCAAGTTGCTTGGTTCCCCGTATTAGAAAAAATTAGTAAATATTTATTTGGTAATCATCTCCCTTGTATCCCTCTTCGTGTATAGAGAGATTCAGAGATTTGTATCCTTACCAACCTCTTGCTAGGAGATAGTGACTGGTTTTACTTGAATATAAAGAACCCATATTATAATAATAAGGAAATAAGACACTCAAATATATGAAACATTGGGAACTACTTCTTTGTCATTTTTTTCTATATATTATTGTAAGAGTGGCTCGTATACTTTATATGATATCTCTCAAGCTTTCTTTGATCTCTCTTAAGCTTTCCCATTGAACAAATACTACTAAAGAAATGTAAAAACCACACTTAACATTTAGAATAGATTTTGTTGTCTATTAACTTATAATATGAAAAACACTTTTCACCACCTAGTAACTTCAATAAATGTAAACAACATTGACACAAGTAATTCTTGAAAAGATGTTCCACATAAATAAGACATGCATTCAACCATAAACTATGGCTTTATCTATTATCCCCTCATAACAAAAGAGCTAAAGGAGCATTTACATACTTTGAAATTTACTCGGATGTTTCACCTTTTAGAGAGCTTGGGCTCTCAACACATTCCAAAACATGAGCTTGAGCTCTCCAACTCTTCTCTGAAGATTTTTTCTTCTTTATCTTTCCTTCTTACTCTCTTTTTCTCTCTCTCCACCACACTCCCCACACTTATCTTCTTCTTCTTTCCTTCTTACTCTCTTTTTCTCTCTCTCCACCACACTCCCCACACTTACTCCCTGTTTTTCATTCTTCTTCTTCTATATACGCAAGAATTTGGCTTCTTAAATATGGTGAGACATGAACTCCATAATGACTATGTGACAAAAAAATGTAATATACTTCTATGGAGGAGGCTAAGACTTGATGTAGATGTACTTGCAATTAATATTTCCAACAAGCTGTACTACAACCTTACAACATAATCACATTTCTCTTTACCAGCTACAATAAATAATAAATAGCTCCGCTTTTGAGAATAAGATAAGTTGAAATACACAAATGTGAAATTCAGACTGGAGGCAAACTTCTGAGGAAAGACCTTAGGATACTGAAATGTATGGTTAGTTTAGACTGACAATATTTTTCTATAATAGACCTTAGGATACTGAAATCAACCTGTGACCTATGGAGCTATGTGGAATTTTCACGTAATGATTTCGCAAGGTTTATTGGAGAATTCAGATCTCCTATCACCTCGATTTTGAACGAACCTGATGTGCATTTTTAGCTCCGAATATTAACTCAACAGTGAGCAAAATATCAAATCCGTCTCCTTCAAGCCACTCGTAATAGCTACAAGATGCATAACAAATAACCACATGATCGATTTAATGTGAAGGATGATTTATGACCCAATTCTCAAAGGGACGAGGCTACGTGAAATTCTTGGCCAAGCCAAAAGTAATTTTGAAACTTCAACCATTTGATGAGTAAACTCTCACTTTTCTGAAAATATAAAATTTCCAACAATGGAAGATGATGATGGAATCTATAATTGTGATTAATTGATCATTTTTCATAATATTATAGTAGTATATCTTAATTGCATTAACCAATAGGATCACTACAAGAAAGACAAACCACAAAAACAATAACACAATAGTTTTTAACCTAGAAAATCCAAATGGGAGAAAACCCAACAACCTTAGTATAGAAATAATGATCTTCTAAGAACAAAGAGAAGAGAGAGAAAATATCTCTGACCGATATATAACCCAACACTCTCTTATACTGCTGACACCTTTTCTACTGAGCTGAGTAACTATGAAATGTGTATGTAATAATACAATACCAGTACAATAAAAATAAAACTACAATAATATAATCTTCCCAATAAAAATAGCTTCTAAAATTGCACAAATTCCAACAACAAAAACACCACCAAATATTCATGTAGATGCATTCTTGGGGTTTCTACAACCCAAAACGTGGTAGTCTTGCATGCTCATGAAGGCAGCCTTCCCATTAAGACCTCACAAGCAGCTCCACACCAATAATATTTTCATAAGAGTAGAGCAAGTCGTGGAAGGAGGGGCGCTTAGAAGAGCTTTATATGGTAGTGGGCCCTTAAAACTGTCTGAATGCCAATATGTGGCCTGCGTGCAAACATATTCGGCTTTAGTTCCCTCTGAGTGCCATCCCTATAGTTCTTTTATTTTCAATAAAGAGATCAAACTATACCCTAGGGATTTCCTTGAGGCAGTTCTTCAGCTACTGTTTATTGATGTTTTTTTCTTATTAAATATTCTAATTACCCATAAAATATGAGGTTCGAATAAATATAAAGTGTGGAAGAAGAATTCTGAGTTTGATATCAAATCTTTAGACAGTAACTATAAATATGTGAGGATTAATATTTCACTTTGATCTTAGCTCGCGAGGGTTTTATCAACCTTGCTAGGTGATTGTACCTTCTACAGAACCAGACCATTGTTACTCAACAGATATTGTAACAATATGTTTGTCTAGATGTTCTCTAATTGCATCAATTTAAATTCACAACACTGCTTTAATCCTATCACACCATCAACTTAAACTCACTACCTGCTTTAATCCTAGCACACCAATGAAGCTAATCTATCGAAGTACAAGCTAGCTCCAAGAGCATTCGGTAACTATAATATTGTAGATAACGGAGAATGGAATTCATCAGCATCCATGTTGCCCTTTTTCAATAAACTATTTGAACTACAGTGATAAATCAATTACACTGATAACTATACAATTTGCATAAAAACCCAGTATGAAATTAATTAGATATGAAATACCTGCGACATCAGAAAATCAAATAGTGGAGCTAACATGGCCTATAATAAACATAAAAAGATATTGAACTATTACAGAGAACGAAACGTTACCATAAATTTGGTATAAATTTGGCAACATTGTTGTAAAGATAAATTCACTTTAAGTATACACTAGTTCAGTGAAAATAATAAAGGTTACAAATGTTGCAATGTCTTTGAATTAATTTATAAAGATGGTGACTTTAATTGAAAGAATATAAAAACTCTTCGTAAGTTTAGAAGGTCTGAATACATTTAAAAGATCTGAATTCAATTGAAATCACCATTTAAAACATTTCAGACATATCTAGCTATGCCCATCTCCAATACAGCTAAATGACTTACAAATTTCATTTTGATATATTTCACACACAAATGATAATAACTCAAATAACAAAGACATACATCATTTATTTAATTAACTAAAGTGTAGATGTGACATACCATGTAAATCCATTTCAAAACTAGCAAACCCTAAAACACAAACACAAGGAATGTAAATCCGTTGCCAAATAAACCCTGAGAAATAGGAAAGGATAGTTTTGGGGAAGAACCGGGTGGTTACAGCAAAGAAGTTCAGTTTTTTAAACTGTCTTTAAGAAACCAAACTGAATTCTTGAATGCTCAAAAAAAACAAGAATTTTGACCAACAAATGTTCAACAACGATTTGGAAAGCACAAATTTCATACCGGATTTCAATCACTCATTGATTAGTTCTGGGATTTATTCCGCCTGATCCCACCGTGATTTTCACGTTAAATTTCAACCGCAACTGCAAACAAAATATTCTGAACATAGTCCACATGAGACTGTTGGGCCTCTCAATGGCTTTCCACTCTCCAAATTTTTCCCTCTGCGCTCCTGCTGCACTACCTTTCGGCGGAGGCTTCAACATGTAGTAAGCTTCAACGTCCGGACAAATACCCTTAGCATAACCACTAATAAAAATCATGTCACACCACCCAACGCACGTTGTAATCATTGGCACCCTATCATTCCACATTGCAAGGGCTTCTGGAAGAGAACACGGGTCCCTCCAAACATTTTCCTTGGAATCATATTCCATCACAGCTCCCTCCTGCTTGTAGACTGAGAAGAAGCGCGCTCCCTTGGGAGAAGCAATCGTGCAGTCGAATCGTAGAGGGAATTCTTCTTCTTGGATCGTGGTCCATGCCCCTCTTTTCAAATCGTAGACATCTGCACTCCACTTGAATATATCACCGTCCGAAATACAGTCGATAACGAAAAAAATTTCGTCGTTGAAAATAGCATAGCAGTTGCCTCTCTCTTGGCTCATATCAGGTAGAACCTTCCACTCGTATTCCTCCACACTGTAAACTTATGCTCCTCGCAGAGCATTTTCATCGTCGTCCTTGTTGGAAAAATGTAATTACATGCAGATCTCTATATTTGGCTTCCAACCGACTCTATACGATCTTGTATGTAAGTCTGACAAGGAGGAAAAAGGAGGAAAAGTCCACATGTAGACGTAATTCAATCGAATTTATTTCAGAAGTTAAGTTGTTAGGTAGATAGTTATTGCAGTGTTTAATGCAAAGTAAGTCGGCAACTAAGTCGGTCTATGCTGTAGCAATCTTCAGGTTGTCTATAAATAGAAGAAGGATTTTGTAATTTAGTTTACAGAACAGACAGAGAGAGATATACAGATACAGATATATAGTTACGTAAACCAGCAGAGGAACTCAGGTGAGAAAGTGAAGTCGAAGCTCAAGCTTCTGTGCATTTGATTTAGCCGAAGAGCTGAAGCTCTGTAGACGGACGAGTTTGTAACAGACAAGTTTGTATTACTTTGTATTTCCGCATAGTTAATATATGAAATAAGTAAAAGAACAAGAACCCATAAAAATCTCACCGCGTGAAAGTTCGAGGTTTTACCGCACTTTGTTCGACTCAAATATTCCTACATATTTGGGCATATGTTTTTTGTTATAAGTTATTTGGATTTGTAAAAGTGAGTAGTTTACTTCATTTTACTCACAGGTAGAATCATTTGTAAATTCTTAAGTCTTTAGACTAAGAATCATATTCTACCAATCTGATCGCATCAACGTGCCCATCAAGCATCAACTTGATAGCATCAACGCTCAAAGAAGTTGATCGCATCAAGCATCAACTTGATCGCAGTAAGTTGATCGCATCGCAGCTATCAACTTGGTCGCATGCACAAAGTTGAAACAACTTGATCGCATTAAAAAAAAAAGTTGGTCGCAGTAAAAAGGTGGTCGTCGCAGTAAAAACAGGTCGGAGTTAGAAAGAGAAAATTATTTATTTTTAAATATTGATTGAGCGCTAAACCCAAGTTTAGTCGGCTCGGTTTTTGGCTATCTGGTATGAGAGAGAGCGAGGTTATATAAGAGCAAGGTATATAACAGCCCAAGATTTTAGGAAAGAAATCTTGTCTTAAAAGGTGGAAATTAATTTTCTAAGGAAAGTTAATTAAAAATTAAAAATGGCTTCCACTTTCGGTTCATTGCAACCTCCAAGTTTTACGGGAAAGAATTATGAATATTGGTCTTTAACAATGAAGGCTTTATTCAGAGGGCAAGATGTCTAGGAGATAGTCCAGCATGGTTACGTAGAACCAGCAGACATGACAGCATATAACAATCTCACACAGGCTCAGAAAGATGTCTTGAGAGAACAGAGGAAGAGAGATGGAAAAGCTCTGTTTTTCATACATCAAGCTATGCATGAGAGCATACTCCCAAGAATAGCAGCATCGACTAATGCCAAGGAAGCATGGGATACATTGGAGACTGCCTATCAAGGTTTGACTAAGGTAAAGACATCCAAGCTGCAGATTCTGAGAAAAGATTTTGAATCTCTGTGCATGAAAGATTCAGAGAATGTAGACACCTTCTACACCAGAGTTGTTGGGTTGATAAACCAACTGAAATCTCATGGAGAACCCATATGAGACCAAAGAGTTGTTGAAAAAATTCTTAGAAGTCTTCCCCCAAGATTTGAAAATTTGGTTGTAACCTTAGAGGAACACAGAGACATGTCAACATTTAGCATTGATGAGCTGCAAGCTTCACTCATCAATCATGAACACAGAATCAGCAGATCACAGACATCATTGGAAGGTGCATTTGCAGCACAGTCATCCATAAGCCGTGGTAGAGGTAGGGGGAGAAACAACTTTAGAGGCAGAGGAAGAAGTTCTTCAAGAGGAGGACGAGGCAGACGTCCTGCAAATGTCGGTGGTAGAGGAGATAACCAGAACCCAAGTCAGCCAAGTGGCCAGAGGTTTGATAAATCAAAAATTCAATGTCATTACTGTAAGAAGTTTGGTCATTATGCATATGAATGCAGGAAGAAACAATATGACCAAGGAAGGAAAATCCCAAGTCAGTCAACCAGCACCAACACTTCAACAGGTGCAATGTTAATGGCATCGACATCTCCACTTGAATGCAATGCTGTTCAAGAAAGTCCACATGACATATGGTACTTAGACTCAGGATGCAGCAACCATATGACTGGTAATTTAGATCTGTTTTCCAGTCTAGACACTTCAGTTAAAACTGATGTTACTCTTGGAAACAATGTCCAAGTCACTGTCTTAGGAAAAGGCACTATTGATATTCTAACCAAACAGGGGGAGAGTAAGTATATCCCTGATATCAATCATGTTGAAGGTCTGAAACATAATCTATTAAGCATTAGACAGTTGTTACAAAAAGGCTACAGAGTTTACATGGAAGATGAACACTGTGTGATCAAAGACAAACGTCGAAGCGACCAGCTGATAGAAAAAGTGCCAATGACAAGAAACCGCTTGTTTCCATTGAGGATAGTTCCCAACATAAAAGGGAAGACAAAGACAGGAGCTGCATTCAAGGCAAAAAGTGAAGAAACAGTCGAGATCCTCGACAAGAGAGAAAATTGCAGCGCTAATTTGCAAGCTGCATTTCAGACAGAAGTTCAAGATGAATCCTGGTTGTGGCATTTCAGATTTGGACATCTGAATTTTGGTGGGCTGAAGCTACTGCACAAAAAGAATATGGTGAAGGGATTACCATTGATCGACAGACTAGAGAGGGTTTGTGAAGGCTGCATTTTTGGCAAGAAGCACAGAGAGACTTTTTCAGTCGGAAAGTCCTATAGAGCACGCACACCACTTGAAATTGTGCACTCTGACATTTGTGGTCCAATGCAGACATCATCCATTGGTGACTGCAAGTATTTTCTAACCTTTATTGATGACTACTCAAGAAAGACATGGGTATATTTCTTGAAACACAAATCTGATGCATTTAGTTATTTTTAGCAGTTCAAGGCACTCGTGGAGAACCAGAGTGGACACTGCATCAAGATTTTAAGGACTGATAGAGGAGGTGAATATGTTTCAAATGAATTTCTGAATTTTTGCAAGATCCATGGCATACAGAAACAATTCACTGCACGGTATACACCTCAGCAGAACGACATAGCTGAAAGAAAGAACAGAACCATCTTGGAGATGGCACGCAACATGTTGGCATCCAAGCATTTGCCAAATGAGTATTGGGGTGAAGCAGTCGCAACTACTATATACATTATGAACCGATGTCCGACAAAGAGTGTGAAGAACCAAGTTCCCCAAGAAGCATGGATAGGTATGAATCATAGTGTTTCTCATTTAAATTTTTTTGGTTGTGTTGCATATGCTCATATTCCAGATGAGCTGAGAAGGAAGCTAGACAAGAAGGGACAGAAATGTATTTTTGTAGGCTATTCAGAAGACACAAAAGCATACAAGTTGTATGACCCCGTCACAAGGAAAGTGATAATTAGTCGGGATGTTCAATTTGTTGAAAATGAATCATGGGATGGAACCGTCGACACAAATGTCAAGATTGTGTCGAACATTGACAATGATGATATGAAAGAGGAAGTGGTTCAAATACCACATGTAAGTCAAGCGGTCGGAGCACCGTCGACTCCCATGACACCAAGACATGGTTCAGCACAAGGACCATCGACACAAGTAGCAGCTCAAGCTACACCTACAAGTACACCAAGAGGACAGCAGACTCCATCAAGCATTTCGTCGACGTCAACATCGACAGAACCGATGAAGACAAGAAGTCTGCAAGAGATATATGAAGCTGGTACACCTAATTCATTCTCTCTGTTTGCATTATTTTCTCCTATATATGATCCACTAACATTTGAAGAAGCTGTTGAAGAAGAAGTATGGGCACAAGCCATGGATGGAGAAATAGAATGCATTGAGAAAAACTAGACATGGGAACTGGTCGATGTACCAAAAGACAAGGATGTAATCAGTGTCAAATGGATTTATAAGACAAAGCAAGATGCTGATGGGAATGTGCAAAAGCACAAGGAAAGAATGGTAGCAAGAGGGTTCACACAGCAACCTAGCATCGACTTCAATGAAACGTTTGCACCTGTTGCACGCATGGATACAGTCAGAATAGTTTTGGCCATTGCTGCACAAAACAAATGGCATGTTCATCAAATGGATGTCAAGTCGGCATTCTTAAATGGCTATCTAGAAGAGGAAGTATATGTGGAACAACCACAAGGGTATGAAGTTGCAGGTCAAGAGCACAAAGTGTACAGGCTGAAAAAGGCATTATATGGTTTGAAGCAAGCTCCTAGAGCTTGGTACAGTCGTATTGATTCCTATCTCATTGAAAATCAATTTCACAGAAGTGAAAGTGAACCGACTTTGTACACCAAAGTCGATGAGCAAGGTAAGATGTTAATTGTCTGCCAGTATGTAGATGATTTAATATTTACTGGTGATTATGGCATAACATATTTTAAAACAGTCATGGAAAGTGAATTTGAAATGACTGATCTGGGGCTTATGAAATTTTTTCTCGGCATTGAAGTTCAGCAGTCTGAAAGTGGTATTTTTATATCACAGTCTAAGTATGCAAGTGAAGTTCTAAAAAGGTTTAACATGTCTAACTTCAAGACAACCCCAACACCAGTGATAACAGGTTAAAACTGAGCAAGGATGATGAAGGATCCACTGTAGATCCTACGCTGTTCAAAAGGCTTGTTGGCAGCCTTATGTATTTGACAACAACAAGACCAGACATTATGTATGGAGTAAGTATGATCTCAAGGTTCATGGAGTCACCAAAAGACTCACATTGGCAAGCAGGTAAAAGAATTCTGAGGTATGTAAGTGGCACAAAAGACCTTGGTATTATGTATTCAACCTCAGAAAATTTTAAACTCATTGGTTACACTGACAGTGACAATGGAGGCAGCATAGATGGTAGGAAAAGCACATCTGGGTACACATTTCATTTTGGTACAGGTGTTGTTTCATGGGCTTCAAAGAAACAACCCATAGTAACTCTATCTTCACCTGAAGCAGAGTATGTTGCAGCAACAAGTGCTGCATGTCAAGCTGTCTGGATGAGGAGAGTCTTAAAAGACTTGTCACAGAACCATCAAGAACCGACAACAATCTTCTGCGAAAACAATTTAGCCATAGCATTATCAAAGAATCATGTGTTTCACAAGAGAACCAAACACATCGACACAAGGTTTCATTTTATAAGAGAGTTGGTAAACGACAAGAAATTTTGTTTGGAATTTTGCAGGTATGAAGACCAACTTGCTGACATCTTCACAAAGCCATTGGCAAAGGACACATTCCAGTATCTGCGCAGTTATCTTGGAATGACAAGTTCTCCACAGTGAACTCTGTCATAAACAGAGCATGTTTAAGCTCTGAAACATTTTGTAAGTTTTGTTTTAAAAATCCCCATCTACTCATAATTAAGGGGGAGTGTTGGAAAAATGTAATTACACGCAAATCTCTATTTGGCTTCCAACCGACTCTATCAGAGTCCGGATAAGCCATGATTTTTTCTGTCAGTCTGACAAGGAGGAAAAGTCCACATGTAGGCAGCGTAATTCAATCGAATTTATTTCAGAAGTTAAGTTGTTAGGTAGATAGTTATTGCAGTGTTTAATGCAAAGTAAGTCGGCAAGTAAGTCGGTCTATGCTGTAGCAATATTCAGGTTGTATATAAATAGAAGAAGCATTTTGTAATTTAGTTTACAGAACAGACAGAGAGAGATATACAGATATAGATATACAGTTACGTAAACCAGCAGAGGAACTCAGGGTGAGAAAGTGAAGTCGAAGCTCAAGCTTCTGTGCATTTGATTTAGCCAAAGAGCTGAAGCTCTGTAGACGAATGAGTTTGTAACAGACAAGTTTGTATTACTTTGTATTTCCGCATAGTTAATATATGAAATAGTTTGTCGTTGAATTCATGATTATTTGGCCGCTCATATTTCCAAATTTACTTCTATAAATGTCTTTTACTATTACTGATAAGTAAAAGAACAAGAACCCATAAAATTCTCACCGCGTGAAAGTTCCAGGTTTTACCGCACATTGTTCGACTCAAATATTCCTACATATTTGGGCATATGTTTTTTGTTATAAGTTATTTGGATTTGTAAAAGTGAGTAATTTACTTCATTTTACTCACAGGTAGAATCATTTGTAAATTCTTAAGTCTTTAGACTAAGAATCGTATTCTACCAATCTGATCGCATCAACGCGCAGATAAGTTGATCGCATCAAGCATCAACTTGATTGCATCAACACTCAAAGAAGTTGATCGCATCAAGCATCAACTTGATCGCAGAGAAGTTCAACTTGATCGCATCAACGCGCAGATAAGTTGATCGCATCGCAGCTATCAACTTGGTCGCATGCACAAAGTTGAAACAACTTGATCGCATTAAAAAAAAAAAATTGGTCGCAGTAAAAACAGGTCGGAGTTAGAAAGAGAAAATTATTTATTTTTAAATATTGACTGAGCGCTAAACCCAAGTTTAGTCGGCTCGGTTTTGGCTATCAGTCCTCTCCTCCGACAACGTAAATGAGTCCTTTCAGTGACACCGAGAAAGCGGGAGAAACTCTAGCTGTCAGCATATCTGCACCCCGGCTCCACTTACCAGATGAGAAATTGTAAATGAAACCATTTTTAATGAGGACGTTATTAAAGGGGTTCGATCTACCTATCAAAACTAGTTTTTGATTGACTGAAATGTAGTCGCAAAGTAATGGAATTCGATGATCATAACCACATGGAGTGTTTCCCAGGAAAGTAGGGAAGGCCACGGAGTGTTCCCCACGTGTGTTGCAGACGGTTAAACACAGTAACCACAAATTCCTCATTGTTGTCACAATAATCACGGACCTGGAACAAACATATTACCTGCTCAATAATCACTACAAAAATGTTGTAGCAGAATACAAAAATGAAATACAAAGATGAAATACAAAAATTTTGTAGCGGAGTAAAAAGATGAAAGGTGAGACTGGGAATACAATATCACTTGGGGGTCTTGAGTTAGAAATGTATCCTTTAAATAGGCGTAAAGATTCTTTCATGAAAGCATACATTTTCCTGGAAAAATGAGCTAAAAGATCAATTTACCCACTAGAGGAGTCAGAAATTCTTCCAAAATTATGAGATGAGTGGATTCAGTTCGGGAAAAATTTACCGAGTAGAGGAGTTCCAACTAACCCATAACTCATTATGTTAAAGAGTAGGTTATATTTTTATGTTTTTTATTGTTTTTTTCAAAGATGTAGTTGAAATTGCTAAAATTGTAAATGTAATTTGAATAATGAAAAATAAGATGTTAATCAATATTGTATCTCGATATTTCCTCAAAATGACTTAAAAACATAAAATATTTAGTCAAAAAAAGCTTGAATTTTTTCTATTATGAAAAATATTAGCCAACAAAGGCATTGAATCCACATTTAGCCAACTCCCTATCTCAATAAACTATAAATATTTCCACATTTAATCAAAGAGATATTGACCTTTATAATTTGGTTAATAGTAATTAATAATCTGTGAAAAGTGTCAAAAATAAATTATGGTCATTATAATTTAGTTAATAGTAATTGATGATCCATGAATGAGTCAAAGCCAAACCATGAATAAAGGAATCAATAGCTTATAAACATTTCCACATTCACTATGAAAGAGATCTTCGCGGTTATAATTTGGTTAATAGAGATCTATGAATGAGTCAAAACCATATCATGAATAAAGGAATCAATGAATAAATAGGAGTAAATGAAAAGATGAGAAATAATAAAATTAATTAAGAATAATAAATGGTGCAAAGACATTATGGAAGGGAAAATCAATTTATTTTTTCAAAAGTAGATACTCTATTGATGGGGGAACTTGTGGAAGTCGAAGGTGTCCTGCATTTGGAGGATTTTGTTGAAGGAACCAAGATTATGGGTTCTACTTAACTTAAGGATGGGAAGGAGGGCTCACTTTCAGCATGTTGTTAGATTGTTTATTATAAGAATATATGTCTTTTTGCTAGTATTAATGGATCTCTTAGAGTCTATCTTGTTGATGTAATTGTAACTTCGGAATGTATTCACCTATATTTCTTATGTATTGTAACGCGATGCTTACTCCAGGATGTACTTGTGTATGTCATGCCCCGATGTTCCTATCGAGAGGATCTATAATGTAAACAAGTCATGTCAAGTCATTATGGGTAACCCTCCTATTGTGTAAGGGTTAAAGTCCCAGCAGTTCCGGGGCATTAGGGTTATTAGACTCTCCTAGAGAGGTTGGCCCTAGTGGGGTTTTAGTCATGTCGGGAATTAGTATAAATAGAGAGTTGGCCTTTCTATTTATCACACAACTCATCCACACTCAGTTGTAGCGCATAGCTTAGGAAGAGAAAGACATTGGGGCAAGGAAGAAAGAGGTTACTGCTATCGGGAGATCATCTTACTGTTTTGGGGGTTTTGCTTTTGGTATTGATTCTATTTCCGAGGAAGTTACGGGGTTTTCTCCATTTATGGTTTCCTCGAGGAAAAACACTGTGTTCATTGTCTCTTGTGTTTGATTATTGTGCTTGTTGTTCTCTCAGTTAAAGATCCTAATGTTATGCTAGCTTAATGTTAAAAATCTAACATGGTATCAAAGCTAACCTAAGAAGAAGACACTGTGGAGCTGCTGAAACTAGGACTTCCTACTTTGTGGATCTCTCTCCACAGATTTTCAGCAAAAGAAGGTTGGAATAACTCTCCTCCTTAGGGCGCATCTTTATGTCAAAGCTGAATCCAATTATGAGGTTTTTCAGTTTTGGACCCGACACTGCTGCCAGAAATTAGGGCTTTTCATAGAAGTGGAATTTTTTAGTGAGCCTAGGACTGGACTAATCTCCTCCCAAAAATCGAAGTTAGGGATCAAATTCAAATCATTTGGTTGAACAAAACTATGGAAAATCAAAATCCTAATATGCTCCTAAACCAGCTCTGCATGATTTCAGGTCCAAATCCATATTTGACATCTTGACCTGGTAAGATCGAAATCTTTTGTATTTCCATTTGAGGTTCTTAGTTAATATGTCTCATCATACCAAGCTTGATGAAAAGCTTGAGGGGGCTGATAACTTCTGATCCTGGAAGTATAGGATCTCCCTGGTCCTGGAAGAAAATGAGTTGGACTCCTACATCCATGAGGAGGTTCCAGTTCTAGAGGGAAATGAGACAAAGTCCTTACATAAGAATAAGTTGGTTGTGACAAAGAGGATCATTACTGATTCTATCAAGGATCACCTCATACCACGGGTATCCTCCCTCAAGACACCTAAAGCTATGTTTGATGCCCTAACCAAATTTTTTGAAGGGAAGAACATAAACCAAAAGATGACTCTGAGAAACAAATTGAAGAATGTAAAGATCCATAATGTTGAGACCATCCAATCTTAATTTACAAGGGTATCTCAAATCAAGGAATAGCTGGAATCAGTAGATGAAGAAGTGGAAAGTGCAGAGATTGTAATGACCACCTTGAATGGTCTCCCTAGATCATGGGACTCCTTTATTCAAGGAATCTGTGCTAGGAAGAAGTTAGTCAAGTTCAACAGACTATGGGAAGAATTCTCCCAAGAAGAAGCTTGGATAGCAGCTCGAGAAGAGAAGATGGGAAGTGAATATCAAGCTCTCACAGTTCATTCCAAGAAACCCAGAAGAAGTTCTCATCACAACAGAGGTAAGTCCTTTCAGAAAGATAACTCTAGAAAAGATTTGTCTAGAATCAGATGTTATACATGTGATGAGAAAGGACATTATGCCAGAGAATGTCCTAGAAACAAAAATATCTCTCACAAGAAAAAGGGAAACAAGAGAAGACATCATGCTCATGCTATAGAGGATGATGAACCTTCAACAAAGAGAACCATATGTGAAAGTGAAGATTCTTCAAGCGAGGAAGAATATGTTTTGATCTCCACTCTCACGGGAAACATTACTCATGGAAGCAATGATTGGCTTATAGATAGTGGGGATTCGAATCATATGACAGGATTCAAGCAATCCTTTGTGAAACTTTCAGAACACGAATCACCTCACAAGGCGAAGCTAGGAGATGACTACCATTATCCAATAAAAGGTAGTGGGGAATCCTCCTACAAGCTAGACTCTGTAACATCCATGACAATGAAGGAAGTATTGTTTGTGGTAGGACTAAAGAAGAACCTTCTCTCCATATCTGCATTAGATGCAAAAGGAATGAGGGTTGCATTTATAGATGGCCAAAAGGAAAGACTATCGATGATGCAATAGTGATTGGAGAACAAGAAGGAGGATTCTACAAATTAAAGGGCCATCCAAAACAAGCCTTGGTCCATGAAACAATAGAGCCAAATGAACTTTGGCATAGAAGGCTTGCACATGTGCATTACAGAGCACTACCACTTGCAAGCAAATCTGTTGAAGGTCTTCAAGAAATTCAAGCAAAACATCACGGAGTATGCAAAGGATGTGCGAAAGGAAAGAATACAACGAAGACATTTCCAAGTAGCGAGAGCAAAGAAAAAGGAATCTTGGAAATCATCCACTCCGATGTATGTGGTCCTATGTCATCAAGCTCACTAAGCGGGTATGTATATTATGCTTCTTTCATTGATGACTTTTCTAGGAAGACATGGATCTACTTCATGAAGAACAAAGATGAAGTATTCAGCAAGTTCAAGGAATTCAAAGCCTTGATCGAGAATCACACTGAAAAGAAGATCAAGACGTTTCATTCAGATAATGGTGGAGAATTCACTTTGAATGAATTCAAAGAGTTATGCAAAGACTCAGGGATTAAGAGGGAGTTGTCCACTCCTTATAATCCACAATAGAACTGGATTTCAAAATGGAATATCAGAACTAGCATGGAAGCTGCAAGAGTTATGCTTCATGATCAAGATATTCCTATGCATCTTTGGATAGAAGCTTCTAGAACAACGATGTATGTACAGAACCGTACTCCACATAGAGTACTCGAGAACAAGAATCCTGAATAAATCTTCTTTGGTAAGAAATCAGAAGTCATCCATCTCAGAATATTCGATTGTCATGTGTACATACACATTCCAAAAGAGAAGAGAACAAAATTAGATCCTTCGGGAAAGAAGGGTATATTTTTCGGATACTCTGAAAGCTCAAGGCTTACATAATATATTTCCCAGGATTCAAGAAGATTGACATCAGTAGGGATGTGACATTTGATGAATACACAACTTACAACGAATCTAGAAAGAAACCTGTTGAAGAACGTGAAGAAGCAGAAGCACCCAGAATTCATGATACAACCATGAATGAAGAAACTCAAGAAGAATATCAAGAATTTGAAGAACCACAAAGACCTGTAGATCCACCTTAGGAGAAGAACTCTCACAAGAGGAAACCTACTTGGGTATGGGAAATTATCGAAGGTGTGGAAAGATATGGGGCTCCAGAAGAGAATCACAGAGAAAGAAAGAGTACCAGATCCTGCTCTGGGTATGTAGCATTACTATGTGATTTCATCGATAAAGAACTTTCTAATTATGAAGAAGTGGCAGAATAGATGTAAGGGCTGAGCCATTCTGTCATGGTTAGAGGATTGGTTCCTTCCATGTTAGATGTGAGTGTTGGCCATTCTGACTTGGTGTCAGATATAAGGGCTACCGCCATTCTTGGAATGGAGCTACCAGGAATCCTCAGTCTGGGATTGAGAGCCATTATGATGTGACTGAGGGATGTGTTCCCACATGATCATATGTAAGTGCAGATCCTTTCCATAGATGATAGTAGGTGCGTCCTATCATGCCGGTGGATGTGAGTGCTGGCCTTTCCACAAATGGTAGTAGGTGTGTCCTATCATGCTGGTCGATGCAACTGCTATGCCTCTTCACAGATGGCGGTAGGTGTGTTTTACAATGCTAGTGATTGTAAGTGTTGTTCCTTTATGACGAGTAGGTCAGATGTGAGTGTTGTTCCTTTCTGATGAGTAGGTCAGATGTAAGTGCTGAGTCTTTTCATAGATGATAGTAGTTGTGTCCTATCATGCTGGTGAATGTGAGTGCTGGGCCTTTCTGATGTGATTATAGGATTGGTTCCTATATGATCAGATGTGAGTGTTGGGCGTGCCTTTCTGATGAGAAGGTTAGATGTAAGTGCTGGGTGGGCCATTCTGACTTGGTGTTAGATATAAATGATGAAGAAGACCTACATGGAGGCTAGGCCTACAACCATCATGAAAAAGGGCTAGCTCTGTAGAACTTCCTATGACAAGAAGAATCATGAGATAGCACCCATGATGATCCAGTAATGAAGATCGAGTAGTGATGATCCAGATCCAGTGATGATGTCCAGTAATGATCCAGATCTAGTGATCATGTCCAGTGATGATCCAGATCGAGTCATGATTCAGATCCAGTGATTATGATCTAGATTGCGTGATGATCTAGATCTGAAGATGAATATGACTTGAAAATACAGATGACGAGATGATCCAGAGAAGAAGACAAATGATGAAAATTGTGTCGAGGGAATACCTTCCTAGTTAAGAGGGAGTGTTGACGTAATTGTAACTTCAGAATGTATTCACTTATATTTCTTATGTACTGTAACCCAATGTTTATTTCAGGATGTACTTGTGTCATGTCATGCCCCGATGTTCCTATTGAGAGGATCTATAATGTAAACAAGGCATGTCAAGTCATTGTGGGTAACCCTCCTATTGTCTAAGGGTTAAAGTCCCCACAGTTCCATGGAACTAGGGTTATTAGACTCTCCTAGAGAGGTCGGACCTAGTAGGGTTTTAGTCATGTCAAGAATTAGTATAAATAGATATTTGGCCTCTCTATTTATCACACAACTCATCCACACTAAGTTGTAGCACATAGCTCAGGAAGAGAAAGACACTAGGGCAAGGAAGAAAGAGGTTACTGCTGTCGAGAGATCATCTTACTATTTTGGGGTTTTACTTTTGGTGTTGATTCTATCTCTAAGGAAGTTGTGGGGCTTTCTCCATTTATGGTGTCCCTGAGGAAAAACACTGTTTTCATTGTCTCTTGTGTTTGATTGTTGCGCTTGTTGTTCTCTCAGTTAAATATTTTAATGTTATGCTAGCTTAATGTTAAAAATCTAACATATCTTCTTGGTAATTGTAATGATGAGAGGCTTGAAAGAATATCTTCTGTAGGGAAGATTCATGTTTGTTGGCAATGGGATTATGTGGTACTTTTTTATTATGATGAATAAAAAAACTAATGTTTTTTCTACTTGAAAAAAGGTAATATCAAATTTAATCTAAAAATATAAAAGTAAAGGTGATGGAAAGGAAAGGAGAATAAAATTAACAAGAAGAGATAATGAAATTAAAGGATAAAGTATAATTAAAAGGACAAATAAAGAATAGAGATATATGCATTGTAGAAATGGATTCGAGGATCCATAATGACTTAGATGGTGGAAAAAAGGTTTCCATGATTGATTGAGTTTATGACTATCTTCTAGGTTAAAATTGTTATCTAGTGTTTTTCTATTTCAAGAGCTTCTCTAGGTGCGGTGTGAAGAGTTATGAGATAAGGAAGATAAAACCTTAGCTTGGACAAGGAAAATGAGGGGTTTACCATTATGGGAGTGTGCTACAATAACATATTTATTATGGTGTTCACCGCAAAGCATATGTATGGTCTCATATTCATTAGATACATCAATGAGCAAATAATCTTACGATACATTGCGGCATCAATCGTCTCAGATGGCGCATCACTTAGAAGCTTCAAGTTAGATTCCATAGGTGTGGTCATTTCCTTGCACTGCATCATTATAAATCTCCATTACATATTTTTATTGACCAAGGAAGATCCCATATACCCTCTGCCACACCTCGATGCCTAAGAAAAAGTGTACCATACCTAGGTCTTTCATCTCGAACTCCACAGCAAGTCTCCTCTTTGCATCTTTAATCAGTTCCTCGTCACCTCCCAGAAACAACTCATCAACAAATAGTAGGAGTATAATTGGCATTCCGTCTTCCACCTTGAATTAGAGGTTGGAATTTTCTTTACTCTTGGTAAATCCCAAGCTCATGAGAAACTATCCATCCTGTCATAGCATGTCCTTGGTGCATGTTTCAATCCATAGAAGGAATTCTTTAATTTACACACATGCGTCTTCCTATCATGTGTCTCAAATCCCAGTGGTTGTTCCACATACGACTCCTCCTTAACTACACCATTCAATAAATATGTCTTGACATCCATCTAGTGTATTTTACATTTCGTAATTGTTGCCAAAGAAACTATGGTCCTAATGGAAGTGTACCTTACCATCAGTACAAATGTCTCTTCGTAGTCTATGCCTTCTTTTTGTGAGAAGCCTCGTGCTATGAACCTCGCCTTATATTTCTCTATGTTTCCATCTACAACATGTTTGATCTTGCAGATCTACTTTGAAGTCATGGTAGATTTATTTTCCAGTATCAGAACTATCTCCCAAACATTATTCTTCATGATCGACCGATATTCCTCGATCATCTCATCCTTCCATTATTTATTTTATGTAGCCTCTTCATAAGTGGAAGTTTCTTTGTCAACGATGTCAGAGAGCATAACCACATAGCTATTGTAGATATTTTCCTTTTTTCTCTTTATGTATTCACTCTAGAGCGCCATACCTTTCAACTTCTTATATGAGTTATCATGCCCATGCTAGTTTCCTCTTGTGGGAGTTCTTCTCAAGGAATGTCTCTATCGGCTCTTATGGTTCTTTCATGTCATGATCTTCATGGTTCTCTGGAATTTTTCTTCGATTTCCATATCTCGGCCTCTCGTTTCTTCAAGTTCCTCAACCTCCCGAATGGGTGTCTTCCTGGATCTGAAGTATGTTGAGTCTTCATCAAAAGTTACATATCTAGTGATGTTGATATTCTTGAATCCTAGGAAGTATATTTGGTAGGCCTTTGATGTATCATTGTATCCTATGAATATAACCTTATTCCTAGAAGGATCGAGCTTGGTCCTTTTCTCCTTTCGAATATGTATGTACACCAAGAATCCAAATATTCTCAGATGGTTGAATTTTTGTTTCTCACCTCAAAAATATTCTTTAGGAGTCTTATTTTCAAGTACTCAATGAGGAGTATGGTTATTTACATACAAAGGTGTTCTTGCTGCCTCCACCCAAAGGTGCATAGGAAGATCTTTATCATGCAGCATAGCTTTTGCTACCTCCATGATGGTTTGGTTCTTTCATTTTGTAACCCCATCATTTTTAGTATTGTATGGATTGTTGAACTCCCTCTTAATCCCGGACTCTCTGTAGATTTCCTTGAATTCTTACGAAGTGAACTCTTCACCATTATCTAACCGTAGATTCTTGATCTTCCTGTCTGTTTGGTTCTAGACCAAGAATTTATATTCCTTGAACTTATTGAAAACTTCACTTTTCCCTTTCAAGAAATATATCCAAGTATTACATGAGAAATCCTTTATAAAGGAAACATAGTATACATACTCGCTTAAAGAACCAGAGGAGATGGGTCCACATACATATAAGTGTACTATCTCCAGTATTCCTTTATCCTTTCTCTCACTGCTGGGAAATGTCTTCTTCACATTATTTCCTCTTGCACATCCTTTTCAAACTCCTTCATGCTTTGTGTGGATCACTGGAAGTCCTGAGACTATTTTTCTTTCCATTCGTAGTTATTTTTAGTGCACATGTGTAACCCTTATGTGCCATAGTTCACTTGGTTCAATCCACTCATGAACCAATGCTTGTTCGGGCTATCCCTTCAGCTTGTACAATCCTCCATATTCTTCTCTATTCACTATTGTATCCCTTATTTCCTTTCCTTTGGGACACATTAGAACATTGCCATCGACAAACAAAACCCTAATCCCTTTTGCATCTAGTGCAAAAATGGTGAGAATATTCTTATTCAATCCTGGAACATATATCACATCCTTGATATTTAAATATTTCTCATATTCAATCTTGTATGAATATTATCCACTCCTTTTTATGGGGTATTGATAGTCATCTCTAGGTTTCACCTTGTGAGGTGAGTCATGTTCAGACATATTAACGAATGATTCCTTGTATCCAGTCATATGTTTAGAAGCTCCATAATCCATAAGCCAATCATTTCTTTCATATGAGATATAGTGCTATTAAGTGTTGATATTAACACATACTCTTCATATGAATCATTCTTCTCCCATATGAATCTTTTGTTTATTGGTTCATCATCTTCGGAAACATGAGCATGGTGTCTCCTTTTCCTGCTGGGACAATATCTTGCAAAGTGTCCCTTTTCATCACATGTATAGGATCGAACATTTGAAGTATCTCCTTTGGTATTCTTTTGTTTCTTATCCTTCTTCTTGTTGTGATGAAAGTTATCCTTCTTCTCCTTCTTCTTGAAGTTCTTCCTAGTGTGAACTATGAGAGCTTGATTTTAATTTTCTGCCATCTTTTCTTCTCTTGTCACAAGTATAGATTCTTCTTGTGCACATTCTTCTCAGAGTGTGCTGAAAGAGATCCACTTCCTTCTTACACAAATTCCTTGAATGAATGAGTTCCATGATCTAGGGAGACCATTCAAGGTAGTCATTGCAATTTCTCATTATTTGACATTTTCTTCAACCGCTTCAAGTTGTTATTTGATTTGAGCAACCCTTGTGAATTAATACCGTATAGCATCGAAGTTTTATATCTTCACATTCTTCAATTGGTTCCTCAAAGTCATCTTCCAGTCGATGTTCTTTCCTTCGAACATATTTTTCAAAGCATCATACACTTCCTTCGATGTCTTGAATGAAGAAACATAAGGGATGAGATGATCCTTAATATAATCTACAATTATTCTCTCATCCTTAGCCATGCTTCTCTTGTGAGTATACTTAGCCTCATATCCCTTTGGTTCTAGAACTTCTCCATTGATGTACTAATCCAACTTATTCTCTTCAAGGATCACGGAGATTCTGTACTTCCATGCTAGGAAATTATAAACCCCTCCAATATTGTCATGAAGATGATTATGATGATTCATCATTTAAAATGAGAACCTTAAATGGAAATAAAAAATATTTAGATCTTACCGACTTGAGGTGTCCAACCTGGTTCCAGAGTTGGCTATCTTAGGGTTTCTTAGAGAAACTCTAATTTTCCAAAATTGGAGTTTGTAAATTTCCTAAGTCTTATATGGAGACATGAACAGTAACTAATGCTGAAAATTAAATAAAAATTCTGATATTAAAGTACAACCACTCAGTGAATCTTCAGACTAGGTAATTCAAGGTGTTTTGTTGGGAAAATTGCAGACATGGGAGTAGGAATTGGAAAGAAACCAAGAGTAAGTTCAGAATAATGAATTCATTTCCATAAAAAAAAATTATATCGGGGACCATTTAAGTTTCAGAGTCCTCTATGTAGAAACCTACTCCTACACTTCTGGGTCACCCAACCGTGAAACTAGGGAAATTCCTTTCGTCCTTTCGACCAGGGTATTGAGAAAATGTTTAGAGGTGTTATATGATGTTAATACAGCATAAAATTTGTTATGGGATAGTTTGGAACCAATCAGGATAATTCTAGAGAGTTTAGGGAAGAATTGGGGGTTTTAGGCAATTTCGGCCTAGTGAGGCCCTACACAATGGAGGCTCCCAAATCACTTTAAGGAATAAAGTAAATTATGATGTGGAGTTATTTATGGGTATGAGGGTATTTAATTGATCCATATAAACTTACATAACCAGATTTTAGTGGGTAGAACTAATTTTATAGCAAAAATTGTAAAACTAGTCAATTAAAAATTAGTGTTCTAGCTAGGGTGCAAAATTGTGCATAAATATCATAGAAGAATGAATTAAATACAAAAAATGGCATATGAAATAAATTAATACAGCTTCAAGGGACATTTATAATAATTTATACTCATGCCCACAACCTTTTCTCACTCATTACTGCACTAGATTGATCAATTTCCCCCATTACAATGACAAATTAAGCTTTTCATTAGAAACTGAGAAGGAAGAATTCAGGGACATAATTATTACGACCTGAAAAATATAAATTACATATTTTATCAGTTTTTACACATCATATATCATTGTATTTACTTACCATTACATAAGAGGGCTCGAAATGATGGGCAGGATGCCCAAAATTAGGCATAAAGAAGGCCGAGAGTGTAGGTGAAGCTTGGGCTTCACTGGAGCTCGACCTGAATGATATGGAGGATGAAAAATATGGTTTTTATGAACTCAATATTTGAACACCATGTGTTCCATACCTGCAAATAGAAGGAAAGGGAATGAAGGAGTGGGAACGAAAGGTTTGGGGTTCATCTCCCAAGTGTATGAGGCACATCACTCAGAAAGGCATGCTCACATAAGAAAAAATCAATTAAAACATCAACAAAACTAGTAAATGGATCTCAAATTATCCTTAAATATATATATGGGTGACCTACTTAGGAAGTAGAGGCAATAGGTGACCTATGAGAGCAATTCATCCACCTACAAGCCCTAACCCTAGCCACATATGCGCCCTCCTTGAGTAATTGGAAAGTAGGGACCTTGCGATATCTTTAAATGTCCATGTCATCCATCTAATTTGGAAGCTGCACATTCCTTTGTCAAATATTTCCTGATTTTACTATGACAACTTTTGTCATAGATTTTGGCACTTTCCTTCTTCCTCTCTGACTGCTTTTGTCATAGAATTTCCCATTTTTTCCCTTGGCCAACTTGACTTTCCCAATGCGCCCCACTTGACATGGAAAGCTCATTTCCACATCATTAAATTTCCTAATAAATAATAATGATGAATAAAATTTAAATACATGCCTCAATAATAATTATTAGCAAAATTTCCTAGGGATAATTAATTACTGCCTCATTAATAATATTTGGACAAAATTCCCTAGGTGAGGTAATTAATGCATCTTTGAGCCCCCAATGTGTTGGGCATGGTCAACACTTTTATGTCCAAAATTATGGGGACATGACATTCCTCCCCTCCCAAATATGCTTGTCCTCAAGCAGAAGCACATTAGAATGCTGCAAATTCTCCACTGTGTAGAAGAACTCGCGCATGAACTCATGTGCGAAAAAAGTTGTCTTGCTCCATCAAGCCAACATGTAAAGTTTCTCCAAAAACAAGCAATTCTAGGGTCCCATTGCTTGTGTTGCACCCCCTTCAGTGAGAATTCCTTCCAACACGACTTATCAGAAAAAGTTATATCTGGATCCCATTTCCTCAATTGTAAGTCTCCAAACATTAGTATCCACCATAATAATTTACCATCACAGGAAATGATATTCATGATGTAGGAATCCTACCAATGCACTGAAAATTGGAAATTCTCAATGAAAAATTGGAAATTTGTGTGATGTCCCACCCAACATGAAGTTCCTTATGTCCTTGATGCACATCAGCATTGAATCTCACAATTATATTGTTGCAATGACATGGGTGTGAATCCCATGTCCCAAGACAATTTTGGGGATCCTCCAACAGCCATAGATGCCCATGTTGCTCACAGAAGATGTAGGATGTGTCTGCTGAAAATTCCATGGTGTAATAAAAAAATACACCCTCCAAGGTGCATGAATCTAACAAGTACCTACCCATTCCTTCCATAGATGAAGAAATCTTCCTACTGTTAGATCCATATGGGAATTATATTACTTTCCCATGCACACAATCCCAACGGCTCAACTCTCTGCCATTGGTCATGCAATCACCACCATGAATGGAGGGATAAAATATAGGAAATGGTTTCATTTTTTGTGGATTAGAAGGGGGTGGTTCCCTCAATGAATCCCCATAGATGAGTGTGGGAGCCTCATGCTCCTTACTTGGCATCAAAAGAAAGAAATCCTTCACCTAGTTATCATCCTCATGTGTGTGGGATGCCATAGGTGTGTGGAATAAATTATAGTGAAACAACTCTCTGCAAAATTTGTCCACCAAAGGTATGGATGTATCAAACCTATCATGAGTTTTTCCAACACAAGGGAGTACTTCTGAATCTTCAGTGAAAATAGGACTCCTACGAGAAAAATCAGCCTTTCTCAGTCAATGTCCGTGTTCTTGGATCTCATCATCTACATCCCGAAATTCCTTCAACGTAAATGAGTCCTTCCGGTGACATAGAGAAAGAAGGATAATTTCTAGCTGTCAACATATCCATGTCATGACTCCACTTAGGATATGATAAATTGTAAATGAAAATGCTTTTAATGAAGACATTTTCGAAGGGGTTCGATCAACCTAACAAAACCAGTTTTTGATTGACAGAAATGCAGTCGCAAAGGAATGGAATTCAATAATCCTAATAACCAGGAAAGTAGGGAAGGCTAGGTAGTGTTTCCCATGTGTGTTGCAAAGGGTTAAACACAATAACTACAAATTCTTGATCATTATCATGGTAATCACAGACCTACAACAAACATATTACCTACTCCATAATCACTACGAAGATGTTGCAGTTGGGTACAAATATGAAAGGTGATACTGGGAATACAATATCACTTAGGGGGTCTCGAGTTAGAAATATATCCATTAGATAGGCCTTCCTTCAGTGAAAGGAGACATTTACCCATCTAAAATTGGCGAAAAGATCAATTTACCCACTAGAGGAGTCATAAATTCTTCCAATATTCTAAGTTGAGTGGCTTCGGTTTGGGAAATAATTTACCTAGTAGAGGAGTCCTAACTTACCCATGATGTTAAAGAGTAGGTTATGTTTTTATGTTTTCTATTATTTTTGGTCTTTTTTCAAATATTTAGTTGAAATTGTTAAAATTGTAAATGTAATTTGAATAATGAAAAATAACAATGTTAGCCAATATTGTATCCCAATATTTCCTCAAAAATGACTTAAAAACATAAAATATTTAGCAAAGAAAAGAGTTGAATCTATTTTTATAATGAAAAATATTAACCAACAAGGGCATTGAATCCACATTTAGCCAACTCCCTATCTGAATAAATTATAAATATTTCCACATTTAATCAAAGAGATCTTGGTCGTTATAATTTGGTTAATAGTAATTAATAATCCGTGAATGAGTCAAAAACAAATGATGGTCATTATAATTTAGTTAAGGGTGTGTGTAAGCTAATGAGGGTCTCTTTTGATGCATTAGATGCAATAGAAAACTGAAAAAATAGGAATCTATCAACTTACATGGATATTTAATTGAGACACTTACATAAAGATTCTTGCAATGAGTAAAAAAGAAGAAATACAAGAAATTGAATGACGTTTCCAAATATATAATTTTTTTCTATTGAAAATTTTCTTAACTATCTAAAGTGAGATCTTTTTTTACGAGAACCTTTTATTTTTGGGAGAAATTATAAGGTATATGTTTTTGTGGCTGCGGCCTTTGAGTGACTAAATGATGGAATAAACTTCTGAAAACTAGTAGACACATAGAGAACATATAATACTAGTGCACGACTATTTTTTCTATAATAAAATAATATTTTTAAATTGTTTTTTAATTATCTAAGTGATCAAACCTTGAAAACGGTATGTCAATTGTGGGTGCAGCGTTTGAATGTATTAATGCAATTATTTGTAAATGGGTTTTTTATAGCATGTCAGAGGGCAGTGTTCTTTAGTGCACCATACAATTTTTTTTCAAAATGGTTGAGAAATTAAAGAGTTATGGACAAAACACTAACAATGTGTTTTTTGAGTTGAGGAGTGATGACACAAGATAAATAAGAAAAAAATAGAAACAATTATATATTCTTGTTAAAATTTTCATATTTGGAATCTTAAAAGAAAAAACATATATGTTTCAAAAATTTCATAAAAAATGGAGGTGTGCAACATACTGTAACCAACAGATGAACATGAACATATTGAAAATTTGGATATAATGCTCAATTAGCCATGGTTTATCATACTCCAAGGCATAGCCATGTTGAATCCAAAGCAAAGTCCAACAGTTTTTTACCACTTCAAGGGTTTTAAATCCTTAGTTGAGAACCAATATTGAAGAAATATCAAGGTCATCATATCTGATAATGGCGGTGAATATGTCAAATCTGAATTTATACAATATTGTAAAGATGAAGGTATCCATATGCAGAAATCTATTCCTTACATACCTCAGGAGATAGTGTTGCTAAGAGGAAAAATATATCTCTCAAGAAAATGGCCACTTACCTCATGGATTCTAAACCTTTTCCACCAAAATTTTCAGTTGAAGCAATCAAATATGCATCATATATCTGGAATAGGGTTCCTCACAAATATCTTGATAGATTCATTCCTTTCGAATCTTGGAGTGGACACAATCCTGATGTGTCCCACTTCAGGATTTTTGGCTCTAAATCTAGGGCTAGAATTCCACTAGAAAAGAGGAAGGATTTGGAAACCCAAAGTCAAAAATTCCTATTTGTTGGAAATTCAAAATATTCTAAAGGGTTTCATATAATCAACTTGATAACTCAAAAATACTTCATTGAAAGGAGTGTGTAGATTGAAGAAGAGCCTATGCCATCAACAAAAGTTGGAGAGTCCTCTTCACCACCACGACCTTTGATTATATGTCAAGACTCTAATAAGTTTTTTTATTCTAATTGGTATGATAATGAGGATTAATTTCAGATTCTAACACTTATACAAGACCATAGTAGGCAACCAAGACCATTCAAGCAGCTTCGGAACTAGCTCGGAATCCTAATGATCCTAAAGGAGCTAGATCTCAATTGGAGAGTGCCCTTTATATCGAGTACCCATACTTTGCTAAGAAGTGTTATCTGATGGTTGAATCAGATCCACAAAATTATGAATAAGCATTAGAAGATCCAAGATGGAAAACAATCATGGAAGAAGAATATCATTCACTCGAGAAGAATGAGACATGGGAACTAGTAAATCTTCTACCATGGAGAAAGCTAATCAAGTGAAAATGGGTATTCAAGAAAATTTTTGATACTGATGTGTTTCCTCTGAAGTATAAGTCAATTTTATTTTCCAAGGGATTCTCCCTATTCCAAGGAATTTACTACAATGAGACATTTGCACCAATGGAAAAGATGGATTCTATAAGACCAGTTTTGGACATTGCAACTTCCAAGCAATGGGAGGTACATCACATGGATGTGAAGCATGCCTTTGTACATGGATATCTAAAAGAAGAGATATATATCCAGAAACCATAATGTTTTTTTATTAATCCATCTCTTGTGTTTAGGTTGAATAAATCACTATATGGGTTCAAACAAGCTCCCATATCTTGGTATGCCAAGATTGATGGCTTTCTGCTCTCAGAGAACTTTAGTAAATGAAATTTTGATCCAACTGGATATTTGAAATTGATTCATGGTTCAATAATTATTATTATTCTATGTGTGTATTTCCTTTTGACGACAGGAATTTCCATGAAAGAAGTTTCCTCCTTAAAGGATGCTTTGAACTATTCCTTCTCTATGACTGATTTTGGATTGTTGAGCCAATTTTTGGGGCTTGATATTTCTCAATAAACACTTGGAATCAAAGTAAATCAGTCCAACTATGATTCAAAACTACTAATAAAGTTCAACATGAAGGATTTAAATCTAATCAAGACTCCTTTACTCTCAGGAGTTAAGCTTGAAGAAGCAAATTCAACTCCTTTGGTAAACAACACACTATATAAGCAGGTAGTTGGTTGTTTGCTCTATTTGAGTCACACTTGAACTGATATTTCTTATCCAATGAGTGTGGAATATAGACACATGGATTAACCACATGAAATCCATTGGAGGGAAACAAAGAGAATCTTGCACTTTGTGCAAGGAACAAAGACACATGGGATTCACTATGTTGCAAAATCTGACCTAGAGTTAGTTGGTTTTACTAACTTTGATTGGGAAGGTGATAAAATTGATAGAAAATAAACTTATGGATATGTGTTTATGCTTGCATATGGACCAATCATCTGTTCAAGTGAAAATAAAAGTGCCATTTCACTTTATTCTATAGAGGCATAATACAAAGGAGTTGTGAATGCAGCTACTCAATGTTTGTGGTTGCAGGGTATACTTGGAGAGTTTGGGATAAAATCTGACACTTCCACGATCATTTATTTTGAAAACCAAAGTACTCATCAAATCTCAATAGAACCAGTATAGAGGAAATGAACCAAACACATAG
Organism: Pseudotsuga menziesii; assembly: GCA_001517045.1. NCBI lineage: Eukaryota > Viridiplantae > Streptophyta > Pinopsida > Pinales > Pinaceae > Pseudotsuga > Pseudotsuga menziesii. The sequence continues at coordinate 91,904 of LPNX010236825.1, forward strand.
ATATCCAAATGCACTACATGAGAGGAATTGTGCATGATGAGGTCATAGCTCTGCACTATTGTGCATCATCTGAGCAAGTTGTAGACATCTTCACTAAGGAATTCTATGACAAGAAATTCAGAAAGCTCAAATAAATTCTTGTAGTAGTTGATCACATGGTGAAAAATCATTGAAGATAATATTTCACAAAAACAAATCATGTCCACATTTAAGGGAGGATTTTCCCCTTGTGGTTTTGCCTCTCTCCTTCTTTCTTATGGACAAGCAATATGTAAATGGTGACTAAGACTTGTTGCTAGGCCCTATATATCAGAAATATTTGTGATATTTCACATAATTCAGGATTAATATGGGGTGTTATAATAATCAAAAACCCATTCCCATACTTGGGATACATTAATTAGTCTTTTTTATTAATTTCCTAGGTCCTACACTAGCTAGTTGGCATCCACTTGCACCACTTGGTCAAAACTTTACTAAAATTACTCAAGTATATTATTCACAAGATTCTATATAAGATTCTAACAACTAAATAAAATTCCCAGTTTAGTAAGTGCGCATTCCTTCCTTATCCATAGTTACACTGCTTTTTAGCAGCTTTTAAGGTAAAAGGTGAAAGGTAGTCACATGGAAACTGCCTTGTTTTTTGCACAACTCATCCTCCATATTTTTCTATCTTTAAAGGATGAGTATATTCAATTTTTTTCACTTATCAGTTGACATAACTCATTCATCCAATCCGTGACCTCCTTGACTAGTTTGAAAAGTGTTTTCTGCACCTAGGGGGGAGTTTTACATTTAGTAAGCCTTCGTTTGTGAGGATTCAACTTGAATCCTTAGTCATTTTAATCTCTAATGTAATTATATATTTAGAGAAACTATTATTTTATAAGGTTGGATTATGTAAACTTATTCAATGAAATTTTGTGTTATTCACCAATTTCAGTATCCAATTTGAGTGGATCTATGCATGTTTTCAAGCAATTTTTGTGAGTTCAATTGTTCTAAGTCTAGGCTTAATTTCCATAACTAGTTTCCAAGGTCAGTGGTACTTAGTTAATGATATCAATTGAATTCATATTCAATTAATTTGGATATATTTCATTCAATTTGAGTTATCATGAATGCATGGGATTGATATAGGGTGAATTGGAGTCAATCCTTGTGAACTCAAGTTACCTCCATGGATGGGGAGTAATTTATGGGTAACATAGAGAGAATTATGGGGGATTTAAGTAAATGTTAACAAATTCAAGTTATCTAGTGACTCGGAGTGTATTTGTCGGTGTTTTAGAGTCAGTATTAGAGGAATTCAAGTTTCTCTTTTAAGAACCTGAATGATTCAATAAGTGACTTTTAGAAACTCGTGTGATTGGGTTTCCTTCCTAAATGGTCTGGATTCAATCTCTTGGAGGAAATTTGAATTGTCCTAATAAGATTTGAATCACTCCAATTTTTCATTCATTCTTGTAGGTTGGAGTTGTTAGAGCATAGCTCTCACTGGAATGCATATTCCAAAGGGAGTTTTTTCCATCATTCTTGCACACTTTTGCACAAATTCTTGCTTAGATATCTATGAGGATTTTGTGAGAAAACATATTGGTCTTGGAAATCAATTCTCATTTATAGGGTCTATAACTTGAGGGAGAGGGGGACAATCCCACACAAGTATCTAGGCATTGTGCTCATCTTGTATGAGAGGGGGACAACTCTGACAAGTGAGCTAAATGTTTTTGGTAAGTGATGCTTTGGTAGAGGGGGGGACTCCCTAGAAGGATACTGCACCGACCATTTCTTTCCTTTATAGGAGAGGGGGACAATCACGAGAAAGGAAGCGATTGATTCTAACCTTGCCTTCGAGGAGAGGGAGACAATACTGAGGAAGAGGGGTTAGAATTGATTTGTATTGCCTTGAGTAGGATATATATCTTGTGTCACTCATTATTTTCCATCCTAGAAGAGGATTTCTCATGTGAGATTCCAATACATCATCTCGAGGGTGACCTATATGAGCAGTCAGTGTCTAAGGATTGGAGTAAATTTGTGTCACCAGTTGCTCCTCTACACAAATAAGTATTATGATATTTTATTACTTTATACATATTCTACTGGATATGTTCCCATGGAGACTATTATATCTCTTCCATTTTATTATTTCAAATTATATAAATGTTCGTGATGAAAGGCTAACCTTTTGTGAGAAAATTGGTAGCTTGTAGAGAGGTAAGTTTAAGTGTTGAATTAGTGAATAGTTATATAGACTATTAAGATGTGTATGACTATTAGGAGATCTAATCAACGGAAATACATATGGTTGTATATGGTTTTACCTAATCACATCATCCTTGGTGATTTGTGATTGATTTCTAATGCAGAAACTATGACCTAATGTGATGAATAAAATTTTCCTATATTAAGCCATGCAACATGTTGATTTTTATGATTGCATTATGAGACTAATTGCTTGTGAAGTTATGGATCATCATGGGACTCATATTGGGTAGCCATATGGTTGTATATGGTTTTACCATATCAATCCTTTTCTAGAATGAAAGGATCACTAAAAGTTATGCTTGGGTTTGATATGTTTAAGTTATAAATGTGCTACTTGAAATTGTAATGATGGTGAATTAAATATGAAATGTAGAGGCCACTTGTGCATGCAATTAAATTCTATGGATGTACTAATATGAAAGGAGTCCCATATGACCATATATGGGTTTTTTGGATCATATCCTAGTTAGGATTAGAATTCTAAAACAACTAATATAGATGTTCCGTTAATAGGTACATAAACCATTCCTCTTTTGAAAGTATAAATGCTTAATGTTTTTCCTAAGAAACGAGGATTGAAGAAGGAATGTAAAATTGTTTTAATTAGATGATTATATGGTCATGGTTAGAATCCATATATGTATAAAATATAGTTAAACACCATACTAAGAGGTCTGGTTGAATAAGTATATGTGTGAGCACACTACAATGTATATAAGTTGGAAACTAGGTTGCTTTGACATAGAATTCTCCTTAATGGTTGATTGTTTAAAAGTTTAAATTGTTTGACATATTAGTAAAATCTTATAAGATGAAATTCCTTTTTTTTAGCATAAGATTCATCATTTTCCTTCTTTAAATAGTTAATTACCCAACCTTGGTGTGCCTTCTAGGGTTTGGGTACATTACACTGTGCTATCATCGTGTCATTTCAATGATATCACATTATTATATCATCAAAAACAACGATCACATGAATTATTGTATGTAATCAACATATCAATATAATTGTAATGGATCCATCTATATTCATAGGATTACATGAAATCCTCGATATGATAACCATATTCACCAATAAATCAAGGTCACTAACTTGCAGAAACATATACACAACAATTTATAAGATATCACATATAATATAACAAATATTATCAAAGCATCCATTTAGCACATTGATTTTATCAATCTAGGTATGACCCTACAAAAGGTTATCATGAAATGGTATTCTATTCTTACCTTTTTAGAATACGCATTTTCTTACCTAGATCCCTCATCCTTATAATGCCAATCAAAACTAAACATTTCCTCACATTTAATGTATTAATATCTACCACAAATATAGTTTTATTATTAAAATTTCATAGTTTTATTTTATAACCTGTAATTTGATGTTACTTAAGGTAAAGTGTTAAAACTAGAGACAACAATTTTGACCTCCATATATGTAGATATGTTGAATTCTATGGAGAGGTTATCCATTCACCATAAGAATTAAGATTGAGTTCGTTTATGAGAAAATTATTTTTCTCTACCCCCTCCCCTTTTAATACTTCCAAAGCCTTAAATCAAAATCTTTTATTTCATGTTCACTTTGTCAACTTTGTGATCTTGGAAGAGACCAACAAGTTAAAAGAGAAGTAAGGAATTCTTAGTTGATTTTATAGCAAGGAAGTGGTTTTGATCCATAGAGACATAATAGTTGTTCAAATTTATTTTTCCCTAATCAAAGTGCGACACCTTGTCTAGAATAACTCCTCTCTATTGGTTGTAGAAATACATTGAGAAGACAAAGGGGCCAAAGATGGAGGGGAAGCGCATTCTTTTCCCTTAAAAATAATCTAGGTATTTTTATAAAGTACTTAAAGCATAGATAAAACAAGAAAGGGTTGGGGGGTTTTGTTTACTTAAATACTATGTCAATGTAATTAATAAAGACATTTAAAAAAACTAAGTAAAAAAATGTATCCATTAAATTTTGACTCTAAGTCAATGTAACAACAATTATTTACTCTACATTATTGGTAAACTACAACCCAACTAAACTAGACTTAGAAAACAATAATGCACTCCATATTATTGGTAAAGTGCAACCCAAGTAAACTAGAAGTATAATTTAATAAATGTTTTTTTAACTCATTAACTCAATTATTTTTTTTGGGGTTGCATACATCTTAATTTATAGGTTTGGCATACATTTATGTAATATTATAGAAGACATGTAGTAGGTTCCTCATTGAGAAATAAACTTATTCTTAAGGTCTCTAGAGAAGAGTTATTAGACACATCCATTGCAATGCTAGTATTGAACTCTCAAAAAACCATTTATTTGAATAACTAAGAAAATATTTTGCTGATAAATATTTGAGGATGATAAATATTTGTAATACATTTGAATAGGTTTAATGGTTAAAAAAATGTATTTTGTTTGAAGAAGTTATAAATTCAAACCTGAAACTAATTAAAAAATTCCCTTATCTATTATCTTTAAAAAAGTAATAGATTCACAACCTAAAACTGCAAAAGTAGGAAGTTAGTTCCTTGCATGAAAAAAAAAATGATAAATATTTATTTGGTAATCATTTCCCTCGTATCCCTCTTCTTGTATGGAGAGATTGAGACATTTGTATCCTTACCAACCTTTTGGTGGTAGATAGAGAGAGACTCATTTTACTTGAATATAAAGGCCCAAGATTATAATACTAAGGAGATAAGACACTCAAATATATAAAACATAGGGAATGCTTCTTTGCCATTTTTTTCTATTTATTATTGTAACACTAGCCCATCTACTTTCTATTATCTCTCTCAAGCTTTCTTTGATCTCTCTTAAGCTTTTCCATTGAGCATATACTACTAATAAAATGTAAAAACCAAATATGACATTTTAAATAAGATAACCAAACTTTATTAAAGGATATTTTACTGTCTATTAACTTATAATATGATAAACACTTTTCACCACTTAGTAAATTGGATAAATGTAAATATGATAAACACTTTTCACCACTTAGTAAATTGGATAAATGTAAACAACATTGACACAAGTAATTATGGAAAAGATATGTGGCATAAATAAGACATGCATTCAACCATAAACTATGGCTTTATCTATTATCCCCACATAACAAAAGAGCTAGGGGGACATTTACATATTTGGAAATTTACTGGGATGTTTCATCTTTTATCTTCTTCTCTCTCTCCACCACACTCCCCACACTTCCTCAATGTTTTTCATTCTTTAGATATGTAGAAGAAAAAGAATGAAGCCATTAAGATTTCACTTTGATGCCAGGGTTTTATCAACCTTGCTGGGTGATTGTACCTTCTACAAAACCAGACCATTGTTCCTCAACAAATTTTGCAATAGTATCTTTGGCTATGTTCTCTAATTACATCAATTTAAACTCACAACACTGCTATGTATGTTTGGCTATATTTGGCTATGTTCTCTAATTACATCAATTTAAATTTTGTAATAGTATCTATCGAAGTACATCGAAGTACAAGCTAGCTCCAGGAGATATCCGCGAGATCAGAAACAGGATCTGTAATAAACATAAAAAGATATTGAACTATTGAAGAGAACGAAAGGTTACTACAAATTTGGCAGCATTGTTGTAAACATAAATTCACCAGAAATTTAAATAAACCCTGAGAAACAGGAAATGAGAGTTTTGGGAAGAACCGGAAGTTTACAGTAAAGAAGTTCAGTTTTTGAAACTGTCTTTAAAGAAACCAAACTGAATTCTTGAATGCTCAAAGAGATTGGAATTTTGACCAACAAATGTTCAACAACGATTTGGAAAGCACAAAATTTCATACCGGCGTTCAGTCGCTCGTTGATTAATTCTGGGTGAATTCCGCGTGATCCCAGTGGGATTTTCACGTTAAATTTCAACCGTAACAGCAAAGCTAATCTCCTGAAAAGAGTAGTCCACATGAGAATGTTGGGGTCTCTGAATGGCTTCTCACTTTCCAAAGTTTTCCCCCTGCGCTCCTGCTGCACTACGTTTTGGCGGAGGCTTCAACATGTATAAAACTTCAACACGACGATCAGTACCCTTAGCATAACCACTAATAAAAATCATGTCACGCCACTCTACGCACGACGTAATCGAAGTAAGGGTTTCCGGAAGAGAACACACTTCCGCCCAAACATTTTCCTTGGAATCATATTCCATTACAGCTCCCTTCTGCTTGCGGACCGAGAAGAAGCGCGCTCCCTCGGGAGAAGCAATCGTGCAGTCGAACAGTGGAGTGAATTCTGCTTCTTGGATCGTGGTCCATGCCCCTCTTTTCGGATCGTAGACATCCGCACTCCGCTCCAATATATCACCGTCACCGTCCGACTTAGAGTCAATAACGAAAAATTTTCCGTCGTTGAAAACACCTAAGCAGCGCTTCCTCTCTTGGCTCATATCAGGAAGAACCTTCCAGTCATCTTCCTCCACACTGTAAACTTCTGCTCCCCGCAGACCGTTTTCATCCTCGTCCTGTCCTCCCGCAACGTAAATGAGTCCTTCCGGTGACACCGAGAAAGCGGGAGAAATTCTAGCTGTCGGCATATCTGCGCCGCGGCTCCACTTAGCAGATAAGAAATTGTAAATGAAAACGTTTTTAATGAGGACGTTGACGGAGGGGTGCGATCCGCCTATCAAAACCAGTTTTTGATTGACGAAAATGCAGTCGCACAGGAATGGAGTTCGATGATCATAATAACCGGGAAAGTAGGGAAGGCCAGGGAGTGCTTCCCACGTGTGTTGCAGAGGGTTAAACACAGTAACCACAAATTCCTCATTTAGCCAACTCCTTATCTTAATAAACTATAAATATTTCCACATTTAATCAAAGAGAGCTTGGCCGTTATAACTTGGTTAATAGTAATAAAAATCCGTAAATGAATAAAAACAAATTATGGTCATTATAATTTAGTTAATAGTAATTGATGATCCATGAATGAGTCAAAACCAAATCATGAATAAAAGAATCAATAGCTTATATAAGCATTTCCACATTCATTGATGAAAGAGATCTTGGCCGCTATAATTTGGTTAATAAAGATTTATGAATGAGTCAAAACCATATCATGAATAAAGGAATCAATGAATAAATAGGAGTAAATGAAAATATGAGAAATAATAAAATTAATTAAGAATAATAAATGGTGAAAAGACATTATGAGAAGGAAAATCAATTTTTTTTTCAGAAGTAGATGCTCTATGGAAGGGGGCACTTGTGGAAGTTGAAGGTGTCCTACATTTGGAGGAAATTGTGGAAGGAACCAAGACTATGGGTTCTACTTAACTTAAGGACGGGAAGGAGGGCCCACTTTCAACATGTTGTTAGATTGTTTATTATAAGATTATATGTCTTTTTGCTAGTATAAATAGCTCTATTAGAGTCTATCTTCTTGGTACTTGTAATGATGAGAGGCTTGAAAGAATCTCTTTGTAGGGAGGATTCATGTTTGTTGGCAATGAGATTATGCGGTATTTTTTTATTATGATGAATAACAAAAGTAATGCTTTTTCTACTTCACAGAAAGGTAATATCAAATTTAATTTAAGAATATAAAAATAAAGGTAATGGAAAGGAAAGGAGATTAAAATTAATAAGAAGAGATAATGAAATTAAACGATAAAGTATAATTAAAAGGGAAAATAAGGAATAGAGATATATGGATTGGAGAAATGGATCGAGGATCCATAATGACTTAGATGGTGGAAAAAAGATTTCCATGATTGATTGAGCTTATGACTATCTTCTAGGTTAAAATTGTTAGCTAGTGTTTTTCTATTTCAAGATTTCTCTAGGTGTGGTGTGAAGAGTTATGAGATAAGGAAAATAAAACCTTCGCTTGGCTAGGGAAAATGAGGGGTTTACCATTATGGGAGTACGCTACAATAACATATTTATTATGGTAACATATTTATTATGGTGTTCACCGCAAAGCATATGTATGGTCTCATATTCGTTAGATACATCAATGAGCCAATCATCTTATGATACATCGTGGCATCAATCGTCTCAGATGATGCATCACTTAGAAGCTTCAAGTTAGATCCCATAGGTGTGGTCATTTCCTTATAGTCCATCATTCTGAATCTCCATTACATATTTTTCTTAACCAAGGAAGATCCCATCTGCGCTCTGCCACACCTCCATGTCTAAGAAGTAGTGCATCAAACCTAGGTCTTTCATCTCGAGCTCAGCAGCAAGTCTCCTATTTGCATATTTAATGAGTTCCTCGTCACCTCCCATAAACAAGTCATCCACATATAGCAGGAGCATCATTGGTCTTCCATCTTGCACCTTGAAGTAGAGGTTGGAATCTGCTTTATTCTTGGTAAAACCAAAGCTCATGAGGAAACTATCCATCCTTTTGTAGCATGAGGCTTGGTGCTTGTGTCAATCCTTAGAAGGCCTTCTTCAATTTGCACACATGGGTCTTCCTAACATGTGTCTCGAATCCCAGTGGTTGTTCCACATACGAATCCTCCTGGACTACACCATTCAAGAAATATGTCTTAACATCCATCTAGTGTATTTTACATTTCATAATTGTTTCCAAAGCAAGTATGGTCCTAATGGAAGTGTACCTTTCCGTTGGTACAAATGTCTCTTCGTAGTCGATGCCTTCTTTCTGAGACAAGCCTCATGCTACAAACCTTGCCTTTTATTTCTTGATGTTGCCATCTGGAGCATGTTTAATCTTGTAGATCTACTTTGAAATCATGACAAATTTCTTTTCCAATATTGAAACTATCTCTCAGACATCATTCTTCATGATCGACTGATATTCCTCGATCATCGCATCCTTCCATTCTTTATTTTATGTAGCCTCTTAATAGGTGTAATTTTCTTTGTCAACGGTGTCACACAGCAGAGCCGCATAGCTATTGTAGGTATTTTCCCTTTCTCCCTCAATATATTCATTCTAGAGTGCCATACCTTTCAGGTTCTTATATGAGTTATCGTGCCCATGTTGGTTTTCTCTTGTGGGAATCCTTCTCAAATAATGTCTCTATCGGCTCTTGTGGTTCTGTCATGTCATGATCTTCATGGTTCTCTCGAATCTCTTCTTCAATTTCCATATCTCGGCCTCTCATTTCTTCAAGTTCCTCGACCTCCCGAATGGGTGTCCTCCTGGATCTGAAGTATGTTGAGTCTTCATCAAAGGTTACATATCTATTGATGTCGATCTTCTTGAATCCTGGGAAGTATATTTGGTAAGCCTTTGATGCATCATTGTATCCTACAAATATACCCTTATTCCTAAAAGGATCGAGCTTGGTTCTTTTCTTCTTTGGGATATGCATGTACACCGGGAAACGAGATATTCTTAGATGGTTGAATTCTGGTTTCTCACTTTAGAAAGGCTCTTTAGGAGCCTTATTGTTAAGTACTCAATGAGGAGTATGGTTCTATACATACAAATATGTTCTTGTTTCCTCCACCCAAAGGTGCATAGAAAGATCCTAATCATGCAGCATAGCTTTTGCTGCCTCCATGGTGGTTCGGTTATTTCATTTTGTAACCCCATTATTTTTAGGATTGTATGGAGTGTTGAACTCCCTCTTAATCCCAGACTCTTTGCATATTTCCTTGAATTCTTACGAAGTAAACTCTTCACCATTATCTAACTGTAGATTCTTGATCTTCCTATCCGTTTGGTTCTTGACCAAGGATTTATATTCCTTGAACTTATTGAAAAATTCACTTTTCCCTTTCGAGAAATATATCCAAGTCTTACATGACGAATCATTTATAAGGGAAACATAGTGTGCATACTTTCTTAAAGTACTAGAGGACATGGGCCACATACATATGAGTGTACTATCTCCAATAATCATTTATCCTTTCTCTCACTGCTCAGAAATCTCTTCTTTGCATTATTTCCTTTTGCACATCCTTTGCAAATTCCTTCATGCTTTGTCTGGATCACTCGCAGTCCTCACACTATTTTTCTTTCCATTCGTAGTGCTTTTTAGTGCACATGTGTAATCCTTATGTGCCATAGTTCACTTGGTTCAACCGACTCATGAACCAATGCTTTTTCAGGCTATCCCTTCAGCTTGTCATGGATAATTTTAAGGAACCATACTTATTTAAAAGTGTATAAATGTTGGTGAATGTTACCAATTATTAAAATTCCAACTATAAAATAATTGGCGATATTTTTCAAAAAAAAATTAATTTCCAAGGATTTTATATCATTTATATAATAATTTGGCAATTTTTAAGGGGGAAAAAAATTACCCCATCAAAATTGGGCGAAACAAGGCTTAAAAAAATGCAAAATGGCGAATTTTTTTTGGGAGAAAAACATGGAGAAATAGCCCACTGGGATAAAATTTGCCCCTAAAATTATCCCTGTAGCATGTACAAGTCCCTGTATTCTTTTCTAATCACTATTGCATCCTCTATTTCCTTTCCTTTGGGCCACATTAAAACTTGGGCATCGGCAAACAAAACCCTAATTCCTTTTGCATCTAGTGCAGAAATGGTGAGAATATTCTTATTCAATCCTCGAACATATATCACATCCTTGATATTTAAATATTTCCTAGATTCAAGCTTGTATGAATATTCTCCACTCCCTTTTATGGGGTATTGATAGTCATCCCCAATTTTCACCTTGTGAGGTGAGTCATGTTCAGACATATTAATGAATGATTCCTTGTATCCCATCATATGATTAGAAGCTCCATAATACACAATCCAATCATTTCTTCATTGTGAGATAGTTGTATTAAGTGTTGATATTAACACATACTCTTCATCAGAATCATCCTTCCCCATATTAATCTTTTGTTTATTGGTTCATCATCTTCAGAAACATGAGCATGGTGTCTCCTTCTCCTAATGGATCAATATCTTGCAAAGTGTCCCTTTTCATCACATGTATAGCATCGAACATTTGAAGTGTCTCTTTTGGTATTCTTTTGTTTCTTCTCCTTCTTCTTGTTCTGATGAAATTTTTCCTTCTTCTCCTTCTTCTTGAAGTTCTCCCTAGTGTGAACTATGAGAGCTTGATCATTAGTTGCTCCCGTCCTTTCTTCTCTTGTCACAAGTCTAGATTCTTCTTGTGCACATTCTTCTCGGAGTGTGCTGAAAGAGATAAACTTCCTTCTTGCACAAATTCCTTGAATGAATGAGTCCCATGATCTAGGGAGACCATTCAAGGTAGTCATTACAATTTACCCTTCTTTGACATTTTCTTCGACCGCTTCAAGTTTTTCTTTGATTTGAGCAACCCTTTTGAAGTAAGACCGTATAGTATCGGAGTTCTATATCTTCACATTCTTCAATTGGTTCCTCAAAGTCATCTTCTAGTTGATGTTCTTTCCTTCGAATATCTTTGTCAAAGAATCATACACTTCCTTCAGTGTCTTTAAAGAAGAAACATGGGGGATGAGGTGATCCTTAATATAATATGCAATGATTCTCTTATCCTTAGCCATGCTTCTCTTATGAGTAGCCTTAGTCTCATATCCCATTGGTTCTAGAACTTCTCCATTGATGTACTGATCCAAATTATTCTCTTCAAGGATTAGGGAGATTCTGTAATTCCATGCTAGGAAGTTATCAACCCCCATAATATTTTCCTCAATCTGAGTATGATGAGTGATGTTTTAAAATGAGAACCTCAAATTAAAATACCAAAGATTTAGATCTCACCAATTTGAGGTGTCCAACCTAGTTCCAGAGCTGGTTGACCTAGGGTTTGTTAGAGAAACCCTAATTTTCCAAACTTGGAGTTTGTAAATTTTCTAGGTCTGATATGCAGACATGAACACTAACTAATGCTGCAAATTAAATAAAAATTTTGATATTAAATTACAACGAGTCAGTAAATCTTCAAACTAGGTACTTCAAGGTGTTTTGTTGGGAAATTTGTAGACATGGGAGTAGGAATTGGAAAGAAACCAAGAGTAATTTCATAATAATGAATTCATTTCCCATAAAACATTTATATCATGGAACATTCATGTTTTGAAAGTCCGCTCCTACTCCTACATTTCTGAGTCACCCAACTGTGAAACTAGGGAAATTTCTTTCGTCCTTTCGACCAAGGGATTGGGGAAATTTTCATAGGTTTTAAATGATATTTATATATCATAAAATGTGTTATAGGAAAATTTGGAACCAATTAGGAGAATTCTGGAGAGTTTAGGGAAGAATTGGGGGTTTTAGGCAATTTTGGCCTAGTGAGGGCCTACACAATGGAGACTCCCAAATCACTGTAGGGAACCAAATAAATTATTATATGGAGTTATTTATGGGTATTATGGTATTTCTGTGATCCATAGAAACTTACAGAACCGGATTTCAGTGAGTGGAACTCATTTTATAGCATAAATTGTAAAACTAGTTAATTAAAACTAGTGTTCTAGGTAGGGTGCAAAATTAAGCATAAATATCATAGAAGAATTACTTCAATAAAAAATGGCATATGAAATACATTAATAAATATTCAATGGACATATATAATCATGTATACTCATTCCCACAACCTTTTCTCACTCATTATTGCACTAGATTAATCAATGTCCCACATTACAATGACAAATTAAGCTTTTCATGAAAAGCTGAGAACGTAGACTTCAGGGACATAATTATTACGACCTGAAAAATATAAATTGAATATTTTATAATCTGTTACACATCATATAGCATTGGATTTACTTACAATTACATAAGAGGACTCAAAATCATGGGCAGGACGCCCAAAATTAGGCATAAAGAAGGCTGAGACTGTAGGTGAATCTTGGGATTCATTGGAGCTCGACCTGAATGATATGGAGGATGAAAAATATGGTTTTTATGACCTCAATAGTTGAACACCATGTGCTCCATACCTGCAATGATAAGTAAAGGGGATGAAGGAGTGGGAAGCAAAGGTTTGCGGTTCATCTCCCAAGTGTCTAAGGTACATCACTGAGAAAGGCATGCTCAGATAAGTACAAATCAATTAAAACATGAACCAACTTAGTTCATTGAGATAAAATTATCCTTAAATATATCTATGGGTGACTTTCTTAGGAAGTAGAGGCAATAGGTGACTTGTGAGAGAAATTTATCCACCTAGAAGCCCTAACCCTAGCCACATATGTGCCCTCCTTGAGTAATTGGAAAGTAGGGACCTTGTGAGATGTTTCCATGTCCATGTCATTCATCTAATTTGGAAACTACGCCATCCTTTGGCCCAGAGTTTCTATTTTCCCTATGACAGGTTTTTCTAGCCTCCCTACTTTTGTGACTGAACTTAAAAAGGAAAATTACGCCCTCCTTTGTCAAAGGTTTCCTGCTTTTATTATGACAAATTTTTCCATAGATTTTGGCACTTTCCTTCTTCCTTTTTGACTTATTTTTTCATAGAATTTCCCATATTTTCCCTTGGCCAACTTGACTTTCCCAATGCACCCCACCTGACATGGCAAGCTCATTTCCACATCATTAAATTTCCTAATAAATAATAATGATGAATAAAAATTAAATACATGCCTCAATAATAAATATTAGAAAATTTTCCCTAGGCTTATTAATCAATGATCATAAATAATAGTTGGACAGAATTCCCTAAGTGAGGTAATTAATGCATCTTTGATGCCCCAATGTGTTGGGCATGGTCAACACTTTTGTGTCCAAAAATATGGGGACATGACAATCCTCCCCTCCCAAATCTGCTTGTCCTCAAGCAGAAGCACTCTAGAGTGCTGCAAAATTTCCACCGTGTAGAAGAACTCATGCATGAACTCATGTGAGAAAGAACTTGTCTTGCTCCATCAAGCCAACATGTAAAGTTTCTCCAAAAAGAAGCAATTCGAGGGTCCCATTGCATGTATTGCACCCTCTTCCATGAGAATTCTTTCCAACACAAATTATAAGACAAAAATATGCATGGATCCCATTTCCTCAACTGTAACTCTCCAAACATTAGTATCCACCATAAAAAAATTTCATCACAGGAGATGATATTCATGATGTGGGAATCATACGACTACACTGAAAATTCTCTATGAAAAATTGGAAATTTGTGTGATTTCCCCACCCAACATGAATTTACTTATGTACTTGATGCACATCAGCATTGAATCTCACAATTATGTTGTTGCAATGACATGGGTGTGAGTCCCATGTCCCAAGACAATTTTGGGCATCCTGCAACAACCATAGATGCCCATGTTGCTCACAGAAGATGTAGGATATATCTGTTGAAAATTCCATGGTGTAAGCAAAAGGTATACCCTCCAAGGTGCATGACTCTAACAACTACCTAACCATTCCTTCCATAGATGAACAAATCCTCCAACTATTAGATCCATGAGGGAATTTTATTGCTTTCTCATGTGCACAATCCCAATGGCTCAACTCTCTCCCATTGGTCATGCAATCACCACCGTGAATGCAAGGATCAAATATAGGACATGGTTTCATTTTTTGCGTATGAGAAGCGGGTGCTACCCTCAACGAATCCCCATGGATGAGTCTAGGAGCCTCCTACTCCTTACTTGGCATCAAAATAAAGAAACGCTTCACCTAGTTAACATCCTCATGTGTGTGGGGTGCGATAGGTGTGTGGAATAAATCATAGTGAAACAACTCTCTCGAAAATGTGTCCACCAAAGGTGTGGATCTATCAAACCTAGAATGGGTTGTTCCAACACAAGGGAGTTCTTCTGACTCTTCAATGAAAATAGGACTCCTTCTATGAGAAAAATCATCCTTTCTCGGGAAATGTCCCTGTGCTTAGAACTCATCATCTGCATCCCAAAATTCCTTAAACATAAATGAATCCTTTCGGTGACACCAAGAAAGTAGGAGAATGTCTAGCTGTTAACATATCCACATCACAACTCCACTTAGGAGATGAGAAATTCTAAATGAAATTTTTTTTATTGACGACGTTGTCGGAGGGGTTCGATCCTCCTATCAAAACCAATTTTTTATTGACATAAATGCAGTCGCAAAGGAATGGAATTCGATGATCCTAATAAGTAGGAAAGTAGAGAAGGTGAGGGAGTGTTTCCCACGTGCGTTGCAGAGGGTCAAACACAGTAACCACAAATTCTTTATCATTATCACAGTAATCATGGACCTACAACTAACATATTACCTGCTGATCTAGATGGAGATCGGTGGCCACCCACCTATTCCACTGGCTCAAAACAATTGTCCATTGTGGTAGTTTCCTAGTTATTTTTCTATGGTTTTTTGGGTCACAAAATTCTGGGGCCATTTTGAGGCCGTAAATGATGTTTCTTGGCAATTCGGGGCCAAATGGACCTTTCCAATGAGCTATCAAATGCCCAAATCGGAGATCGTATCCAAACGTTATGACCACGTGAAGTTGACTATTCAACTTACCACCTTGGGGCCGCAAACTTTATGACTGTTCATCTTCTAGTGTTACGATTTGGAATTTTTGGGTTCTCACCATCATTATTATCATAAATAGGTCCGTTTGGCCTCATTTTGTATTAATCTTGGTACGGATGAGCATAGCAGCCACATCTCTTCTCAGAGATAGCTACCACCATTCTAGCAATTGTATTATAGTATGTTCTATTTCTGCAATTTAATAGAATATTTGTTTACTCTATCTCTGTTATCTTTGCAAAATTTTTGTTATTATGACTCTGTATATATTCTTTCATTTCATTGACACATAAATCCAGATCAGTGGTATCATAGCAATCTGCTCTTTTATTGTTTCTTGGTGCATGTCCCCGATGAGGTCCAAATATAGAGAGTTTGGTCTCGAGCTAGTTTCACTTGATCATTCTCACCGTCCCAAACAAACTCCCATGGAAGAAGAAAAGAGAGACAATGGAGCAAGAGATCCTATTAAGTCATTGCTTGAGGAAGCCCTTGAGTGACAGAGGAACGAGATGATGGATAGTTTCTCCCAAATCCTACTACGAATGCTGGCAGCGGCAAGTGCATCTTCAACGAGCATCCAATTTTGGGATGCAACTCCCTTCAAGGTACAAGTTAACTTTGATATTCCTTTATTTGAAGGAAAAATCGATGCAGATGCCCTAGAAAATTGGTTGAATGTTCTAGAAAGGTATTTCTCTGTCCACAATTTATCCGACAAAGAAAAGATTGCCTTTGCGCTCCTTAAGGAAGTCCCCCATGTCCAAAATTTATGGGGTACTTATTATGAGAAAAACTCATCAGACAAGTCTGGAATGTTTGAAACAAATACCACTTTGGATTCTTTCATAGATGTCGTCAGGGAATGGTATTACCCTGTGGGAAACTATGATGACTAGTACACAAAATGGACCATTCTACGTCAAGAAAGGGACCAAATGGTGTCAGAGTACACCAATAACTTTCATACCCTGCATACAAAGTTGAGTATCAAGGACTCCGAGTGGCACCTCATTCTGAAATATTGTAGTGGTCTACATCGGTACATCCAAATTAAGATGGAATTCCTCAACATCTCTTCACTTAGATCTGCCTATCGGTATGCTATCGAAATTGAGGAGAAATTTCGACAAAAGAACAAGCGAGACTTTGGACTTGTGCACCCACCGCATAAGCAAGGAAAGGGAAACCCTGGCCTGCAAAACATAGGACAAGGAAAGGACAACCAGTCCCCATCACAAGCAAAGAAGGGGGATGGAAATACAAAGAAGGACACTGGTAAGTGGTGCAAATTTCATAAAATCCCTTGGCACAACAGTAACGAATGTCTCTCAAAGCAGTCATTAGTGGTCAAGATCAAATCTTCAGAATCAGATCTGGATTATGATTCCGAGCCCAATGCCACAACGGCATACAATGGGAGGCAAACCATTGATGCAAACCCCACTACCACTATTGCTATCACACAAATTCAACTAGAGGATCCTGAAGAGTTAGAGGCAGAGGAGCGCCTCTTCCACTCGTAGATGTGGGTGAAGGGAATGCCTCTACATTTATTGTTGACAACGGCATCCAAAAGAACCTGATCTCAGCAGAAGTCGTCAAGAGATTGGAGCTTTCGACAACACCACACCCATAGCCTTACAACATTGGTTGGATAAGCCAAGGACGAGGTATATGCATTACTCAACAATTCCTCCTACCATATGGCATCAATCCTTTCAAAGACAAGGTACTATGTGATGTGGCCCCACTTGAAGTATGTGATGTTCTTTAGGACAACCATATATGTGGAAGTGTCGTGTTGTATATGAGTCACAGCCTCATAGCATCATTGTTACTTTGGGAGGAAAAATCTATTGAATACCAGAGACGGTTGCACCTAGGAAAGTCTCACAAGGTAGGAAGAAAATCTCCCTCATCAGAAAATTATTCCTATTAACAATTGCGTCTGAAGGAGAACATAAGATCATAGAGACCTCCACACCCTCTACACAGGGTGTCTCTACTCATCAAACATAAGAAGAAGACAGAGCCATTGTTTCCTCATCTATCCAAGTACCTCTATGATGCAAGGCCACACATTCAAGGTGCTTATCCAGAAATAAATAATCCATACAACAATTACAGCCCTCATGGGATGTCAAAGAAAGGAAGCCTCTTCACTTTAGCAAATCTCACGCCAGGAGATCAACTCAACACACAGTTCAAGATATGATACAGGATTCGACGCAATGGAGACCATTTCCTCCTAAGGAGGGAGTATTGATCCAAATGGATATCGGTGGCCACCCACCTATTCCAATGGCTCAAAACAATTGTCCATTGTGGCAGGTTTCTAGTTACTTTTCTATGGTTTTTCGGGTCCCAAATTTTCAGGGCTGTTTTGAGGTCCTAAACGATATTTTTGGCTATCCGAGGCCAAATGGTTACCATCAACATGTGTTTGGCTGACCAAAAGTTTAAATCTTATATAGACCTTTCCAACGAGATATCGAACGCCCAAATCAGAAATCGTGGGCAAAAGTTATGAGCCTGGGAAGTTGATTGTTCAACTTACCACCTTGGGGCCACAAACATTATAACGGTTCATATTCTAGTGTTATGTTTTGGAATTTTGGGGTTCTCACTCTCATTATTGTCATAAATAGGCCCCTTTGGCCTCATTTTGTATTAATATTGGCACGGATGAGCGTAGCAGCCACATCTCTTCTCAGAGATAGCTACCAA
Organism: Pseudotsuga menziesii; assembly: GCA_001517045.1. Lineage (NCBI taxonomy): Eukaryota > Viridiplantae > Streptophyta > Pinopsida > Pinales > Pinaceae > Pseudotsuga > Pseudotsuga menziesii. The sequence goes on from LPNX010236825.1 coordinate 110,291, forward strand.
CATTCTAGTAATTGTATTACAGTTTGTTCTATTTCTGCAATTTAATAGAATATTTGTTTACTGTATCTCTATTATCTTTGCAAAATTTCTGTTATTATGACTATGTATTTGTTCTTTCATTTTGTTCACACATAAATCTGGATCACCTGCTCCATAATCACTATGAAGATGTTGCACCGGAGTACAAAGATGAAAGGTGAGACTAGGAATACAATATCACTTAGGGGGTCTCAAGTTCAAAATGCATCCATTAAATAGGCCCTCCTTGGGTGAAAGGAGACATTTTCTCAGCTAAAATTGGTGAAAATATCAATTTACCCACTAGAGGAGTCATAAATTCTTCCAAAATTATGACTTGAGTGGCTTTGGTTCAAAAAAGAATTTACCCATAAGAGGAGCCCTAACTTGCCCATTATGATAAAGAGTAGTTTAGATTTTTATGTTTTCTATTATTTTTAGTCTTTTTTCAAAGATTTAGTTGAAAATGTTAAAATTGTAAATGTAATTTGAATAATGAAAAATAACGATGTTAACTAATATTGTCTGCCAATATTTACTCAAAAATGACTTAAAAACATAAAATATTTAGGCAAAAAAATAGTTGAATCTATTTTTATAATGAAAAATATTATCTAGCAAGGGCGTTGAATCCACATTTAGACAACTCCCTATCTTAATAAATTATAAATATTTCCACATTTAATGAAAGAGATCTTGGTCATTATAATTTGGTTAAAGGTAACTAATAATCTGTGAATGAGTTAGAAACAAATGATGGTCATTATAATTTAGTTAATGGTGTGTGCAAGCTAATGAGGGTCTCTTTCGACATGTTAGATGCAATAGAAAACTGAAAAAACAGGCATCCATCAAATTACATGGAAATTTTGAAACACTTACATAAAGAATCTTGTGATGAGTTAAAAAGAAGAAATGCAGGAAATTGAATGACATTTCCAAATATATATTTTTTTTCTATGGAAAATTTTATTAACTATCCAAAGTTAGATCTTTTTTAAGGGGAACTTTTTATTTTTGGGACAAATTATAAGGTATATGTTTTTGTGGGTGCAGCCTTTAAGTGACTAAGTGATGGAATAAACTTACGAAAACTTGTAGACATATAGAGAACATATAATACTAGTGCACGACTATTTTTCCAATAATAAAATAATATTTTTAAATTTGTTTTAATTATCTAAGTGTTCAAACCTCGAAAATGGTATTTCAATTGTAGGTGCAGCATTTGAATGTCTTAAGGCAATTATTTGGAAATGGGTTTTTTATAGCATGTAGAGGTCGGTGTTCTTTAGTGCACCATACAAATTGTTTTCAAAATAGTTGAGAAATGAAAGAGTTATGGAAAAAACACTAACAATGTGTGTTTTGAGTTGAGGAGTGATGACACAAGATAAATAAGAAAAAAATAGAAAAAAATTATATATTCTTGTTAAAAATTACATATTTGGAATCTCAAAAAAAAAAAACATATATGTTTCTAAAATTTCATAAAAACTAGAAGTGTGCAAGATACTGTAACCAACGGCTAATGGAAATTTGGATATAATGCTCAATTAGCTATGGTTTATCATACTCCAAGGCATAGGCATGTTGAATCCAAAGCAACATCTGAAGCAAAAACATAGGCATAATAATTCCACACTAGCATGGGAGGAGGCTTGGCCTTATCATTTGGAGGGAATGCACTTTTGAATTTAAACAAAACGCATTCTTGTTATATTAAAACAAAATGAATGCACGTTTTAGTAAAGAAAAATGAGTGCACGTTTTTAAATACTACAATGAGTGCTTGTTATGTAACTATAGAATTGACCACATTGTTAATTATACCAATACTTTTATTATTTTATGTCTCCCCCCCACTCCCCTCTTCCCCCTAACTCTTACTAACCCCCCCTCCTCGTCTCCCTACCAGGCTCTAACACCCCCTCCTCCTGTCTCTACCTTTAACCCCCCTCCTCTCTCTCCCTAACACCCTGGATCCCCATTCATTCTCTCTCTCTCTCTCTCTCTCTCTCTCACACACACACACACACACCTATGTCTCCCTTACCACTAACACCTATATGTCCCCTCCCTCCCACCCCTAAACCCCTAACCCTTTCTCTCTACCTCTAACTCTTAAACACCCCCCTGTTGTTCTATCTATAATCACTTAGTGCCCCACCCACTAAAACCCATAAAATTCCCTTCCTCTCTCTCTCTCTCTCTTCCTCTCTCTCACATACACACACATCCTCCTAGCACCTCTCTCTCACTCCTAACACGTAACACCTCTCTATCCACTCTTTCTTGCTCCCCAAATCATCCAACTACACTTAGTCCCCACCCCCATATCTATTCCCCATCCATCTTTCTCTCTCTCATAGACACCCACAATACACATCCACAAGTCACCCACTACCACTAACAACCGCCCTCTTCCCCCCAATTATTACTAATCCCCCCTCCTCCTATCCCCACCCTAAACTCCCCTCCTCTTCC
>LPNX010236825.1:113833-128972 GCA_001517045.1 Pseudotsuga menziesii
TTTCTCCACTTACCCTCAATCTCTTAACACCCCCATTGGTCTCTACCTCTAACTCCTTAACACTACCTACCCATGTCTACCTCTAACCCCTTACTACCCCCCTCCCCCAAACCTTTAAATGGTATCATCACAAACTAAACAATATAGTTGCAAAACATGTGCCCCTTTATGTCAATAAAAACATGTTCTTGTTTATGTCAATAAAATTGTGTACGTGTTTGTTTCAATAAAAAAGAGTGCGCATTGTTATTAGTAAAAAACCATACATGTTATTGTCACATATGCTCCTAACCCCCCATATATCCTATTACATCCCCTTGTCAACACCTAGACACCCCAACATTAATCTAAACCCCCCCTCCTAAACTCCTAACTCACCCCTTCCTCTCTCGCTATCTCTCTCTCTCACACACATTCACAAGTCACCCCATACCACTAATGCTAATCCCCCCCCCCCCCCCCCTCTCTCTCTCTCTCTCACATACCCACACACATCTATTGGTCACATGCATAGGTCTCCGCTTACCACTAACACCCCCCTCCCTTATATCACTCTGTAGCTAGGGTTTTACCCCTAGCATGTGCGAATGAGCACCTATTAAGGAAAATGGATTCCTTAGTAGCAGTTCAATGAATGTAAAACAAAAAGTGCTAAACAGAAATAAAAACTAATCTAAACATGTTAATGAAGCAAAACAGCAAAAAGTAAAGAATGATTTTTTATTGATCTGACCTCCAATGTGGAGGTTGGTGAAGCCCTTTGCGTTGGTCCGAGTCAGTGGCTCCGAGCTTCAAGCTGCTTCTTCTCTTTCTCCAATGGTGGAAATGGGCCAAAAGGGGCTCTCAATGATGAAAGTAGCTCGATGGTGAGCTAGGGTTTCAAGAGAAATTTTGGCACAGGCAGGATACTTGTGATTGTGGATGTGAAATAAGGGGTCTCCATCACTTATTTATAGTTGGAAACCATGCGGTTTAGGTCAAATGTTTAGGGTTTCAGTTGTTTAGGGTTTTTTTCTCCTTTTCCTCATTATTTTATATTTTTTCTTCCTTTTTGGAGATTTTTGGTTTTTTGGAGGAATTTTGGATAATTTTTGGAGGAAAAGAGGGATTTATGGCCTTTTGGAGGCATTTTAAGCCTTTTGGAGGCTTTTTAGATGGTTTTATGGGTTTTTGATGGAAATATGGTAGGAAAATGGACAAATGAGCCATGTAATGGGGTAGATGAGGTAGTGAACACTTTTTGGGTGTTAACAGATTGCCCCCTGATGTGCGAGGGCAGGATCTCATCGTATGGCCGATGGACATCATAAGTCCTATTCGTTTTTCCTGGGGTGTGGAGAAGAGAAGGAACCAACTGAAACCCGGAACAATGATCTCGAACCGACTGCAAGGACTAAAAAGTACATAACCTCAATAATGGATGAGGAATCATCTGATAATCTGGACGAGGCGGGAACACCCATGCTCGTATCAAGATACATAAAAATAACTGTGAGGCCCGAAAAGAGGGACCTGTAGGATACATAGAAATCCACTGTGTATATCATAAGGGTCCAGAAGGGACACAAATGTGGAACATACTACTGGGCTGACCATGTCTGAGCTGAACAACTGATGCACTGGAATGACAGCAGTGCTACTGAATGTGGTTCCAAAGGAACTAATGAGCTACTGGATCAAAGTGACAACGGTCATACTTGCAATGGTACACTGATCTGGAACTGAACTGGGTACTCAAGGAAGCATGGAACTGGATGGCTTCCGAATACAATCGCCAACGCAGCCCGAACATCCATGGGGACATATAACTGAGCATTCTGAAGTGACTCACCAATGTGCTAGTGTCGGGGGAAATCCAGGGTCTTCGACACATAATGGAAAGGATATACATCCTGCGCGATTCTCAACGATGCGATTAAGGTGCTGAAGTCGAGCATGTGAGAAACAACTATTCGGAGAGACAATGATGACTCCTCCCAAAATGGTCTGTAGGCACTCACCACAGATGGTGATGGGTCCAAGGCGCAGGGGCCTCTAGGTCTATCCTCTAGAATAGAGGGGCTGTCGTCGACAGAGGAAGACTTGCAACTATCAAGGCAATGATGTTTCCTTGACAGGAGCATGAGGTGAAGAACCGAACTGTGATAGTACTGATCGTAGGAGTGATAAACTGGGGGGAATAACTGGGCAAGTAGAGTGAGTGGACTCAAACTTCCTTTGTTCAGAGTATGATGGAGGGGATGATCAGGCAGCATATGAAACTGAATGGTGGTAAAGGGATCATAGCTGTATGGGATCTGGGAGGGCGACTGGGCTGAGGGAGACTCAATGCTGTGGTCAAATGGTAGGAGATTGCAGAATACTCTGAACAAAGGCGACCTGATTGAGGGTGCTGCCGAGAGAATCGATCATAGCGCCAAGAGCCGCGGGGGGACTTCTTCATGGGTTAGGGAACTGGAAGAAGTGTGGATATAAATTGGTACTGTCATGTGGATTTTACGAGCCCAGGATAGTTCATGCTCGTGGTTGCTTTCAATTTTAAGGAGTCTGAAAGCAAATAAGAAGACTCTAAAGTAATGGAATGGTACTGTCGTGTGGATTTTACGAGCCCAGGACAGTACATGCTCGTGGTTGCTTTCAATTTTAGGGAGTCTGAAATCAAATAAGAAGACTCTGAACAAATGGCCACGTAAGGAGGAAGTGTTCAATCAAGGGACATTTATGATGACCAGGACTGAGGGTGTGGGGGAACACTAGTGAGCCTCCTTGCGGGGTGAATGAATGGTGGAAAAATAACGAAACATTTGCAGTATGATAGGAGTGGATGGCTCATGTAAAAAGTGTGAAACAATCTGATGACGGCCGATGTGGCGCGCAAGTCGATGCGGCAAGGTGTAGGGACGCAATGTTGAAATTGTATCAAGTGAGAGCGAGAAATGATCTCAAGCATCATCACGAGCTCAAAAAAATGAATCCACCGATATAAAAAGTGTTGAAAACGGAGAGCGACCGAAGTGGCACGCAAACTGAGGCGACTATTGGTATCGAAAAAATGGGCAAAAATGATGTAGCAAAAAAGATGCAACGAGGTGACCATCGGGATGGTCTCGTCGTGCTGGTTCCAATGGTGGAAATGGTTCGAAAAACGGACTCTGTATGGGTTCAGAAAAGCCAAAACAAGAAAAAGTCAACGGACTATAAATAGTAAGTGGGCCCTACATGACAAGTGTCATTTGTACTAGTGAACTTTGACTCGTGATCGGAGTGGGACAGAGCTGAGGTGTCATTTCTGGATGATCCGACCGGCCAACTTCAGATTCGGGAGAGACAGGTATGCCATCAAACTCATACCTGCATTGTTTTTGGGTTTGGGGGGTGGGTAGTGGGTCCCAGGGTTTGTTTGTACGGTCCACATGGGGTGGACCGCGGGTTAGGGGGTCGAAACCGCGGTCTCAGACCACGGGTTTAGACCGGGACAGCCGCGGTTGGGGACCGCAGGTTTAGGCCGTACAGCCGTGGTTAGGGACCGCGGGTTCAGGTCTGACAGCCGTGGTTGAAGACCACGGCTGTAGGCCAGACAGCCGTGGTCGGAGACCGCGACTGTAGGCTTGACAGCCGCGGTCGGAGACTGTGGCTGTAGGCCTGACAGCCGCGGTCGGAGACCGCAGGTTTAGGCCTGACAGCCGCGGTTAGGGACCGAGCTGTTCTGGTTTTTTTGAATGAGTGGGAAGGTCTATTAGTTTGACATGAGTCTGATGAGACTTCATTGTGTGATTGACAGGATGCCGTGGGTGCTATGGAGGGAGCGGGAGATACCGAAGGAGATCGTGACTGTTGTTCGAGAGGATCGCCGGGTGTGGTCAATGCTGGGGATTTTCGGACTGCTGAAGTTCGCTGAGGTGCCTATGATGCGGTCAGCAGGATTGCTGCTGAACCGGTTGGTTGGTTTCTGGGAGCCAGACATACTGGCGTTTCGAGTGCAGGGAGAGAGGGTGGACCTCACCCTGAATGATGTTTATTTCTTGATGGGGTTGCCCTGCCTGGGGAGGGTAGAAGATACACAGCCGCGGGTGTCTGCGAACCTTGATATGGATGACATGTTGGAGCGGTTATGTCGGCCAGAGGCTCAGGTGCATCGGAATGCACTCTTGGTTAGAGACCTACGGGAGCCAGCAGTACGGGCTATGGCATCATGTGTGGTGCGTGTTTTGGGGTCCGAGTCACCGGAGAAGGTGTCTGGGGGTCAGATGTAGCTCGTGGAGTGTGTACTGGCCAAGACTTATTATGCTTGGGGCCAGATGTTCCTGACCTACGTGCAGCAGAAGCTAACCGCAGTGAAGGAATCTGGTAAGGGGTTCTACTATGGTTCGTTTTTATGTGCATTCTTTATGGAGAGGGTCCCCACACTGTGGCCACAGGTGCCGGTCAGAGCAGGAGGCTTGAGGGAGCCTCGGATGGTGCGGTGGGGCGAGATGATGCGCCGCCGTGGTGGCGGGGATGTTGGGCGGTACTTTACGCAGGAGCTGTACCTGCAGTGGCTCCAGCTACCACTGATGCTGGAGGATTATCCATATAGAGATATGGACTTCACTGGAGATCCAGATGCGCCACGGCCACCAGGACAAGCATGGGGGCCAGATGGTATGTATGATTTGATTGCATTGTCCAGTTTTGTGTATATGATATATTGTTGATATATTGTTAGTGACAAATGGTTGATTTGCAGATGTGGGCCCGAGGCCGCCGCTAGGGTATGTTGCGCGGAGAGGGATTGTGGACATTCCAGCTTTTCCTGGGTGGGGGGAGGTGCATCGTCGAGATGTAGAGGGGACACTGGAGTCCATATGGGTGCTTCTAGACCGGTTGCTGGTGGGGGTGACTGACGAGGGGTGGCGGGACATCGATCCAGTCGTGATGCAGGAGTGCTTGAGGGCACCTCGGGATTTCAGATCGATTGCGATCATTGTGGCCATATTGGCAGACAGGGCACGGGCACAGGAGCCCAGACGAGATGAGGACTCACCAGAGGAGGAGCGGGGGGAGGATTCAGAGGCAGTGGACACTGACAGTGATGCAGGGTACGACTCTCCTTAGGGAGTGCAGGGGACTCCCCCCGAGTTTTGTAGCTACGGCCTGTACCTTATGAAGCTTTAGGGATGTACATATGTTTTTTGTATGGCTGAGTACAGGGGTACTCAGGACATGTATAGCGCATGTATTTTTTGTTGATATGTATATATATATGCACATGGATGCACCTTTTTTGTGATATTGTCTCATTTGTACGCACGTGGATGTGCTTGATGATGTGTTTGTATGTTTGTATTGCACGTGGATGCAAGTAGTCTAGGATGTTGGGCACGTGGATGCCCCCTGTGTATTTTATGTGATGCGACATGGTGTATGCATGATTAGGCACGTGGATTCCCTATGGATATAAATGTTGTTTTATGGTTTATGTACATGGATGCAAATGTTGATGCAATGTAGTCTTTTTGGTTTTTTATATATCGTTGGCTGAGATGCTATGGGATAATGATGCATGATGGAGGTGTTACATGGTGTGATTGATATGCCAATCTAGGATGTTATTGGCCATTTGATCTGTGACACTATTTTTAGCTCTTGGGACATGTGTGAACGTGATGGATTCAAACTGTCAGCTAAGTTGTTTCGTGTGCAAGAATTTTCTAAATAGGCAAGGATCGCGCACCTGGTAGCAGTTGTTGAGCTGGGAGACAAGTAGCTGGGAGTCCAAGAACACATGAAGGTGACATATGCCCATCTGGAGTGCAGCAATCAGGAGACCAGTCACGGCATCATACTCCGCCTGGTTATTGGTAGCGGCACCTATACATATTCCGTCAAGGTGAATCAGTTCGTTGGAAGGGGAATATAAGACCCATGCTGCAGAAGCCAGGTTGGGAGACCAGCGGCTTGCCCCATCAGCGAAGCCAATGTAACGAGGTGGAAGATGGTCCATCTGTGGGCATGCAAAGACGATGAATGTGAGATTATGGTAAAAAAGGTAAAAAACAAAAAAGGAGAGCAAACTTTACAATGCGGACCAATGAGGTCGCGGCTTCAGTTATGGGTAAAAACGTTTAAGGTACAACCCATTACGAGGGTTGCGTAAAGGGTGGCCTTCAGAGTCGGCTAAAATGTATGCCCCCTTGTCGAGGCAAGTCTGCACGATGTAAGGGCCTTGCCACATGGACTCAAATTTTCCTTTACCGGTTTTGTCGTGGGCTTGGTCATAGGCGAGGACGAGGTCCCCTTCGTGGAAAGTTCGAGGGTGAACATGTTTGTCATAACTAGCTTTGGAGCAGTTTTTGGCAGCTTCGATGTTCTACAGAGTGGCACGACGATGTTCATCGGCTTGTTCGAGGGATAGTAGACGTTGCTCAAGGGGGGAGGTATCGGGGAGAAGCTCAACGGCGATGTGTAAGGCAGGTATCTGACACTCGATGGGGAGGATAGACTCTACACCGTGAACTAAATGAAACGGGGTAAAACCAGTGGCGGTATTGGTGGAGGTACGGTAAGCCCATAAGGCAGGGAATAGCATATGGTGCCAATTAGACTTATGCCGGTCAACAGTGCGTTGGAGTATGGTTTTTAGGATTTTGTTAACAGCTTCTACTTGACCGTTCCCTTGAGGGTAGTAAGATGAGGAAAACTGGTGTTGGAACTTGAGGAAGGTGGATAACTCACGCCAAACGGAATCTTCAAAGTGTGATCCATTGTCTGAGACCAACTGTTTAGGGACCCCGAATCGAGTGGTAACATGGTTGAAAAAGAAACGGGAAGCAGTGTCAGCGGTACAGTTGAAGGTGGGCATTGATTCCGCCCATTTGGTGAAGTAATCGATGACGACAATGACGTACTTATGGCCGTTCGCAGATGGGGGTCTACACTCCATGAAGTCGATTGCCCACTTACAAAAGGGATTGACGGTGATGACTGGGTGTAACGGAGCAGGTTGTGTCCGGGCCTTGGGGGAAAAAAGTTGGCAGTTATGGCAATGCTTGACCACAGTGATGCAGTCGGTGAAAAGTGTGGACCAGAAGTATCCAGCGTGGACGACCTTTTGGGCAGTGGCCATCCCTGAAAAATGGCCGCCGCAGGCACCGCTATGACAATCATTAAGGACATGTTCAGCTTCCTCGTGTGTAAGGCAACGACAAAGAATTGTGTCGACTCCTCGCCGGCAAAGGACATCTCCGAGGAGGAGGTAACGAGAGGCCTGGTGACAGATACGACGATGTCCATTATGAGTGACGGTGGGTGGGAATTTCTGCATGCGCATGTATAACAAGATATCACCGTACCACAGGTCATCGGACGAGATAGTGAACAAGTGATTATCGGGTAACTCCTCGGAGATAGGTGGGGCCAGGATGAAGGAAGGGAGATCAGTGATGAGCTGGGAAAGTGCAAGGGCTTTAGTGCTCTTAGGTGTTCGAAACGTGAGGTCATATTCCTGGAGGATAATGACCCATTTAGCCACACGACCTTGCAGGAGAAGCCGGTTTAAGAGATATACCATGGGGTTAGAGTCGGCAATGACTATGGTATGACTAAGTAAAATGTAGTGTCGCAATTTTTGGACAAAAAAGACCACTGCTAGGGCTAGTCTCTCCTCATATGGGTAACGTAGGGGTGGGACGGACAAGGTCTGGCTGACGTAGTAAATGACATGCTCTTGGCGTGAGGTGTCTTCTTGAACCAAGACTCCGGACACAGCATGCTCAGATGCTGAGATGTAGAGGATGAAGTCCTGAGAGAAATCCGGAGGGGAGATCAAGGGGGCTTGTGTAAGAGATTTCTTGAGGGCTTCGAATGCAGCTTTTGCTTGCTCATCCCAGACAAAGGGTATGTGGGTACGGAGCAGGCTCAAGAAACTGTGAACAGTTGTGGCGTAATCAGGAACGAAGCGTCGAATAAAATTGGATCGCCCTTGTAGACTTTGGAGTTGCCGTAGCATTCGAGGAGAGGGAAGGTCTAAGATGGGTTGGACTTTCAGGGGATCAACAGTAATTCCTTTCTGGGAGATAATGAAACCTAACAATCGGCCGGCTGAAACACAAAAGACGCACTTGTGTGGGTTCAAGCGGATCTGATATTTGCGACAACGCAGAAAAACTTGCCGAAGGTCATTAAGGTGGTCTGATCGTTTTCGGGAACGAGCTGTAAGGTCATCAAGGTAGACGAGCAGGATATGGACCAATTCATGAAAGCAATAGGTCATGGCTCGCTGGAATGTGGCACCAGCATTTTTTAGGCCAAAAGGCATGACGCGATAGGCAAAGGTGCCCCATGGGGTAGTAAAAGCGGTTTTGTACTGGTCTTCCTTTCGGATTTGGATCTGATTGTATCCGGAAAAACCGTCCATGAACGAGAGGACTTCATGCCCCGCACACGCATCAATGAGCTGGTCAATAAATGGCGTAGGGAAATTGTCTTTAGGACAGGCGCGGTTTAAGTCTCGGAAGCCAGTGAATACTCTAAGGGTGCCTTGTTTCTTGTTGACAGGAACAGGGTTTGAAACCCAGGTGGTATAGGCAATAGGATAAATGAATCCTGCCGTGCGAAGTTTCTCAATCTCTGTTTTGACAGCTGGCAGTTTTGAGGGATGAATGGGACGTTGTTTCTGACGAACGGGGGGTACATCAGGCCATGTGTCAATGTGGTGCTCTATCATGGAAGGGTCAAGACTGGGCATTTCAGTATAGGACCAGGCAAAGACATCACGGAATTCTTTGAAGAGTGTTTTGTATTCCTCAATATCCTGCTCAGTGCAAGATGCTCCTAACGCGATGAGTTCGGGGGTGCCTCCGGGGGCAGCGATATGAATTTGGATGACAGGTGAGATGTTGGCCATGTTACCCTCTTCGAAGGCGTTAGGAGCAGGAATAGGTTCCTTGAACCAGTCAACCTTGGGGGGAAGGAAGTCTTTGGATTCAATTGCACATTGAGGAGCAGTGTTAGAGGAGGGTTCATCTGGGAGGAAGTAGGAACGGTGGTGCATGTCCTCCCAGGGATAATCTAGGGCAGTGAGAGCCTCAAGGATCTCCTCATCTATACGGAATGTCTGTTTCGTCAAATCGGTTGAGGAGGGAGTAGTGGAGGAAGAGATCATATAAATGGTATTAACCTCTCCGGAAGGGGAAGAGACCGGGGAATGGATTTCCTCAATGGTGAGGGGTGTCGTCTCAAGATCCAGATTGTTTATCTCAAAGAGAGCTACTCTGTACTTGGGGAGATCGGGACAGTGATGGGAGTAATGCTCGTAAACATCGCGTAGGGCACAGGAGTGGTTAGTGCGCAGGGATTTGTCGCGAGGCTTAGGGGTTGAATCTAGATGGACAACCGAGATAGTGGGGTCATCATCAAGCATTTGCATGTATTCCTGTAATGCCGGTAACTGAGGACATAGGTGAGTTGCATGGCCCAATTCGTTGCACAGCACGCATTTGGAAGGAGCATGAAATACAGGGGGGTTTTTTACTGTCTTAGGAGGTGGGACAACAGTGTAAGGTTGGGGGCCTCTGCCCCCAGTGGGTTTGGTAAGAGGAGGGGGGGGTTTCACGGAGGATGATGGGGTAGTGACACCGGGAGGTGGTTGACTATTAGTGACAATGGGTTGCACCGGTTGCAGGATGAACGGGAGGCGAAAGATACCAAACGGGTAATCCTAAGGTTAACCCAGGAAGGCTGAGGGTGGCCATGACCGGGGTGCTAACTACTCCTGAGGGAGGGACGAGGAAAGGAATGGTATGGATGGGTGTAGCACCAATGTGACTAGGTACCAAAGGGGGTTGAGGCAACAAGGGCGGTTGATTAGTAGGAGTTCGCGTGTTATGGGACAGGGTACATAGGGTGGACACTTCAGTGGCAGGTGATGAGGGTGGAATAGATGGGAAGGTCGAGGTCATTGGTGCGTCTGAGTAAACTCCGGGCCCCATAGAGGAAACCAATGAGGTGGTGGCACTCAAAACAGGTTGTTCAATCATGGGGAGAACATTTTCAGGTGCCGCGGGGGCATTGGGATCATGGTAGGTGAGTTGGTCAACTGTGACCACGCGTCCCTCATGGGGGAACATCATGGTACGAAAAACGGTAGAAGCAACTGCCTGCATGGCATACATGTAGCTGCGGCCAAGTAAAAGGTTATAATCAAGCAGCGCACTAATAACCTTGATGTTTGTGAGGACGGTTTTTCCCGCCAGCTGGACGGGGACGTTAGCTAATAGGCCTTGTGGTTGAGCCGAACGGCCGTCGTAGGCTCGCAATGCAGTAGAGGACTGCTGGAGAGTGGGGGATCCCATTTTCTGCCAGATGGAGGTGGGCGTGACATATGTAGAGGCACCTTAATCAATAATGCATCGATGGACGACAAAATTTCGAATGGAAACAGAAACTTGGAATGCCAAAGTGGAAGGCAGGCGGGGTTCGGATTGGTCCAAATCAAATGCCATTAACTGGGAATCATTTGGATCGATAGCCCCAATGGATAAGACTAAAGTTTTGCACTACGAAGGGCAGTTTTTTAAGACTTCTAACGTAGACATGGCTACGGGGGATTGGGCTAAGTCATCGACAATGTTGTAGTTTGACGCAGCCCGTGCATTGGGGTTGTTGTTGATGCGGCGAAGTGGGAAACGAGGTGCTTTGGGGGCACCATCTAGTGGAGGTGGAGGTATATGTAATGCCTGATCAGCGGGATGAGCGTTAGTGGGTTTATCGGCGGGAGGGGCTTCAGGGGTGGAGCCATATTGGTTCTTTCGGGTCTGGAGGCTGACCTCATCGGAGGACATCATCAACAAATGGTGGGTACCTAAGTCAAACATGAGTTGATCAGGAGCAGCGTAAGTGATTTGTTGTTGGATGGGCGTGTTAGCTTTAGGGGGAGCCAACGGTGCAGTGTTCACTATGCCTTGGTTTGGTAAGGGGTTTTGCAGCACCAAAGGTGGCTGCTGAGGTTGTGGGGTGTTGGGTGGTGCTTGAGGAGCCGCCTGCCCTTGGCGGTGTGCATCAGCAGCCCAAAGTTGCCACACTCGCTCCATATGTGGACAAAAATGTGTGTAGTGGCCATAGACCCCGCAAATACAACACGGATAGTTTGTTCACAAATTGGGGTTTTTAGCCTGCTTGGGCGGGCGGTTAGGGTTTTGGTTAGCAGGGGCTGCATTATTATTAGCGGGGGGATTAGGGGGTTGTCCAGCTTGCTCGGTAGGTTGGTTGTTCCCACGATTTCGGCCCCTGCCGCGGTTTTGTTGGCCCTGGTTGCGTTGGTTATTCTGGTGTTGCTACGGGTTTTTTTGGGCGTAAACTTGCCCTTGGGAAGCAGGTGGATTCTGAGGTTGCACAGGTCCAGGAGCAGGCTGCGGTGGATGATATGTAGGTGGAGGCTGCACGGGTGCAGCTACTTGAGGGGGTTGTTGATAGTGCTGTGGAGCGGGTTGTGGGTTTGCCGCATGGGCTGACTGTGGCGGGTAATAATGAGGTTGGGCTTGTGACAGCACAGGAGCTGGTGCAGCCTGCTGGTGATAGTAGGGCCGAGGTGCGACCGAGGGGGCGTAAGCGGGAGTCATATGACTGAAACATTGAGGTGGACATGAGGGTCCATGGGAATGGTGGTGATGTGTCATGGGAGCATACGGGTTGGTTGCTCCAGACTGTGAGGTAGCCCACGGAGGGTCAGGGCCAGAGGTAGGACGGGCTATGGAAAATGGTTGAGGCTGCGAAGAGACCTGGAAAATGATGTCGCCGGCAGCGTGGGATGCCCCCGGTGCATCGTTCTAGGAGGAATCGTCGCGAGGGGCGTTAGGTATAATGGTGTAGAGATAACCTGAATGGGCGTAAATGAGATCGAATTGTTGGGATTTAAGGATAGCCTCTTCTTCAGACTGGGGTCTTTCGGATGCCACATCCTTAGAAATTGTAGGAAGAAGGGATTTGAGGAACCAATCTAGGAAGATCCGGTCATCTAACTTGATTTTGCATAGGCTACGTTGTCGACGCCATTCATGAATGTGGTCTGTGATGTGGGTAGCCATGTTCTGTCTGCATGATAGGAGGATCTCAATGCCTGCGTCATAGCGGACAGGTAACTGGAAGAACTAAAGGAAGGTCGAGGCCAGGGACGTAAAGGTGGCATGGGTTCCATGGGGTTGCTCGATATACCACTTGGCAGCAGAGCCAGTGAAAGTGCGCTGTAATAAACGGAGGCGAATAGAGTCATCTAGTATGGAGTTGGAGGAACACCATAGATGGAAGGACATGATATGGTTTTGTGGGTCTTCACCTGCCTTGCCCTCGAACTTAGGGATGTCAGAGGGGAGCTTGGTGGGCATGCGAGGCCACGCAGGGTCGTGTCGGATGGGGTCGTTGGTTAATTTGGCTAGGTCAGGAAGGTTGAGGCTAGCCATGAATGGAAAACTGGACGAAGGATGTGACACGGTAGTGGGTTGGATTAAGTTGGGGCCGATGCCCCCAAGTGGAGGGGTGATGTGAGGGAGGTTTCCCCCAAGTGGGGGAACTAAGGTGGTATAGGACGGACCTGTACCACCATGAGTGGTATGAGTCACTGATGGAGTGGGAATAGGTATTCCTGCTGCGGGAATGGGGGCCGTGAGGGGAACGGTAAATGGGGGCCCCGTGGAGGGCATACCCATAGCAGGTGTGGTAACTGGTGTAGTGGTGGATGTGCCACCAACGGTCCCTACCAAGATGGGAGTGGGAGTCATGCCAGCCATGGGGATAGTAGGGGCAGTGTAAAGGGGGTTGTCAGACTCTGGCTTAGAATCAGAGGTAAAATAAGGGGCGTCAGTATCTGGTGACGGAGTCCTATGCCACAGACGAGTGGAGTCAAGTGAAAAGGCTCGAGATCTATGATGAGTGGTATCAAGTGATGATGATCTATGTCGATGACGGGTGGTGTCAAGTGAACCGTACTGTGGGGGCTCACCTCTGAGGCACCGAGAATGTCTCAGGGAGTCAATGGTGACAAATGGTGTCAAATCTCTGTGGGTTGAGGTAACTAAAAAACAGATCAAAAAACCTAATGCAACCGAGTGTGCAGAAGGAGAGCTCAAAAAATAGGGCACTCAGGCCAACAACCAACTCAAAACACCCACTGTAACAGCGTGCTACAATAGGCAGAGTGTCAACAGAAATGGTCAGAATACCAACAAACAACAGGTTTTCTAAAAATAAAAAACGGTGGACTCACTAGACCAAAAGGAGGTAAAGGAGCATGCAAACACCTAACTAGAAGTATTATGACTCAACTAGACATATCCTCTGCAAGGTGATGAAATACAAGTCAGACAATATGAATAGGAAAGCCAAGTGGCTAAGGTATCCCCCTACCGGGAAGGACACCGGGTAGTAAAATCCTAGAAGAATGGCAACTAAGATACCCCGTTCATGACACGTCCAGAAAGGTAAATATGCCACTTGGTCCTTTAACCGCAATACCCCTATACAGGGATATCCCGAGAACTGCGAAAGGTAGCCCTTCAGTTACTGAATGGAGTTCGGTATTCCACTCAGACCTCCGGAACCAATCTCATGACTTCAACCCTCCTAAGGGAGAGGCCCTCTGATAAACCGGCTGTGACCGTGTCAAAAAATACTAGGGGATTTTGGTTCCCTAATGGACAACAACTATGTCTCAAGTGTAAGTAACCAAGGGGTGTTTTTGGAAGCCTATCCCCCCGATCCTACCTAACTACAAAAATTCTTTTGTGTTCCCCAAGTGGGGTTAGAATGTTGGTTGAGTTAAGTATTTTTTAAGTCTCACTTGAATTAGGTGACATATTGTGTGCTCGTGAAGTTATGAACCTAGAAAAGAAGTGCCACACACCACGGGGGCAACTTCCTAAATAACAATAATACTGAATAAAAAAATTTTACCATGCAAAATTTTCTAAATAAACAATGCTGAAATTTTTTAAAAAATTCTGTAAAGGGAGAAAAAAATGCTGTTGCAGAAAAGGATGTAGGGCTGCAGGTAGAACAGATGGTTGAGCAGGTGCAGAAAATATGGCAGCAAAGGGGCTAGGTTCAAAAGCAGGAACAAGTGCAAAATTCAGATCGTGGGTCTGGGGCGAAATCACGCAGTCGGACCGCGGGTTTGAAGGAAACAGGCGCAGACAGGTCGTGGGTTTCTGGATGGCAGACGCGGTCGGGCCGCGCCTGTAAAATGAAAAGACGCGGTCGGGTCACAGAGATGGGGCTCAAAGGCGCAGCTGGGACGCAGGAAAATGGCCGATAGGTGCGGTCGGACCGCAGAAAACAGGCTGATTAGCCGCGTCTGGATCGCACGTAACAGACTTGAATCCGCGGGTAGGGCACGGGAAAAAGTATGAGAGTTGGGGTCTGGTCGCAGGTAAAGGCCTGAAACACGCGGTCGGGCTGCGACTGCGGAAGTAAAAAATGCGTTTTACAGCGGCTGAAAGCGATAGCCGAAAGGAAAAAACAAAAACTATTGCAGAAAATAAACCAGCAAAGTCGCCAAAACTGTAGCTAGGGTTTTACCCCTAGCTTGTGCGAATGAGAACCTACTAAGGAAAATGGATTCCTTAGTAGCAGTTCAATGAATGTAAAACAAAAAGTGCTAAATAGAAATAAAAACTAATCTAAACATGTTCATGAAGCAAAACAGCAAAAAGTAAAGAATGATTTTTTATTGATCTAACCTCCAATGTGGAGGTTGGTGAAGCCCTTTGCGTTGGTCCGATTCGGTGGCTCCGAGCTTCAAGCTGCTTCTTCTCTTTCTCCATTGGTGGAAATGGGCCAAAAGGGGCTCTCAATGGTGAAAGTAGCTCGATGGTGGGCTAGGGTTTCAAGAGGAATTTTGGCAAAGGTAGGATACTTGTGATTGTGGATGTGAAATAAGGGGTCTCCATCACTTATTTATAGTTGGAAACCATGCGGTTTAGGTCAAATGTTTAGGGTTTCAGCTGTTTAGGGTTTTTTTCTCCTTTTCCTCATTATTTTATATTTTTTCTTCCTTTTCGGAGATTTCTGGTTTTTTGGAGGAATTTTGGATATTTTTTGGAGGAAAAGAGGGTTTTATGGCCTTTTGGAGGCATTTTAAGCCTTTTGGAGGCTTTTTAGATGGTTTTAT
>LPNX010236825.1:129339-147932 GCA_001517045.1 Pseudotsuga menziesii
AGACACCCCCACCCACACACATCCACAAGTCACATTCCCAATAAGGTATTTAAATAGGACACATTAATCTAGTATACTATCAAGCACATTTTGTACCACTCAATGGTACTAATTTCAAAGATAATAAAAATGTTTCATATACTCCCTTCTTTGCTTAACCAAATCATCATTATTAGGATCCCCAATACAACATAGCTGCAAAAGTTTCTGAAATAGTTCAACTTTCTTCTCCATCGAAGGAACCCATATTAAGAGGGATAGTGGAACTTTTGGAACCATAAATGAAATCATACTTGTGGAGATGAAATACCAAAACAAGCGTTTTTTCAAAAATGAGACATTGATTCTTACCATTATCTAGCCACTTTGTCTCTACAACTATGGATTTTTCGTTTTGCCAAGAAATTGTGAGAACTTAAAAGTGGCTAGCAGAAACACTTCCCATTTCTTTGGTAATGGCTTATTATGCCTAAAGAAGAATGGATATAAGAAACGGGATTTTGTGTGTTTTGATTTCAGGGCAGTTTTGTATCATGAATGACCTTGTTAGATGAGGTTTTTGGTAACATAGGCGATGGATGCTTTTGTGACAATTCTTATTTTGGATTTTAGTTTAATGGTTTCCAAGGGGCCATAACATTCTAGGTTTTGGTGAATACAATTTCAGTGATTAATTTTAGTTTCTCAATATAAAATTTTCAAGTAAATGCTCTTAAATGTTTGGATTCCAAGGGTGGAAATGAATCCAGGTCCTTGCATATATTTTAGTAATAGAAGGAAGAAGGGATTATTTCATTTCAAATTTCAAAGTTGGGATATCTGGAAGCACCAGTGTATTTGATATTGGGGGGCTATAGCTCTCTCAATCAATTAACATCCTTGTTGTTCAAGGATGCATGGACCAAAAAGGGAGGGAGAACCTATGTGAAGATCCATAGTTGATATATTTCCTATTATGACTCCCAAAAATATATTTATGTGAATCCATATGAATACAAACCATTATACATAAATATGTAACGTTTCTCATGTATATAGTAAGTAAGGGTTCATGCAACTAAATTACCCGAATTCCCACCAAGGAATGCATTTCATCTTGTTTTTTTTTAACATGCTTAATATATTTGTTGATGTTACTAATGAAATATTGGTATGGTTTCCTGTAGATCCACCTGTTGCTGATAGTTGTGGTTGATAACCTAACCAAACTACCACAATTTCCAAGCGATGTGTTACATATCCCTTTTCTCTCATTAATAATTCCCAGTCTATTTGTTGATTTTATAGGTCAAGGTAGAAAGGAAATAGGAAAATCACTAGTTGAGTTGATAAATAGAGTGAGTGTGGTCGAAAAGGAAACTAGGGAAATACTTGTTTTACACACCAGGTACATATTAGTGTGGTGGCAACATGACCAAAACCATATTTTTTGTTGATTTTTGCTACAATAACTAGTCTCGATTAAAAAATTCAATTGTTTTCATTGTTGTATAGAATATCACTATATGACTCCCAGACTTGTTGCTCATATCTTTCTTTTTCTTGCTTAAAGGTCGTAATTCCTCCTAGAATTTCTCGTTGGTGACTATACCTTAGTTTCATCACCTTCACTACTCAAAAGTAAACCTAATTCATTCATATTTGCAGGCTAGATGATGTTAAACTCAAAAATACTTCATAATGTGTTGAGCAGACCTGTTGACTACCCCTATTTACCAGATTTTGACACACATGCCAAAAAGTGGGTAACAAGCAATATGAAGTAAATGGTTTTTATTGGATGTATTGTAAATTATAGTTTGCTGGATGTGAATCCTTTTACAGTTGATATTCCTTCATAGACTTCCTATATTGTTCTTTTATGGTGGTTTTAGGGTCATGTATGCCCAGAATTTCTCTTTAGGATTTCATGCATAGATCTATCCTCAAATTTAATCCAAATTTCCTTTTTAGGTCTAGTTACACCTTGTTCTATGAGAAAAATTTCTTGGAATCAATAATATTGGTGTTAATCAACTTCTCTTTACCATATTTTACCCATGGACTTGCACAGAATGGTAAATTCACCACTTCTAAGTTCTGAAGTCATGCCTAGGTCAAGGCATCATGTTGATATTTCCCTTGTGGTGGGATCAAGATGAACAAGTTACAAAGCAAATCCATTATGCAAATTATGTTTGGGTTGAAGAGTGCATGGTTTTTTAGGTTTGCGTGTTTATAAGAATGGACTTGAGTGAAACTTAGGTTTATTTCAAAAGAATTGGGTAAGTGTTGTAAAGGAAAGTATCCTATGGCTAGGGTTTAAGAGGCCATCAACATATTGGGGTTGAAAGGTGGATGTATAATGTTTAGCAAGCATATATAGGCAATATTTAGAGATAATAAAGGTCCACACCTGATTAACTGAAGGCTGGTCCAAGCTTTCTCTATCCCTTATCCTGCTCCTCTTGTTCCTCTTGCTCCAAGAGACCTGTAAAACAAATTATACCTTCCTCAAACCAATATGACCACATATAAAGCAATGATAATCAAACAAACATGAAATAATAATCTGATTAACATCATAATATGATCATAAACAGAGATTCAATCACACATTGAACAATTATTTGGGAAGAAGAAGGAAATCACATCTTTATTAATCTTGAAAACAAGTACAAGTATACCTTCTATTCAAGTTCAGCACATCACAAAACCTTGATCTGGTTCTGTTGCTTCTCTTCTCCAAAGAACTCAGCCTCCAAGCTCTGCAACACAAGAGTATGATCGCCAGGGCAAAGGTGTGGGCAAAGAGAGCTCCAAATCCTCTAGCATAACAATGCAAAGATTCAAGTCCCCTCTCATGGACCTCCCTACCTCTATTTATATGGTTAAGGAAGAGTTAGGGGTGAAGACAAAGTAGTTACAACTGAAGGAGTCAATTGCATAACTACCCAAACTACCCAAAATTCAAAATTCATATTTTTTGACATTTTTAAGAGGCTTAGGTGGGTTGCAGAAACAATAGTCGCGTACACAAGAAATACACGTGGGTTGCCAATATAGAAAGTTGCGTATATAAGGTGTATGTTACTATTATATATAGCAACTCGCATACGTACACGGGTATTATATAGAGAAAGTCGCGTACGTATGCGGGTTTGCCTTAAGGAAAGTCGTGTACACACAAAATACTCATTTTAAGGGTATTTTTGGGCATTTTGAGACTTTGTTGTCTTCTGTAAAGTTTTAGCTAACTAAAATATATTTCCAATGGTGTAGAGATGATTTCAAACGGAGTTACAAAATGCAATATATGGGTCCTCCAAGTTAGGTGTTTTTTCAGTGACTTTTCATGAAGTGTCGTCATGGAAGTGTCGACATGCGACGAAAACATAGGAAAGTGGTCACATGCAGAGATGTGTCATTTTGAGCTATAATAGATGCACCCTAATGTGTGAGGTTAGAGGGGAAGACAATAGATGAAATACATTATAAAGGAAACAACTAAGTATGGAGAGAGCAGAGAATCCAAGATTGAAAGGCTCGAACAAAGGTACGTAAATGAGAGATAAATGTTAGAAAAAAATGATCTCTGGGACATACAAGTCCATATAAAAATAATTTCCATAAAGATATAGGCAGATTCAACATATGTATAACTGATGAAACTATCATGGTTGCTCAATATGCAAAAAGGCGCCATATCAAATCTAAAGAAGTCATGGCCACAAAGGAACAAGGAATATCCATGCTCAACAATTGATCATAGACACAAAAATACAATGTGGATCAATGTCTCAGCAAAATGTCATATAAAATGCAACAAGGTCTTGCGCAACTTGGGCAATAGAAAAATGATGATGCTACTATCGGCCCAAGGTCTTCAATCCAAACTGCCCAAAAAAGGTACGAATCCTAACCATGCAAATAAAGGAGTTGAAGTCGAACATGGAGGAAACCGTTTGATTACCGTTCAATAAGGATAACCATTAACAAACGCAAGGGAAACCACCATTAATGAAAATGGTCTCCAAGGTACCTAGTACATTCTAACATGTGTGAATACAAGGACTTGAAGTTGAACACTTGAAGAATCCATCAAGTGTGAGACATTAAGGTATTCCCACTACCCAATAGCAAGGGAAATTGCCACTAATGACTACAATCCACAAGGTACTATCATAAAACTCTAAATCTCATTCCCAGAGCAAGATGTGTTGCAGTTGATAGGAAGAGATCCATTGGAAGGAAGGAATTAAGGCATCCTTCATCATCAACATGAGGTAAGTCAAAGACTAATTGGATCTAGAATTGGTATTGAATTTCACGACAAGGAACGTTGAAGACATGATGTAATGAACTGATACCAGGGAATGGCTGACACAAAAGGTCAGGGCAACTATAGAATGGCCAATAAAGGATTAATCCTTGAACAGTGAGCACAACACAAAAGTGACTTAGGCAGATTTTGACACAAAAGGACCAATGAAACATATATGCAATGTAGGAGATTGATAGATTACCCATATAATTGGAAAAGAAACCAACTTGAGGAGTAAAAAATCTAAATCGGGATAAGATCAAAAAACTAGGACCCAAATGTTGATAGACTCAAAACTGGTGCTTTGTTCAAGGAAACAAGACTTGCTACCATTGTGTAAAAAACATGTGAATGAACTTCCCTTCCCCTCTTTCTTGTAAAGGTTTAATGAGTCCAAGAAAGAAAACTCGAGACAATCTTTATTTTTAGCAATCTTGAAGAAAAGAAAGAAGAATGCTTGATAAAGAACTAATTTGTGGATTTTACGAGCCCAAATTAGTACATGCATGACGGTGTTTTCATATTTTAGAGAGTCTAAAAACTCCAAAGAAGACTCCAGGGGGGTGCTTTTTTGTACAATTTAGTCTCCTAAGGCCGAAAAAGTATAAAACAAACCACAAAATAACTCTCTTAGCTTCCGATGAAGTA
Organism: Pseudotsuga menziesii; assembly: GCA_001517045.1. NCBI lineage: Eukaryota > Viridiplantae > Streptophyta > Pinopsida > Pinales > Pinaceae > Pseudotsuga > Pseudotsuga menziesii. The sequence continues at coordinate 134,291 of LPNX010236825.1, forward strand.
AGGCACACCTTTTTCGTATTTAGTCAGGAAGGTCTAAAAAAGGTTAAATTACTACCTGGCCAACACTCCTTCAAAAGTAGCATATAGCCTGAGTTTTACGAGTGTGAAGGAAGGAAAGATCACTTGGAAAGATCCATTTGATTATGAGAAATGGGGCTTACAACAATAAACTCGATGCTTTTTTCTTTAGGGTTTAATGAGCATGAAAAAGACATAAAGTACACTCAGAATATTTTTCATGTTTTGGTCCAGAGCACAAAAAGGAGAAAACTAAGCTCATACCAGGGGTTCTTTTTCTGTAAGTTTAGTTCCTTAGGTCTAGAAAAGAGATAAACATATGCCTGAGAATAGTCTTCTCAATTCCGAAGAAAAGAGAGTGTTCCTTTCTCGTATTATTCCACATGGTCTGAGAAAGCGATAACCTACCACCAATGTGGATGCCCATTCACATATTCTTAACGAGCTTTAATGGACAAGTTTACATGGCATTCAAGTCTATTTTGAGGAGTCAGACCTGGGCCTAAAGAAACTCAATATATTTCCCATAAGTTTTAGCGAGTCCGAAAAATTCAACTCGCGGCTTCCTTACTATTTTTAACAAGCTCGAAGGAGAGCAAAAAGAATGCTCTAAATGCGAGGAGACGAGTGTCATAGGTAGGCAAAACTAGTTCCAAGCATAAGGAATAGACCTATGCATAATGCAAGGAAAGTGAGCAAGATAAGGACACTTAGGGAATGTCTCCTCAAGGTAAAGGGTGTCAAGTTGCAAAGGAAAAATGATACAAGGCTTAGCAACGATGAGAACAAAGATGAGGGCTTATACAACGAGCTAAAAGCGTGGAAGTCAGCATTAGGCTCATAAGAGTGAGCAAGGCACATGAAAATGTAGTTACAACTTAAACAAAAAGGCGAGGCTAGTAAATAGTTGTGAATCCAACTAAAAATCCTATCTCCAAGAAACAACAACATCAAAATCATATTCAAAAGAAAAGTTGTGATGAACGTTACTTTGGCAGAAACACATGTGACTTTGCTATCTTCTATGAAAGCTAAAGTCAAGGTAGAATCAACCAAAGAACATTCTATAGAACCAAGGCTCAAGGGTTTATGATCAGTAAGATAAACCTTAGAAGGAGAGAAAAAATCAACAAGGGAGATAGAGTCTGTAGGAACAAACTTAGTATCATGGGAGTTGAAAAATTCATAAGAAAAATCAAACTCATCAAGATCAATGACTTGTTGTTCGAAGGAAGAGTCAAAAGACTCAACAAGACCAACATAAGAAGAAAGGTCAGGATTACTGGGCAAATAAAGGTTAGACTTAGTCACGACTGAACCAACATCCAAAAGAAGGTCAGACTGTATCAAAGACTCTAGGAAGACTTCATCCGAAGGAAGGAGATCATCCAAGATAGGACACATGTCTAAACTTTCAAATGGATTGACAGAGTGGAGAGAAGGCTTCACAGTCTGTATAGGATGACTCACCTGGTCAACTGCTAGGACCAAGTCCCTAGAAGGTAAGCATGAAAACAGAGGCTGCTTCTCAGCAGCAATTGAATGCAGAGGACATGAGGCCACATAGCTCACCTGTGACGGGGCAGTGTCTACAGAAACACTAGGAATCAATAAAGGAAAGACCTGGTCTCTAGTTGGGTCAAGAGATGGATCAAGAAAATCCAACTGATCGATAGTGACAATTTCTTCGCCATGGTTAAAGTACATCACACAAAAAAATGTTGACACCACAGCTTGGATGGCATAGACATAATCACATCCAAGGAGCATATTGAAGTCCAAGGGGTCTTCTATTACCATGAAGTCAACTAATATGGTCTTCCCACCCAAAGTAATAGGTGTTTGAGCAAGAATTTCCAAGGCTATACAAGTTCTTCTATCAAATGCCAATAACTAACTATCAGTCAACACAAGGCTGGGAGATCCCATGCCTCGCCAAGCACGAGCAGACAAGATACTAACTGAGGCTCCTTCATCAACAATAAAACGAGCAATCATGTATGATTCAACTTTGACCTTTATCTAGAAAGGTGCATCAGAAGGAAGGCGCAACTCAACTAGGCTATCCCAACCAAAGGAAGCAATCTGAGAGCTTGGTGGGGGTTGATCTGATGTAAGTTCAGTGCCCCCTTGTTCAGTAAGTTCTGAATTGGCAGTGAAGAAAATGTGACTAGCAGACACTTCACTCTCCAAAGGAAGAGTGGGATTGATTGATACTAAAATCAATTCAACTGCTTGATGAAAGTCACTCTCTGAAGGGAGAGTGGGATTGACCAAAGATGACATTGGTTCAATCACATCAGGATCACTCTCCAAAAGAAGAGTGGGATGGACCCAATCTGAGATTGGTTCAACCACTTGATCAACCAAAGGTTGAGTAGGTTGTTGAGAAACTATAGGTTGTCCAGGAGAAGGAAATTCTTGAGTCTCAGACCACACTCTTCGCACCTCTACGATAGCAGGGCACTGGTGAGTAAGATTATCTCCCTCACATAGATTACAAGGGAACTTAAGTTTGCACTTCAAATGACCAGTTTTCTCAATAGTGTCAACATGAATAGCAATGGATGACTATTTTCTCTTAGCATGACTTGCAGAGGCTAAGAGTTTGCCCCGAGCATGAACTACAGAGGCTGGGTGATTGGGTCCAACCTGACTAAGAGAGGCTGGTTGTTGAAAAGCTTCAGAATGTTCAAAAACGGGATGACCATGAAACCAAACTCTTCACACCTCCGGGATAGAAGGGCATTTATAAGTAAGGTGGTCTCCCTCACAAAGATTACAAGGAAACTTGGGCTTGTGTTTTGAATGGTTAGTCTTTTCAATAGTGTCAACATGACTCGCAGTGGCTGATAGATTGTATTCAACATGAACCATAGAGGCTGAGAGATTGCCCCCAGCATGACTTGCAGAGGCTGAGAGACTGCCCCCAGCATGACTTGCAGAGGCTAAGAGACTGGGTCCAACATGACTTATAGAGGTTGTACAGGCACCATCAACATGAACAATAGAGGCTGAGTGGTTAGGATCAACATGCTTTGCAGTAGTTGAGTGTGTGCCCCCAGCATGAACCATGGAGGCTGGGTGGATGGATCCAACATGACTTGCAGAGGTTGTATGGGGAGGTTCAACTTGAACATTAGAGGTTGAATGGGTGCCCTCAGCATGAACTATAGAGGCAGAGTGACTGGATCCGATGTGACCTGGAAAGGTTGGAAGGATCCCACCAGCATGATCAATAGAGGTTCGATGGTGAAGATCAACTTGACTTGCAGAGGTTGAGTGCTTAGATCCAACATGACCTGCCAAGGTTGGATAGGTGCCCCTAGAATGAACTACAGAGGATGGGTGGTGAGGTTCAGCTTGACTTGCAAAGGTTTAATGGGTTCCCCCTTTCTTATGTGCCTTCTTCTTATTCTTCCTTCTTTTACTCCTTTTAGACTGTAGGTTACTAGTATTAGTACTTTCACCATATGAGGTAGAAGGAGGAGGAGAATCAACTACAAGTGAAGGGTAGGCAATGTTTTGATTCCCTTGATATAAGGAGCTTACTTGAGAAGCATTAGGAGCATTGAGGATAGTTTGAGTGGAAAACAACCACACCGGTAGCCCTAGGGTGAATCCAGGTAGATTCAAGGTGGCCATCAAGGGAACAACAACATTCCCCGTGAAAGGAATAGTACAAGGAGTTCCCAGCATGGAGATCTATTGGTTGGTGTTGAAAGGGGTGTTAGCCATAGTTTCAAACCAGGAGACAAATTCCGAGGTTGATAGGAAACCAAAATTACAAAGCACACACCTAAAGGCACACTAAGTACAGACAAACCACACAGCACTCACTAAAAATTCCTAAATCCAAACAGACAAATAGGTATAAGATATGGTTTCCAAAAGAAAGTTGATAGACAGTTACTTGGCATCCCTATAGATGTTCTTAGGCACAAGCGGAGAAATCACCCATCACCTTCCCACACCTTCTACTAGGGTTACCTTCCAAACCTGTCTAAGGTCAACCAGAAATAGCCTTTTGGTGTACCTGTGTATGAACCCTAGATGTCAAAAAGACTAAAGGCTACCTTAACTATATTGACAATTTGGGGGGACATTCGCAATCCTAGTTCATACGCATGGGTAGGGTAGCAAAGCCTAAAACTCTGTCTAAGAAAGAATCCCCAGATGCGCAAAAACCTTGGTCTACGCTTTGACAAGGAATCAAAGCATTATCTCCTCAGTCCAAGTCTCCACGTGGCCTCGTGCTTAACTCCCGTTTGAGAGGAGCTTCCCAGATACAATCAACACAGAAAAGGGTTTACCTAGTGATTGGCCAACTACGTTTGAAATTTTTAACACTTGTGGAGAGTTGAAACTCCCTAATCCACAATTCTAGCTTGAGCTAGTTGGTGTATGACCCTATAAAATAAAACTTACTAATAATTTTGAAATTATATCATTTATTTTAAGGGTTGTTTTTTGTCAGAGGGTAAATGGCATGAAACTTATGTGGTGTTTTGACTCAAAGTTGAAACAAAATGACTAAACAAAGAGATATGAAATGCAAAAAGCAAAAACTATTCTTTTTCTTTTTTCAAATAGAAAATTGAAAACCACAAAAGAACAAATTCTTTTTAATTTTTATTTTTTCAAAAACAATAATATGCCATGCAATCTAGACTAAAAAACTAATCTACATGCATATAAAGAAAACATGTGTTATTTTTTTCTTTTTCTTTTATAAATGCCAAATAAAAAACAGCCTATCAACTAATGTAAGCAAGTACTCTAAGAAAAGCAAATAGACAACTACTCTACACCCCACAAACAAACCCTAGGTTTCCCTAAAGTTGGATATCAACCTCTCTTGAAAGGAAGGCTCACAAAGGTAAAAAAATCCAACAAATTTGGAATGAAGAGGCTGAGCAAATAATACTGACATAAACAAAGGTCAGGAAGTCCCAAGAATCAATCTAAACCTACAAATAGAGGCTGCTCTGTCACATACCCCAATTTTGTAAAATTATGTAATTTGTTTTATTATATTTCTGAGACATTATGTTAAATTTAATCCTAAGTAGGGATTGATGACTTAGCAGAGTCAACAGTAATGGAGTGTAATTTAGAATATTTTATTATTAATAAATAAATTATGGAGACAACAGCATGGGAGAGCTGTTAAAAGAGGTTACCGGTCAAACTGGTGGATGGAACTAGGTGGAAAGGCAAAAGACAAGTGGTAGCATCCTCAAACACTTCCTAAGTTGCAGGTGGCAACTTCCCTATATTTGGGGTCATGATTCCCCAAGAAAGTGGAATCTGAGTAGGTGGCTCATTAAATGAGAGTTAACCCAACAAAGACCTAGGCAATCTTTTAAAAGTACTCAATGAAGAGAGCTGAGGCTGCTCAGATTTTATTCTAGGGAGAATTCATTCAGGTGAATGTTATTCAGGAATTTCATTGAGGAAAGAGGGAAAAATAGTAAGGAAGTGTTCTGAGTGGATTGCTGCAGTAACTTGATTTTATTTATATCTTTTAGTTGGAGAACTTGCTGAAAAGTTCAGGATTCATACTGATTTTGAGGACTGGTATCTGACATTGCTGCACCTAGTTCCAGCCAGGGAGACCAGAGCAAGCTCGGGGGTCCTGAGAAGTCGCTATCTGAGCGCTCTCCGGGAGTTGGTAGGGAGGAACAGCCTCCCATTACTGTTGTTGTCCACAGCTTAAATAGGTTCTGTCACTTATTTCTTTATGTTTACTGAGTATGAATGGATGCATGTTATGATTATTTTACATGTCTAAGGAGTTAATTAGTTTCAGTAAAAGTTAGTATCTCAGAATATCAGTAGTTAAATTTGTTAATAGTTACTGTGTTTTTCCACATTTAGTATCACCAGACCGTACTCCAGCACAGTACCTCGGTATGGTGAAGTAATATCCTTCTAAACTAATTTCTTATTTAGTTACTACTAGTAACTACTAATGTCTTACAAATGCTTATGTTATTTTCTCATGGATTTAAACTACCTTCTATTACTGTGTTTTGTTTGTTTCAGTAAATTCTACAGTAAAGGAAAAGATAGTAAAAGTCAGATTAGAATTTATACTATCATTATATAGTTTCCTTCTTGGTATTCGGATTCTTTTACTTCTAGAAGTTAACTCAAAGTAAGAATAAGTTACAGAATTGATATTCTTTTATTCAGACTATCAATATGTTAATATTTGTATTTACAGCTAAAGCTTAAACAAAATTCAAAACTGTCATTCTACTTTCTTATGTAGTAATTTCATTATTATATTAATAACAATGTATTTATCTTGCAATGATATAAAATCATTACTAATGTAATACTAAATTAATGTTATATTATTAACATTGTAACTTAGAATGTTTATATACTATCTATAGATAAACAAGGTTCTTAAACAAATAAATAGTTTATACTCTCTATCTTACAAAATAATTAAATAATACTCGAAGATAGTAGTAAAATGTATTAATAGTACAAGAAAATTATCTAATTTAAAATATATGCACCTACATTATAGTTTCTGATATATATAGAAGTCAGGATAATAAGCTAACACTGAACACCTTAACATCAAATGTGTTTAGCAATAAGTCGAAAGGTTCTTTAACCATAGAAATACTTATAATAAGTTAAAATTACAGTGTTATAACAAGATCAAGAACAAAGAAAAAAAAAATAGTATCCATAGCTAGGATATTTGTATAAGGGTATAACCCTATATTTAATTTAAGAAGTTTTTTTTTATATAACAATAAATCAAAGAGCATAATCCTACAGTAATTTTATAAAGAGTCTATCATTAGTATAATAACTCAGTTATTCCTTTTAAAAGCCAAGCCGCTATTTTAACAAGCAAAGGACCAGAATATTACTCAAATAGCGAATTTAATCAATAGGGTAATAATCTTTATTTTACTCACAGAAACTGACAAAGTTTATATTCTTTTCTTAATTCATAAACTGAACTTAATCTCAACTATAGAATTAGGGTTAAACCTGTAAATTCTACTTTATTACAAGTAAATCAATTAATGGTAAATTAACAGTAATTTTACTCACAGTTATATTATAAGATTAAACATAATAAACATTTTACCTACTATAATATAAACAAGTAAGAAATGGAGGAAAATATTCCAGAACTAGTTACAGGTATAATAATCGAAGGTAAATACCCAACCTATACAAAATTACACAATAGTTTTTAACTGTCAATAAAAGCTGATATCGAAGTTATAACCACAGTAGAACTATACAAAGGCTTATATCCTGTTCCATTTTTGTAAAGACAGTAAAAATGAAGGACTTACAGCCAGTTCAGCTTCATCAGCATCATAATAATTACAGACAAGGTTTACACTCACGGTCGAAGCCGGAGAACTCTACGTGAGAGCTAGGGTTTAAAACCCTGTTACTTAACTTTAAAAACAAACCAAATAAAAACCATGAAGGTCAAACAGGGTTGTAATGACCAAACCATCGCATTCCTGTAAAGACTCACACAAGGTGAACAAGCTGTGGAGAGACCAGGGCTTACCATGGCCGCAGTGCCGTAACCCTCGTTCTTTTGTTGCAGAGAAGAGTAGCAGGTATATCTACTTTATCAAGTGAACAGCGGAGTATTAGCTATGGCTTAAACGTAAAATAAAAACAGTAAGAATATTTTCAAATTTATGAAGAAAATAAATTACCTGAGCAGAGGGCCATCTCCAGCAGTGATGCCGCGACCGGCTTAAGCCAAAATCCTGAAACATGATGGCAAAGGAGTAGCATTCAACACTCTCTACCTCAAACAGTACAGAAATCCCAACTCAACTATGGCAGGACAAAACCCTAACTGCATTATCTCTCCTATGTAAATTATCTTACGGTTGCAAGCAGCGTAAGCCACGCTACCTTGAAGGAAGATTCACAGTCAATGGAGCAAGGAGAGGTAGGGTTACAACTGCTCAGAGCTCGAGATAGAAATGGTGGTATGGTGTGGCTAGCAGTAAGTATTTTCACCCTCAAATCTCTTAACCCAGTGTAATGGAGGAGTCAAGTAAGAGCTAGAACAGCAAGTGAAATAGCAGGAGCTCGATAGCAAACCAAACGATGGTCGGATGGACAGGAAGGTTCGCAGAACAGCCAAAGGCCGAAGGAGAAGGAGAAGTGACCATTTAGGGTTTAGTCAATAGTTAAATAGCACCAAAGCAAGGCTATTATGCGGCCACGTAAGTGCTTAAATGTTTCCCATGCAGTGGGTGTAGTTCTAAAGTCCCACGATTTTTACCCCTTGACCAAACTCAAAACTAATCATCACGTGGAGATTCCATAAGGTGCTTTACACTATAGTACCTTTACCTACATTATAATTGCAATGATATAACATTAGTTTATGTCTATACACCTTGCGTTATGAATCTTACTCTTATTATAATCTCATATATATATATATATATATATGTATGTATGTATGTATGGAGAGTCGTTAAATGGTGAGAAGTTATAAGCTTTGGGTTATAGTTGGCGTATATGTTTTGACCCCAACTATAATACCATTTTTCCTAATCTTCAAATGAAGATAAACCTTATAACATTTCTTTAAAGACTATATTTTGGTGATAAACTACTTTATGTTACTCATCACTTGGGTTAGGGTTAGCTCTATTCCTTATTTTAATACTAGTTTATAAGTTAGAAAATCTCTTTAATAATCTTAGAACAGTCATGATAATAATTGAACTTTATCACATTCTAAGCTCAAAAGAAACTATAAGAAATTCTATAAGTAAATATGTGATAAGCTTTTAGGATACTTTAACCCTCTTGTTGATGGTATCGCCTTCGAATACTCACAAAGGGGCTGACTGTGATAAGTTTAGGAATGAACCTAAAAGTAAATGGGATTTATCCAAATATCGCTTTTATAAATAGAATAGCATTTTAGAACAGTGAAATCTCTTAATTCATTAAGGGGAGTTTTATATTAAAACAATAAACTTGTACATGCTTAAAGTCAAATGAGTATAATCAAAGGAGTATAAATTGATACTTGTAATATCTTGTCTTGTGCAGCTAAAGTCACCAGTCTTAATGTGATGAAATCTGAACTGAGTAAGCTACAGCGACCATGAAGATAAATGTATATTTGTACTTAACTTAGAATTTTATCACATATGAATGGGAAATCTTTTACAGAGAAAAATTTATCAACATAAGGTTTAAACCTGAAGCTCTTGGAAATTATACTTCTTTTTGATGATCAGAATGATACTAGTTTTCAGTGAATTATTCATCGGATCAAAGAGAAATTTAATATCTGATAAGTCGATGGTATGAAAAATAAACCTGGTATATCATCATGAAAATATCTATAACAATGAATGGTTGGATTTTACCTCAACAAAACTTTGATTTGTGTATAGCCACTAACTTATTTCTTCTACTTTATATTTTTACAAACTACTGGTACTTGAAAACTTTAGAATTCTTTTACAGTAGTAGCCAATCTCCTTACCTGTCATCTGTAAGAAACAGAAGGAACTTTATGCATTAGCTCAATGCTAAGTAAGCCCCGTCTTTTCATGACAAACCCACCTTGTGGTCACAATTAGAAAACAATCAGTAACTGACAAGAAAACTCATCTTATAAGTTAAGCATAATAAAAGATCATTCAGTTACAATTCTGGTAACATATACTAATCAAACAGTTAATGACTGCATTTAATAAGATTATATGTTGTTTTGAAAAAATTTAAATTTTTCAGAAATTTTGGGGTTTTGACATGCTCAGTACCTTGTCCAACAAGGTCAATCCAAAGAAGGAGGTGGGCGGGGGGGGGCGCAAAGCAGCAAAAACAAGTATATGTTCTTTTTATTTTTCTTTTATAAATACAAAAGAAAAACTACCTAAAAAGCAAAGTATGCAGATAACAAGAACTAAGCAAAAGGAACTCTGCTATACAACCACCAAAAAAACTTTAGAATGAACTAAAGTAAATATAAACCCTACTTGGAAGGAAGGCTTGCATAAGAGACAAGTCAACTATTTTGGCATGCTGAAGTTAACCAACAGAAGAAGAAGGAAACCAACACCAACAAGCTTTTGAACTCAGACAAAGATTACTAACAGAGGCTAACCAACAACATAAGCCAAAAATCATGCCAAGCAAGGAGGTGGGGGAAAAGAGCAAAGAACAAACCCTAATGCTATAAAAGGCTTTCCACATAGATAAAGAATAACCAAAAGGGATGACACTAACTCCTTGGATTCATGCACTTGTAGACGACACCAAAAGACCTACCAAATAGCCCACAACAGTAGAAAAAATAACAATGACGAAAAACATTGTTTTAGGGGCACACGCGGGTTGTACTACTGACAGGTTGCATGTCATACACGGGTTGACAATACAACAAGTCGCGTGTACAAGAACACACAGGTTTTACCAATGATAATTCATCTATCATACACAGGTTGAAAGTATAGAAAGTCGTGTGTATCAAACCAGACACGCGACTGTTCAGTATGCAAGTCGCGTATGGGTGGAAAATTTCCCAAAAAAGGTCAAAAACTGCCTCAGGAAGGTAGGGGAAGTGTGCTATCAGAATTATAAAGTGTTCCTAGGTGGAAAGAAGGACTTGAAACAATGCAAAAGACTGAAAGAAATAAAGATAAACCCCAAATAGACAAGGCTCTCCCCAGCAAAGTCGCCAGTTCTGTTGTAAAGGAAAGTATCCTATGGCTAGGGTATAAGAGGCCATCAGCATACTGGGGTTGAAAGGTGGATGTATAATTTTCAGCAAGCATATATAGGAAATATTTAGAGATAAGAAATTTCCACACTTGATTAACTGAAGGCTGGTCCAAGCTTTCTCTATCCCTTCTCTTGCTCCTCTTTTTTTCTCGCTCCAAGAGACTCGCAAAACAAATTATACCTTCCTCAAACCAATATGAGCACATATAAAGCAATGATAATCAAATAAACATGAACTAATAATATTATTAACATCATAATATGATCATAAACAGAGATTCAATCACACATTGAACAATGATTTGGGAAGAAGAAGGACATCACATCTTTATTAATCTTGAAAACAAGTACAAGTATACCTTCTCTTCAAGTTCGTCACCTCACAAAACCTTGATCTGGTTCTGCTACTTCTCCTCTCCAAAGAACTCAGCCTCCAATCTCCACAACATAAGGGTATGATCGACAGGGCAAAGGTGTGGGGAAAGAGAGCTCCCACTACTACATTTTGACCAAAAATCCGACGGCTATCATGTCGGATTTTCGACACTTCTCTGTCGCATGAACGACACTTTGATTTTTTTTTAACCGTCAGAAACTTTTCGTCGGTGATATGACACCTAGGTAAACGTCGCTTAAGCGACACATAGGTAACCGTCACTTAATTTTACAGTGTCGGTTAAGCGACGGAATTTCTTCGACAGTACTGAAATTTTTTAATGAAATAACTCTTCATTCCGTCGGTAAAGCGACAGCAGTTCCGTCGGATAAGCGACGGATTCAACTGGGGCTGTCGTATAAGTGACAGGATATTCCGTCGGTTATGCGACGGATATGGACTATAACTGTCGGAAAAGAGACATTTAGAAACGTCGATTAAACGATGGATAGAAACTATAACTGTCGGAAAAGCGACATTGATAAATGTCGATTAAGCGACGGATAGAAACTATACCTATCGGAAAAGAGACATTTATTAATGTCGATTAAGCGACGGATAGGGATATGGAGCGTCGGTTAAGCGACGTTTATGAATGTTTTTAAAAAAAGAAAAACGCCTACAGAAGTGTCGGTTAAGCGACGTCTGTAGGCGTTTTAAAAAAAAAAAAAATCATTTATCAATAAGGCACATTATTCGCATTTCCTAAAGATCTTTTACCACTTTTCAAGCAGCTTACCAAATGCTAGCCTTTTTTGCTTTGAGCTGCACATCTGCCCATGGTCCATTTCTACGGCAACCACTTATCAAGTATGGCCTATTCTCTACAAACAAGCGTTTGATGGAGGCTGCTTCAGGTTGTTTTCGACCCCGCCTTTCAGAGTGATTATATGGTTCTGTTGGCACATGAAATAAGTTCTTGAAGTATGAACAGTGAATCAAACAAAACAACTTAGCACATAAAACAGTTCACATGGTTGAGGTTTTCTTGGTGTATAAGATGTTGCTCATATACTATTTCTAAGATTCTAAAACTTATTACAATCAGAACTTTCTCCATTAAGAACCAATGTAGCAGATGATAGGCTGGATGAGTGAAATAAACATGAACCATAAAAGCTTGAAAAAATTAAAATAGAATAGAATTCTGAAAATAGTTTAGATGAGCCATAACTCTTACCACAACGAGCACAGCCAGACAAATTTGATGGGGGAATGTAACTAGAACAGTCTCAGAGAGTTAGGGGCTTGTGCTGATCTGTTGGAGTCCACTCATCTGCCGGTTGTCTATGCTTTCTACAAAAGGAAAGTAAACGCATATTTTGTTCGCAGTCCTCATCTGCAGATACAGCACGTCTATCCTTATCTTCCAGAACCTGCATATAAAGATAGAAATATAAACCACAGGATTTAATAGAAACTGCAATAAAAACAGTACTTGGCAAGCCTAAGGACCAACAGGAGTGTAATAATGTGAGATTCATATATTCTTAAAATTCCCAAACCTTGTTATCTCAAAGAAACTAATATAAAAGGGCTTAGTGTAAACCTCAATGCAAAGTCCTGCAGCACGTGCACAAAGTGGGTGATAGGCTACACGGCAATTTTGATCAGAACACTGTATGCCCAATAAGAAAAAAGGATCAGTGCACTCAGCTAGCAAAATATCAAACTACAGATAAGCACCCACAGGATATGGAATGTTCCAACTAAAAGATAAACAGAAAACAAACTTGCATGTTGACGTAGTTACTTCCCAGTGACAATGAAAAGATATTTTATCAAACTACATAGAATATAGGATTAAGCCTGCAAGAAGGGATTCGGAAACTGCAAATTTCAAGCCAATATATATAACATCGCATCTCAAAAACATTGATGGAACTGAATCATCTGCCCACCAAAACATCGAACCAAAAATATTCTGCCAAAATCAGCAGAGAAGTCTGGGCCTTGCTTTTAGTTGGATAATCATCACTTTTAAGGAGAATCGTAAACTGCACTGTGCTTTTATCTTGCCATATCATTCACTCGATTTTAAAATACAAGGATACATATAAATCCGAGAACTACAAGACCAACATGGTGACCATCTGAAAGGCCTGTATTTTGGCGTAATCTGGCTTACCTAATATTCATTGATAGATTACAATAACTCCTGTAAACCAAGTGGCAGGCCATGGACATTAAACCTTGGATCATTTTCTCATGAAAAGAGGCAGTCACAACTCCAATGAATGTTAAAATTAGCATATAGTAATGGTTATAATATATATGATAAAGTTGTAATGTACTTTAGGTTGGCAATTAAGTGATGTAAATTCCCCACATGGATAGCTGATATAATTTGTGTTTTCCACTGTAATATTTCATTGATTATTTGGTTAAGCTGTTTCATCAAACAGTTCACCACAATGCTCT
>LPNX010236876.1:6572-59337 GCA_001517045.1 Pseudotsuga menziesii
CAATCAATGATTAGCTATTTTGCTGTAAAATAAGGTAAGTCATTAATATCTCATTTAATGCTGTCTTACCGTTGTTTTATATGGTTGAAACTCAACTTATTTAAAATATAATAATTAATAACACTCTGCAATAATATTAAATAAATTAATTTAAATTAACTAATTTTCATCCAAATTGTTTACACCATTGTCATAGTTACAATCTCAAAACTTGTTACTCTGCAATAACATTAAATAAATTACCTTAAACTAAATAATTTTTATCCAAATTGTATACACCACTGTCAAAGTTAGAGTCTCAAAACTTGCTTTTAATTGGCGTATTATAAGGCTCATAGACCCATCCTGCTTATTGCAGTCTCAAAACTTCCTTTTGATTGGAGTATTATAAGGCTTATAGACCCATCCTGCTTATTGCAGTCTCAAAACTTGCTTTTGATTGGTATATTATAAGGCTTATTGACCCATCTTGCTGTGGGGATTCTGGATTCTTAGTTGTCAAAAAAAACAAAAGCTTATTAAAGTGTAAAAGGAAATATGATAGACATGCAATTTATGGATTAAGTAATGAAAGTTGGCATAGTGAACAGGCTAGCTTATAGAAAGATAGTTAAGGTTGAGAAGAAGAGGTTAAAAAATCGACCTATTTTGCATATAATGGTTTATATGAATAGAATTCTTCTTTTCCAACTCTTTTCTGTATTTTTATGGTGTTTTTCACTCTTTTAGTTTTCATAAATGCTTTTTTTATGAATTTCTTGGTAGATTTGCATGTTTTCTCTCATATTTTCTCAGCATTCAAGTCTTTGAGATCTCAACCCTCAATCTGGATCATTGTTATAGTAACCACACCATGGGAAGTGCATGGGAACGAGGGATTAAAGCGTAGTTGAGATTCAAATATTTGAAACAATATTCAACCTCCTTTTGGCACTCTTAGAGTCCATTTATTGGGCCATACACAGTAAGCATCATAGTTGGCTTTCAGGCATTATAGGGGTTTTCTATCCCTGGATCTTAGTTCACCATTGTAGGAGCATTATACATGGATTTCACTATGTCCATTGTTCTACAACATTTTCATAAATTTTACAGGGTTTTATGCTATGAACAAATTTTCCGTGAGCTCAATTTTTTTGGTTTATTAAATCTCATTGTAATTTTGTTCTTATCAATGTAATTTACTAGGCATGTAGAAATCCCCAATGTTATAAATCATGAGCAAAATAAATCTCGTCATTTCCAGCTTGGATATGGGTCATCCACAAACTCAAGGTTATAAGTAAACCACACAAAACCCTTGGTTTCATTGGCAATTAATAAATGTAAACATGCTGGTACAATACATAGTGGGGTTTTGTTTTTTTTGCTAGGTGAAATGATGGGGACTATCATTTTGCAAGGGGGCGGGTTAGGGGGGGCATATAGTCTAAGTTCATATGTAAAAGTCATAAAGCCATATTTTTATTAAGTATAAAAGGGAACATGATGGACATGTAATTTATGTAGTCAAGTAATAAAAGTTGACATGACTAACATGACACCTTATAAAAAGGTAATAGGGAAAGAGTTAAAATCTCAAACAAGAGGTCTATAATTGGCCTCGTTGCATGTAATGTTCCATATGAATAGAATTAATCTTCTACAAATCTCTCTTGTATTTTCATGGTGTCTTTCATTTTTCATTTTTCAATTTTCATAAATGTTCTTTCTATGAATTTATGGTATATTTGTATGTTTTCTCTCCTATTTTCTCTATAGTCAAACCTTACATATCTTAGCCCCTCAAAATTTCGATATCGTGTCCATAAATCAACCTAAAAAATACTAAGGCATTTTTTAAAGAACCTTTTAAACCTTGGGCATATAAAATAAATCTTTGTGATTGTACCAATGTCTAGATTTTTAGGGAATGATTTGTTTTGTAATGATAATTAATTATTTCCATGTAACAAGATTGCATTCATATTGAATTTGTTTATTGTTGTGTCTAAACTTAAAAGTAAAGACATAGAACACATAATATGATTAACATTATTATTTGTATGTTGCAAAATTATTGAGTATAGTTATTAGAAACATGATATGCAAGTTTTCAAAAACATCACTAACATAGTTCCATTCATACTTGTTTAGTTAACAACCAATTACTAACACAAATACAATTATAATTAACACAAAAATATGTTTTTATATTTCTTTCATATAAACCCTTAAATGTCCAACTTGATTACAACACAAAGAAAGTCCTCTCACTATTGTCTTCTGAATTTGAATAGTTTAAACAAACATGTCATCTTTGGAATGTCATAGAATCTTGTTATCACTTAAAGCTGGAAAACATGGAACTTCAACTTTTAACTTTAATATAGACAATTTGATATACTTACACAATATATTTTAGGATAAAATAAAAAGATAAAATACAAGAAATTAAACAAGCTTTCATAATAGCTAATTTTAACATTTGAAACATAAAATGATTCACCTGAAAAATGATTTTGTTTAAATGTGACTTTTTAAAATTTCATGACATTATAATGTATATATGTGTGCACTTGCCTCACTTTATGAATTAATTACAATATTATTTTTCCTAATCTTGTAGAGTTGTAAAGGGCATCCTATGCTAGTTCAACACCATTTTCCAAAAACAATGATTCTTTTATTTATTTATTTATAAATTATCAAACTCAGAAAGAAATCTTTGAAAAGAAGACCCTATGGGCACGCGCAATACTTTAGGTACATAGCTTAAAATAAATTGAATATTCTTTTATATTAGATTATGAGTATCTCTTTTTACAAGTGTGTGATATTTTTGGGCGAAAATGGTGAAGCGAGTCAAAATTTATAAATGGATTGTGGTATTTCGTAATCATGGCATCTCACATTTGAAACATCTAACATTTTAAAAATCAATAAAAAATAGGAAAAATTTACATATATAAAGTTTGTATAATTTATTCTATAAATATATTAAGTTCATAGAATGTTATATGTTATGTATAGCCAAAATCATCACCGAAGTTGACCATTGAGACAAAGTTTTGGAAAAAAATATTAGTGCCTTGTTTTTTTTTATTGTCCTAGCCAAAATGTTCATTAGGCCAAACCTAATTCTAAACCAACAAAAGGAAAATTATCATGCTTGAAATTTAAATTCAAAATAAGGCATACAAATTATAGAACACATATGTGGGTTGTGGTGTACATCCATTCCCCCCCCCCCCTCTCTCTCTTTCTCTCACCCTCCCTTACTCCCCAACCCATTTCTATCTTTCTTCCTCTCCCATACCTCTCTCCCTCTCTCTCACACACACCTCTCTCTCAATATCACTATCCATGCATGCCCCCCTTCTCTCTCTCTATCTATCTCTCTCCACCTTTTCCCTCTCTCTCCCTTGTTGCACCTGAAATATCCACTGATGCCTGAGCACCCTTCAAAGCACTTGGCCAAGGATTCTTCTAAAATGTTTTTTGTTGGGATATTGGGAAGACCCGGGTTTTATACCTTTAACTTCGCACCAACAAAAGACCCATAGAGTTGGCCCTTTCGGCAACAACCTACGAACAGGTTGCAGTCTCACCCAAAACTGCTATGGGGTGCCGCAGAACCAGATTTCTGCAAGCAGAAGAGGGATATTACTGTACCTTTAGCTTTTAGACAGATTATAAATATAAATCACAAAGCTTAATATTCACTTATTTAGCTTCGCGGTTAGATAAGCAAACAGTGCCTTGTGCAACCCTTTACTGGGAATTCACAGCGAAGTTATTATCTAGCAGTGATCTTTACTTATCAGATATATAGATATTAATGCATGAAAGAACACAACAAAAACAACACACAGAACCACGACACAAGATATAACGTGGTTCACCCCCAGTGTAGGGGTTACGTCCACAGAACTGTGTTTTATTCAACTTTCTACAAAAACCACAGTTATGATCTGCGCACTCAGCTGCAGATCCCTTCAAGTCCTCAAAGCCGCGCACACAGCTGCAGATTTCCTTAATCACCCAAAACCCTCTGTGCACATAGCTACAGAGGTCGTCCATGCACACAGCTGGGACTTAACCTTTTCTTACAAAATAGCCTTAGCTTCGCATCAATTCCTCTTACACAAAAAGCCTAACCTTACTTCTTTACAAGAGTGCATATTTATACAGCGCACATGTTACAAAACCATGGGCTTAAACCATGGGCACCCCGAACCCTAAACCCTGGACTTAAACCATGGGTTTATTACAAAAAGAAGGTTTTTACTCAACCCCGACACCCCTAAGACTGTTTTGAGTCAAGACTCCGCTTACAATCTCCCGTAACTCCGTGAAGTTACCCATCCTAAGGACCGTTAGGGTGCGCGCCCCAACATTTTTCCCACTCTTTAGTAGGTTGGTGCACTTTCTCCCTTATGGCAAAGTGTAGGTGCCTGTTGCTCATTGACATCAGGCACCGCCAGCACCTTTAGCATGTTCACAAGAAGCGCCAACGCCTTTACCCTCTGTGCAGAAAGCACCAACAGAGATAAAATGGGAAAAAAGGAAGTTTCAAGAATATTCCATACGAAATCCCTCATGGAAATGGTTCCTATCATCTAGGGAGAGGTGGCATTCGACCTCCTCACCCATAGGGATCGTCGCTTATCCCTTTCCTAAAGAATCTCATCTCATATGAGCCTCCCTTGGCCTATTATAGAAGCCTTCATGGACTATGTGAGGAGAGACCAAGAGGAGCATCCTTATGCTGTTGGATTGAAGTCTGGTATTAAGGCAACGTTGAGTGATTTTGTGTGCAAATAGCTTTGTTTGAGTGTGGAGTATTGTGCGTGTGTAAAATACCATTATGTAAGACAAAGTTGTCAATATCAAGGATTTGGTTGTAGCTTTACCTTCTTATTTGATTAATACAAAAGTGTTCCCCTTTCCCATATTTTATTTGTGTTAATATCAGTCAATTATTATTAGATTCTTTGATCACTAATATGGATTGTTAATCTATCTAGCTACTGTCATCTTGTTGTCTTGTTTTCGTAATGCTTCTTTGTAGGTACTGTAGATCACATGAAGAACAGTGGAATGAAGACTAAAGTTTCTATATTTGAGGTATAAGAGTGATTTTATTCAAATATATTAACCATCTAGGGAAATGATATATTGCTGTGGTGTTTTGTTCTATACTTGCACCATGCAGGATAGAGAAACAAGTGGTGTCCGCACCAGTTGCATAATACCTACAAACAAAATTGGCGATCATACTGGGGATAGCTTGATCCAGTTAGATCTGGGGAAGATCGAGTCAGATCTGGGGTAGATACAGTTAGATCTAAGATCTTTGGTAACATTCTCACTTGAAAATTTTTCATTCTCTTTCTTGACCCACTTGGATTATTAAGGTGACTGATCCACCTTACTTTTTCATCAATTTTCCTATGTTTGAAGTTTTCTTTACTTATGTATCAGTCCATCTTAGTCCCTTTGGTTTCTTTGCAGGTGATTGGCCTTTTTCCATTTGTGAATCCATCAGCGCACTTGGGAATATTTTACAGAGCGTCATCCCTCTCTGGTGCCTACTGCACCCTCACACTAAGCGTCGCTGGCGCCTTCATGCATATGACACAGAGCGCCACTGGAGCCTCTACTTAGTGAACACAGTGCACCGTCCACCTACTGGCACTCTGGTCTGACCATACACAGTGCACCAAGGTAAGTTTATCACTAGCTTAGAGCACATATTTTCACCTTTTTTTCTTCTATGAAGTTTGCTGTGTAATTTTATTGTTGTTTGCTTGTTGGATCTGAGAGTTTTGTAGCCTGATCTCACCTTTTGAGGTCATATTTTAGATTTTTCATCAATAAGGAATTTGTAGTGAAAAGGATTTGTGTATGATTTACAGTTTTGGATGCATGACTTGCTTAGTCCATTCTCTGAAAAGTTTGTTGTGAAAAAAGAATATCTGTATCCTCTTTGAAATTAGTTCATTTCAGTTGTTTTATGTTCTTTCCTTTTCAAAATCATATTAAAAAATACAAAAGAAGTTATCTAGTTTGTCTTGTTTGCATGAGTACTTAGGAAAATATTTCTTTATGAGTGCTTAGGAAACGTTTATCCCTGGTTTGCATGAGTGCTTAGGTAAGTAGATCTTTATGATTTTGATTGAGAAAGTTTAGTTTTTAATAAACATTAGAGGCTTTCCTTCCTTTCTCCTTTCAAAGATTAGATAGTCTTAATGGTGAAAATCTTGTGTGCTTGAAAAGTTGTCATTGATCTTGAAGTTTTATTTATTGAAAGTAGCATGGCGTCTTGTTTTTAAAAGAGAAATATTTCTCCCCTACTCTAGTTAGCTTTCATCAAAGAAAAAGTCTTGTCTGACATAGAGATTTTAAATTTGCATCTTGATATACAATTCAGAAAGATTCCCTAACCATCAAGATAAAATCAACGGTAGCTTAGGTTAAATTTTTTAGTAATTTGAGTGATATGATAGAGACGTGTTTCGGTGTCTTAAAACATTGGAGATGTCATTTTATGCTTGCACTGCATCCTGGGGACTATGTAGTTCTTCCACATACCGTCAGTATATTGAACGACCTTTCACGTACCCTTGAGGTATATAGAAAGGTACTTCACGTACTCAGTTGTATATCGGAAATCCCTTTCGTACAATTATGCATTAGACATCACTAACACGGATTTGAGCTCCCACATACCTTGAGTATATCGGGAGACCCTTATAGGATACCTTAACCAACTGAGAAAATCCTTTTGGCCATCTTGTTGGAGCAATACATCGAGAACAACACTTGGGGAGCTACTATGCACGGGCCTTCTAAGTAGTTGGGTATTCAGGCAAGGGTATGGTCCCCATCCTCCTTGTCTCATTTTACTGTTGGACCCTACGGTATATTGCTAGTTGTGACAACTTGATAATCCTAGTGAGGAACCAGCTATCATAAGCCCATCCTGTCATTTAAGTTTGCTTATGGCCTTAGCTTGCATAGATTTGTTTTTGTGTGTTTTCTCATTTGTCCAGAAATCTAGAGTAGAAAGCCTCAGCCAACACCATGGCTGATTTACCTGCGAGGTGTTCTCGTAGGTTGCAAGGTTTACCACCTACTCTTCTCCCGCCTTTGAAGGAAATGAAGGTGAAACCATGGACCAACTAGCTTTTGCCGATTCTCATGTAGAAGATGTTCCAATTACTGAAACTAGGGAATAATTCTCTACTTGGGATAATCTCTTGGTCCAACAACCTCTTACGGCTAATACAACCTTTAATTTTCCAACACAAGGTCAACCCGGTTCATTGGATTGGGTATTGAATCACCCATCATATGACACTGTAGGGAGAGAATTTGGTACAAATGCTCCTTTCTAGAGAATTTCACTAGGGAAATCCACTTATGAATATGGGACTACTGTAACTGAACTAGAGCCCTCCATACTTACTCCTCTAAGGCAATCCCTTAGAGACACTCTGTCAAATGCAGAATTCTTCCAAAAAATATATTGAGCGTATACGTAATATGGGAGACAATTTAAGAAGGAGAATTTTTTCTCCTCTTCCCCACATTTCAAGAAAAACCCCATTTGGATATCATGCTCTTTCGTCATCTCAAGTAGCTCTGGTCTCAGGGTCATTGGCCCAAAACATGGTTACTCAAGATCCAAGTCAACCCTCCACCCCCATCCCTCCTAGTCAAATCTCTCCATCAGTTTCCACTTCCCCAATAGTTTCTACGACTGGGGGTAATTCCCCAGCTCAATTTGCTTTACCTATTGGGGGAACTGTTTCTAGTATGGGGTAGAACCTACAAACATGACCACCAACAGTAAATTCTACTCCTCCTAATACCAACACAGTTGTACCCTCTTTCGGCCAGGGAGGACCTTCATGGGTCCAACCCGTTGTTAGTCCTCTTTCTTGGGGATATACTTACCATGGGAATCAACCACCTACAATTCATCAATTTTATCAACCAACATCGTTGGGTGCTATTTATCCTCGAATTCCTTACCACGGGAATGCTTATGTCCCTTTGGGGAAACCTAATTGGTCTAATGTTTCATCCTATCGAGGACCTTGTAAACCCTAGTGGAGGTTTTGAAGGTCCACCCAGGGGCCCTCCTCCTTGAGGATCGCCCATAAGACCTGGAGGACTTGGAGGAATTCGAGGATCTGGAGGACCACCACCTGGAGGTCCACCACCTAGAGGACCACCATATGGGGGTCCACCACTTGGAGGGCCACCACCTTGAGGACCACCACCTGGAGGACCACCATATGTGGGCCCACCACCTAGAAGACCACCACCTGGAGGACCACCAACTGTAGGACTGTTAGAATAATTAACCCGTATTTACCCACATTTGACATTAATTAATAATTTTTGTCTTATTACCTAGATTCCTAGATTCCTTTCTATGCTAGTTGTCTTCCACATGTCCTAGAAGTCAACACATGCTAAAACTGGGTCATGGAGTGCTTGGGAAACATCCTGGAAACCAATTTTAGCAAGTATGCTTTTATTCCTAGTTACTAAAGTGCAGTTCTGCTTTTTCTGAAAGATGCCTTGCTTTACAACAGTTTTAAGGCAAAAGGAAAAGCTAGTCTAGGTGTAATTGCCTTGGTTTTTTCCCACATCATCCTCCCTCTTTTTCTCCAAACAAAAGCATGAATGAGTTTTCTTTCCATCACTCTTTATCTTTCCCATTTGTCTTAGCAAATTTGTGAGCATCTTCATAGATTTGGAGACAACTTTATGCACCTATGGGGGAGTTTACTATTTTTGGTAAGCTTGCTTTTTGACTATTTCGAAGAGCATCCTTATGCTTTCGAACCACTCATGTAATTATATATTTGAGTATCCTATTACTTCATAATGTTGGCTATTGTACACTTACTCAATATAGATTAGTGTTATGCTCCAATTTCAGTCTCCTTTGGTGTGATTTTTGCATGTTTGATTAGCAATTTTATGAGTGTAATTGTTCTATCACTTGGGTTCAATTTCCACATGGTATCAGAGCCTTTGTAGATCAATTTCTCTCCTTCCATATTTCTATTGCAGGTTCGACATCTTTACTGGGAGCACATTCTACTGACTAGAGGGCACAGTTGCTGAGCTATGGACCAATCTCAGAAGACCATCTTGATTCCATTCAATTTCTTTGAGTGGAAAGCTAAGATGGAGATATTGTTGAGAGAGAAAGGTCGCTATAGGGTTACCATGGAAACTGAGGTAGAGCCCAATGTAGCTGTAGATAAAATTAAATGGCACAACAGGAGGGATGAGGCCTATGGTCTTTTGTGTCTGAGCATTTCAAGAGACCTCCTCTTCCATCTTGATGGATTGACATCACCTAATGAGGTTTGGTAGAATCTTATATAGCTTTTTAGAAAGACAGATGAGATTAGAGGACACCAGATCGAGAATTAGTTGATCTCCTTGAGTCCTAGTAGCTTCGAATCATTGCAACTCTACTTTTCCAAGTTTAAGGCCCTCGTTTTGCAGCTAAAACAATGTGGGATCAAAAAGAAGGAAGAGAAACTAGTCTTGTCCATACTCTCTAAGCTTGGTCCTGACTACTCAATGTTTGTTTTGACCTTCCATGCCACCAAGTTGAAAGCACAAGCATGGAAGATGCCTAAGCTTGCAGAGTTCATGGAATCCCTCACCCAGGAGAAAGACAAATTGGTGATGATGGGCACCATCAAACCTTCCAAATACCAAGATTTGGTTGCTGGAGATTCAAGAGTGGATTCAAAAGGCAATAAAAAATATAAAAATCCACCTGAGCAAAAGAGAGACAGGTCAAAGTCTCAAGAGGAGCCCCAAGGCTCCAGGAAGAACTCCCAGAAGAAGAAGAATAAAGGAGAAATGAGCAAGTGTGCATACTGCAGTAAGGGCTATCATCCTGAGAGCTCCTATATGAAGAAGCAAATTGACATGTTGACCCAACTCCTAGAGAAGAATAACATCTCCCTTCCTGATTGCTCAAAGAAGAGGGAAGGAGGATCAAATTCAGAAGACAGAGAGAGAGTACATGCCTTGGTTGTTGGCACATCAATCTCAGTTAGCTTCATCATTGATTCTGGAGCTTCCAGACATATGGTTTTGACAAGGGAGACATTCTCCTCTCTTGAAATGTCAAAAGGTCCACCAATAGTTTTGGGAGATGGCTCTCTCACTGACAGTTTGGGGAAGGGTAGGATTGATCTTAACCATGGTAATATCAATAATGTGTTGTATGTTCCTGTGAGAAATTCAAACCAAAAAGTGAGTAATTCTAACCACAAGAGAATCTAGGAGTGTTAGTGAGGTTCACAAATCAAATTTGGGTGCACATTTCAACAAAAACCATCAAATTACAGATAAATTACACACACTGATAGCTAGAAACAAGATAATTTTGGACTTTCTAACCATGAAATTGTTGTTAATAGGTTTATAAATACATCATAATAGTTTTTAATGTCTTTGGAAGCCAATTGTGAGCAAATAAGCCAAAATTTCCAAAATGGCATCAAACCCCCCGAGGTGGGCCAATCTCATCACAAATCTCTCCAAATGGCCACACATTACTGAAGTGGCATGGATGATGTGTTTTTGGTCAATGATTACACCTTGGAAAATGTGGATGTGGAAGACTGGGTGGTTTAGAGTCTCAATGCAACATTAATTGCACCAAATCAAGCCAAATTTGGGAAAAATCGCACTCTAGCGCTCCAAGTCAACTTTCCTATCCAAATTCAATGAATGGGAGAACACCAGAAATGATGTATGTGCATATGTGGCTGGTTGAATAAGTTGGAGTAACCATGTGGTTCATGGAGCCTCAATTTGACATGGCATATGTCCACCTAAGCACCCCTAGTCCACCTCATAGTGTATTAAAGCTTAAAACACAATAAAATTGACTAATTAGTGTAAATAAGGTACTAATGATGGATTACTATTCTAACACCCTCCATTAATCCAATAACTAAGTATGCTCACAAAATTATGAAGGCCTTGGAAACAATGGCTCAAGTCACCTCAACTACATAATTCAGAAATTACAATTTTTATTTGTCCATGTGAACCGACGAAAGAAGGAAAACCTCATGGGATAAAACCTTCCCTCAAGAATGGACATGGGTTTGGACCTGTAATATAAATAAAATCAAATTACCATCCCTCACTCACCTCAAGAAAATATCTTAGGTAAGTGAAGGTCTTCTTAGTGAAAGCCTTGGTAAAAATGTCAGCAGTTTGCTCGGTGGATGGGCAATACTGTAGTGAGATCACCCTGTCATGCACTAATCCCCGAATGTAATGCATGTGTATCTCTATGTGATTTTTCCTCTGCCTATGTAATGGATTAGTATATATCTTAATGTCACTCTGATTATCCACCCAAATGTTGGTTGGAGAATCAATTGTGACACCAAACTCTCAAAGAATTCCTTGCAACCAAACACACTGTGTTGCAGCATTGACTGCTGCCCTGTATTCGGCCTTTGTTGATGAAAGTGAGATGGTGTGTTGTTTATTACTTGACCAAAAAATGGGAACTTCAGAAAACATGAAGACAAAATCTGATGTTGACTTCCTGTCAGTTGTATCGCCAGCCCAATCTGAATCAGAAAATCCAGCTAGTTGAAGTGAGGAACTAGTTGTGTAGTGCACCCTGAATTTCTTAGTTCCCTGGACATACTGAAGAATTATTTTTTCATCCCTCCATTGGAGCTCATGTGAATGGTGCATATTTATTTCTACAACACTCACAGCATGATACAAATAAGGTCTTGTATGAGTGAGGTAGAGCAAGCTGCCCACTAGTTGCCTGTAGAGTGTAATATCCACCATTGGGGAATTGCCAAATTCATGCATTTTAATACCAGAAAAAAAGGAAGACTTTGATGCATTACACTCCGCCATATTAAACTTATTTATCATGTCTGAAGCATACTGTGGCTGACTCAGCATGATTCCCTTGCCATTTTTCTCAATTTCCAAGACCAAAACTTGCCTTAGCAATCCTAGGTCTGTCATGGCAAATTCACTGTGCAAAGAGCTCTGAATTTGGCCAATTAAATTGGTGCAGCTACTTGTAATAAGAATATCATCAACATAAATAACAATGACCTGAAAATTAACATCATTTTTCTTCAAATACACATTAGGGTTTGATTTGCATCTTGTGAAGCCAATTGAAAGCAAGAAAGCATCCATTTTTGCATACCAAACCCTGGGGGCTTGCTTGAGTCCATATAGTGATTTTTTCAGCCTACATGCCAATGAAGGATCCTCTTGGAAACCTTAAGTATAATAAATCTAGATCTTCTCCTGTATCTCACCATGCAAGAATGCACTCTTTACATCCATGTGGTGAACTTCCCAACACTTACTAGCTACCAACGCAAGAACTAGTCTAATTGAGTCCATCTTTGCAACTAGTGCAAAGGTCTCTGTGTAATCAACTCCATGGAATTGAGAATAGCCCTTAGCCACTAATCTAGCCTTATGTTTTATATCATAACCATCAGTAGCAAGTTTGGTCCGGAAAACCCATTTGCATTGAACAACTTTCCTCTTGGGAGGAAGGGGAACCAATTCCCATGTATTGTTCTCTTGGAGGGACTGAAGCTCATCTTCCATTGCTGATTTCCATCTTGGGTCTGTACAAGCTTGCTGATATGTCTGAGGATCATAACTAATCAGCATATAATAGTGCTCAACTAGAGCACTATCACTTTCAAAAGAAGCCTTACTAGTTTGTGATCTAGTTTTCCTAGGCTCTTGGGGATTGCCTGCCAATTCCCTAGCTGCTTGCACATTTTTTTCATCCCATTTGAGCCTATATGGTGAGTCATATACAATAATATCATCTTCAGCAACATTTATATCAGAATTATCAGAAAAAATATATCATGTATCATCACTTACATCTTCGAATGGTTGAGGAGAGGAGCAATCCCCTGGTGCAAGTTCGAAATCAGGAATTGGCTCTTCTTCAAATTTGACACTTCTTTAAACAAATGTTTTGCAAGTGGATGTGTCAAAGAGATTGTAACCTTTGGTGTCCTCACCATATCCAACCATGAGACACTCCTTTCTTTGTGGTTTCAAGGCTTTCCTCTTTTTTGAAGGGATTCTTTCCCATGCTTTTGTCCCGAATCTCCTCGAATTTGAGACATTTGGTTTTTCACCAAACCATGCCTCATAAGGTGTCATTCCTTTCACAGATTTGTGGAAATATCTGTTTTGAATGTGAGCAGCAAAACTGATGGATTTATCCCATATCTTGGGATTAAGTTCCCTCACTTCTATCATGCAAGTTGCCATCTCTTTGAGAGATCTATTTTTCCTCTCTGCCACACAATTTTGCTGTGGTGTGTAGGGAGTTGAGTGTTTCATTTGGATGCCACACTACTCACAAAGTTGTTGTAGATTCTTGTTCACATATTCCTTTCCATTATCAGTCCTAAGGACTTTTATCTTCTTCCCACTCCGATTCTCTACAAGTGCTTTCCAAACCTTGAGTTGCTCAAACACCTCAGATTTCAATTTCAGAAAATACACCCAGCAAAATCGAGAGTAGTCATCAATGAATGTAAGCACATACCTAGATCCACCACATGAGAGAGTGGGTAGTGTTGCTTCCTTTCACACACCTGGGGGGGGGGGGGAACGTGGCAGAAATATTCAAGCCACTAGGTGTGTCCTTGGCGAAAAGTCTAGAGTCAAGGTTGTCACCTTGTTCTTGACTCCTCCATTTAAGCTCAACTCCTAACGAAGCCAAGGGGGGCAGACCCTATTAAGTTACTAAGGCAAATTAATTTAGTATGATGATGTTTAGACTGAATGAGTTGTTTAGGAGTTTGAAATTAAACATTAATAACCATAGATGACAAGATAACAAAATGAGCACAAGAAAGCACAATGCTGACACACAATATATATATATATATCAAAAGATTTAAACATAGAACCAATGCCTTAAAAATGGAGTCATGAAAATTATAAAAGTACTTGCATGTGCTTGGAGTGAATGTTTGGCGATTGCCTCTTTGTATGTTTTAAGTTAATGTGAAATATGAGTGGATTAAAATTAGGTGAGCGGGGACTCCAGATATACCTGATGGGTACTTGGAGTATGTCCAAAAATAAACCTTCATGGCTACCCAAAAGGAATGTGTGGGATGAATGGAGTCTCTGAGATTGTGTTCATAATACACCCGAAGGTGTAACATAGATCGACGCCCCAAGGTCATTGTCCAGGAGTTCCCACTTCCTTTGGGTATTTTGCCATCTTTTACGGTTTGATTGAGGCGTTGGATTTTCGCCTGATGGTGGTTAATTGGGGAAGGTGAAGACTAATTAATCTAGGAACTCACGTTGCTTTTGATGCATCTTGACTAATTGGATGAACCGCAGCCAAGTGCAGAGCATACACACCAGAATCTTGTCAATTTTAATAAATTTTAAAGGATGAGTTTTTTAGAAAGAAAAACCTTCCAGGAACCTCTTTCGGTCAAAGTGGACCTCAATCGTGGAATCAAGGAAGAGGTTGGTTTTAAAATATTGTTTATAGAGATTAATAATAAGCAGAAAAAAGGAAGCAAACCACAATTTTTCTAATTAGTCGTACCACGCATCTCTTTCCCCTTTCGCGTCAATCGGGAAGTTGTGGGGTAAGTATTAAATTTACTTTGATATTGTAATATGTAATATATGATAAAATAATCAAATCATGTTATTATACATCAATGAAACTAATCTAGCGCAAGAAAAAATAAGAAATTGCAAAAAACGACAAAAAAGGCACGAATCCCCCTAGGGGGGATGGGCAATGGGCTCGAAAGAGCCTATTCGGAGAAAATTTTTATTATATTCTGTTACAATATCAATTAAATTATCTGAATCCTCTTGGTTCTTATATAGGATGAAACCAAGATCTTACAAATTGCCCAAAATTAAAATTATAATCAAAAGGGAGGCCCTGGGGGCATTCGAATGATCCAAAAGCCACTTTCGAACAGCAGATTCTCCTATTTCTGTTATTCTTGATCAAATATAGTGAGATTATTATAATTAAATATGACCAAAATCACTTTGAAAGTACCTTTGGGTCATCCTACTTTAAACCAAAAAAAACTAAGTTAAAACTAGTTAAAAACGGTAAAAAGGAACCAAGGAAAGCAAGATTTCCTTGGGATATTGGCTTGATGTTTGGGAAGCCAATGAGATGTGCACTGATTGCTTGATTTTATATTTTAAAAACAGAAACATAAATCTAATGCATGTAAACTATGGATTCTCTTTAAATTTCCATGCAAAACGGACGATTTCCCTAAACTAGATCTAGACTGCTTTATGAAACTTTTTAGGAATGAGATCTAGATGATGAGCCTTGAAATAACAGATCTATGTAATTTTTAATTTAATATAATAGATCTAAATAATGACAAATATTGTAACAAAGTAACTAGGTAAATTTTTTTTTTTTAGAAGGAGGAAGAGAGGAAAAAAGTGTTGGAAGCCTGGGAATGTTGGGCTTTGGAGTCTACTTTGGTGGAACACCGAGGGACTATGTCCTTCAAAAGATCCTGAAGATGAAGAATATGCAAACTATCTCAACCCCTTCTACAAGTGATATCACCTGTAACTTAGAAATCCTTGCACAAATAGATGGTTAAAACGTAGGTGCCGCTGGAAAAAGTTAATTGGAAAGAATGCAATTAAACTTAAAATACATGCAACTCCAAGAGATCTGAAACAAGAAAAAAGTAAGAGCATAAATCAAACTAGAATTATCTCTTACCCCAACATGATAGAGCTCTCTCCTTCAAGTCCAACAATTAACCAACAAAAAAACAAAGATAAATAACACAGATTATACCACAAAATCACTTGACAATCATCATCCACACATGAAGAGCATTACACCATAGGTATTGCCTCCAAATATTCTTTATTCCAAAATAGTTAACAATCCAATACAATAGAAATATCTTCTCAATCCGGATCTAACTAGCTTGGAAGAGGTAATCCGTACTTTATTTATAGCAAAAATAGGAAATCTAGCCCAGGGGGCACAATTCCCGAGGAGAGAGAGATTGCAGTTGCATGTGGATTCAATCTGGGCTTGATCTATGTCTAACTGAGCTTGATCTAAGTCTCATTGAGTGCAACTGTTAATCAGAGAGCTGATCTGACTGACACCTCAACCTGCTAACTGAAGCATCCACCAAAACTCATCCAGATGAGCCCACACATGTGGAGGAGAGAAAAGGTGCAATTCCCAAGATTACATGCAATAATGTACTCTCTGTTCAATCCAGATCAGCTCCTTCCATCAAGGAATGGTTAGATCTAGTCAATCCCAAGCCGATGAGACTAATTTCAGTCAAATCAGAGCAAATCCCAATGATTTAGGATTTTGAATTTTCTCCATTATTTAATTAATTTATCAATTAAATAATCAATATTTGATTTTTAGGGATTTTTTACCTGAGTGATGGACAAATCACTCAAAACTTAGAAAAAGTGGGTTTATGGGTTTACATGGTGCTCTTAGCTTGAAAATGAGCACCCCCATGACTGACACTGATTCTTGAGCCCAATTTTATTACAAAACCAATTTCTCCAATTAGCCTATTAAAAAATAGCCTAAGTTTTGTGGAAAAACTAAAATTAAAAAAACTTAAAAAATTCAAAAAATTAAAAACCTAGGGGGACTTAGACATGTTCATATGACTCGAACATAATTCCTAGCATGTTTATACATTAACACATAGACTCTAATAACCTCAATAGGCCTAAATGCCAAGACAACGGAGGTATTGAGTGAAAAACTCAGAAATTATCAGTCGTTTATTCAACAACCAATAATAACCAAGGGAAAAAACACCTTGGCCTGATCGGATTGACAAATAAAGTCTAAGAGACCGAGTCTTTTACAGACACTATCATGCTAGAACATTTTATTACAACTTCCCTATGGGGTGTAAACATGTGATATAGTACAACAAGCACTTCCCAGAAGCACTTCTGAAGGTCTTCTGAAGTCCGAACAAATCATTTTTGTCTGGTTCACTAGGTTCACTAGGTAAAAAACAACTTAGGTGGTAACATCTGGCTCCATCTAGGGACACATGATCTGAATAATCTTCTAATCAAAGAATAGGATGTGAGAACTCTGGAATCTCTGGATCCTGCATAGCAATTAAAGTTTGTCAGTAACATGTATATCAAAGAAATCAACTGTAAAAGCATATTAATGTATAGAAATACTCTATGATGTACAAAAAAGCAATATTTTACAAAAATCATGTACAAAAGAAAAATTCAAGGTTAGTATCATGGTACAAAAAATCAATAATACAACAATATGATACATGAAATTTAAAAATACATGTAGGGAAAGGTTTAGAAATTGGCCCTGAAACCACCGATGCCAATAAAGGCATCAAACCGTCTCGGTGAAGAACATCTTGAGGAGAAATCCATTTACTGGTAGGCTTAACCTTTCTCCTTCTTGGTCATTTAGATAGAAATAAATTGTTCTTGCTACTTCATCAATGATATATGGTCCCAACCATAAGCTGTTGAACTTTCCGTGTTTCCCAGGTTTCTCCCATTGTTTGTCCCAATGCAAGATTGTGTCACCTACTTGAAAGGATCTAGGCCTAGTAGATCTTTCAAATGTTCTCTTGAATTTGTCTGAATTTATAATACTTTGGTCAAGGGAATTTCTTCTACTTTCATCTAACTCGATCAACTGGTTGATTCTGTTATGAATGGCATCCTGATCTGAGCTAAAGGTCTAGAGAAGCTGATATACTAGAAGATTTAAGTGGATAGGTAAGGTGACATATATGCCATAGACAAGTTCAAAAGGACTCCTTCCGGTTGAACTCTTCTTTTTTATTCTATCAGCCCATAATGCAAACTTGATCTTGCTATCCCAAGCCTTTTTATTATCACCAACAATTTTCTTGATTATGGTCATTAAGTTTTTATTACTAGACTCGGCTAGACCATTTCCTTGGGGATAATAGTTCGATGAATGGGATAGGACAATGTCGTACTTGAAACAAAAGGACAACATCTCAAAGGAAACGAAGCACGGGCCATTATCTGTGATGATTCTGGCTAGCACACTGAATCTTGTGATAATCTTATCTTCTAAGAAATCCATGACTACAGCATCGGTTTCCTTCTTAGTGGGTATCACCTCTACCCACTTGGTGAAATAATCTATGGCAATGAGTATCCAAGAATAACCATTACTCGATTTATCCTTGAACTTACCGATGAATTCAAACCCCCACTACTGGAAAGGGGCTTGGACTACTATTGGGTTTAAAGGCAAGGCTTTCATTTTTTTCTTTCCAGTGAACAACTGACACTAGGGGAAAACTCTGACAGACTTGTTCACATATGAAAATAGTTTTGTCCAATAGTAGATTTCTCTAAGGATTTTATGGGCGGTTGTTCTTGCTACAAAATGTCCACCACAAAACCATGAATGGAACTCAACCATGAGTTTTTTGGACTCAGTTTCATCGACACATCTAAGTATTAAACCATCGTGGTTTCTCCAACCCAAACCATCTTTTCTTAAACAATACTTAGTTTCTTTTAACCTTAATGCTCTTCTTTTATGGCCAAGTAGGTGATCAGGGCATGTAAGGTTATGGAGGAAAAAGATGATGTCGGTATACCAAGGGTGTTGCTCTAATATTTGAAGCTCGTCTGATACACTTTGTTCTAGATCACTGTTCTGGTAGATTATTCCTAAGGCCTTTTCATTTCCTTGGGTCAACATCTTTGCAAGACCTTGTCCCTTAATTAACTTAATAGGTTTTATCTCTAAATCATACTCTTGAATCTTTGAAACCCACTTACCCCTGATTCCTAGACAATCTTGTTGAGACATGATATCCTTGACAGCTGCATGGGGTACATACCCAATGATTTTGGAGTATCCTACATAAGTTCTGAAATGTTTAAGGGACTTGACAAGAGCACGGGCCTATTTCTCCATTGTCTTATACTTCAAATCTGAATGTTGCAAGGCTCTACTCATAAAGGCTATAGGTTGCTCTTGTCCCTCCTTATTCTTTTGAAGAAAAACACCAGCAATGGTATACTCTGAGGCAAAGGAAAATATCTGAAATTCCTTGGAATAATCTAGACTGATCAAGACTGGGGACCTGGATATGGCATATTTGATATACTTGAAAGCATATTTCCCTTCATCCGTCCACTCAAATTTAGCATCTTTCTTTAACAATTTTTGTAGAGGCTTCATTAGTTCTGCTAAATTTGGGATGAATCTCCTTATGAAATTTGTTTGACCATTGAAATACTGGAGAGCTTTAAGATTCTGAGGCAAGGGGACTTTCTTGATGGCTTCAACTAACTCAGGATCGACGTTGACACCATCCTTAGCAATGATGTGTCCCAACAACTTTCCTTCATCAACCCCAAAGATTGACTTGGCAGGGTTTAAGGAAAGACCATATTTTCGACATCTTATGAAAACCTGCCTAAGATGACTTATGTGGTCAGATCTTTCTTTTGAGAAAATAGTTAAGTCATCTTGATATATTTTGATTATTTTTCCTATAATTTCTTTGAAGGAAAAATCCATGGCTCTTTGGAAGGTGGCACTAGCTTTTAATAAACCAAAAGGAATTCTTAAAAATTTATAGGCTCCCCAAGGTGTGGTGAATGTAGTTTTATCTTGATCCTCTTTATTTACCAACGCTTGGTTATAATCGGAAAAGCCATCCAACGTGGACATCATTCCTGATCCTGTTACTCTTTGAAGCAATGTTTCCATGTCGGGAAATGGGTAATTATCTTTAAGGCATGATGTATTTAGATTTCTGAAATCTATACATATTCTAATTGACCCATTCTTATTTCTGACAACAACTAAGTTGGAGCACCACTATGAATGTATTGTAGGTGTGATGATCCCTACTGCTAACATCTTCTGAAGCTCCTTCTATACAATGGGGCCCAACTTAGGATTTATTCACCTAAGTTTTTGTCGGAAATGCTTGACCTCCTTAGCCTCTTCTATGAGGGGAATAGTGTGTTGAAATACATCTTCCCGATAGTATTTAAGTTCATCATAACTAAAGGCCAACACATCTCTATATTCTTTGATTAAGTTGATCAAACTTTTCCTTTCCTTTTCCAAAGTACCTTTTCCAATTTTTATTAACTTGGGGTCCTTATCAGTTCCTATGTTTATTTCCATATAATCCCCAATTTTTATTTCTTCTTTTTTGTTTTTATGACGATCCTATCAATCAAACAAATTTTCAAAATCTATAAGGCTACTCGGGATGTGATTCCTTTCATTATCCTCACATTCCTGATACTCTTTACCCTGTTGCTGATAATTGATCTTGCAACCTTCAAACTCTTGGAGATTATGGATGAATCTCAAGAGTTGCTCATCATCTTTAAACACCTGCAAGTGATCTACATTATCTGGAATTGAAGGTCTGAAATTAATTTCCATTTTTCCATTCCCACTAATCATTTCATTTGATGGATGGAGGGTGGATGATGCTACCGCCAACTTATCTGCTAACCCATTCATTTCTTTAGGGACATTTTGAATGTTAAGTGCATCAAACCATTCCATGCTGTCCCATATGGCATTTCTATAATTCCTTAGTCTGTCATTTTTTCATTGATACTGATTCTTAATCTGGAGGACAACTAAGTTTGAATCACCTTTTATGTTCAACATTTTTATCCCCATGTCTTTAACGGTTTCTAACCCTAGAAGCAATGCCTCATACTCAGCTACATTGTTTGATGCTTCAAACTCTAACCTGAAAGCAAAGTTGTAGACTTTATTTGAGGGAGAGATGATCATGATGCCCGCACCCTTTTCGGATTTGGAATAAGCCCCATCAAAGTAAATTTGCCAAACCTCATCTATCTTTTCATTTTAATGTTTTCCTTAATAGGGGCCATGAAATTTGACAAGATAGCATAGTTTCCAAAGTTATCAGTGAAATGAACAAATTCATTTCCAGGCTTCTTAGGGTTTTCTACATCTCGTTTCCTTAGCTTCTCTCTATGGAGTATCACCCTAGTGTTTTCTGATGTAGATATAGTAGCATATGTCCAATCTGTTTGAATGTACCCACCAAGAGTTATGGCCCACTTTCTGGATAGCAACATACCCCAATTATCTGGAACATCTATCACTACCACATCCATCGACATGTCGATGTCAAGATACTTGGCCAACTTAACATATAGATTTAAGATTATCCCTACCACTTCAACTTCTCTTGCATCCATTACACAAAATTTGTGGTAAGGTCGGGTGACCCTTAGATTAAGTTGTTCCATTACTTTTCTTGTCATGACATTTGATGAAGCACCTAAATCTAACATGCAGTTATGAAGGAGAAGGTTATCAACTAAGAGATAGACATAAAAAGGTGGGTGGTATTCTCTTTTCAGATCAACACTGTTGAGGACTATAGGCATATCCATAGGTTCAATATGTTCGACTTCAAATATAGCATTATTATTAGGGAGAGGATCCTCTTTGACAATATTATGAGTTTTACTTTGACTATCCTCTATGGCTTTAAGCAACTTTTCTTTTTTACCAGGAATTTTAAGGACATCAGTTGCATAAACATGAACCTTAGCACTACTTATCCATTCTCCCATGTCAATATTTGATTTAGGGATAACAGTGGGATCTGGGATAGGAGGAGTGGTTACCTCTTTCTCCTCTTCTTTAGGTGGATTCGAAGCTCCCTCACTGGATTTGGGTTTCTCTGATTTCTTCTTGTTTGGAAACTTCGAACACTTGGACTTGGGATTGCCCTTTGATGAATTCGAAACCCCCACTACTAGTGCTTGATATTTGGTCTTGATGGAACCCATTTGGACCAATTTGTTCTGCTCTTGAGTGAGTGACTCCATGAAGTTTTCCAGGCTTGGAATTTTCCAGTTTTGAAGGGTGAGTTTGCCTGAGTGAAATGTGCTCATAAAGACTAAGAACTCTGGCCCCAACTTCGAAAGTATAGACAAGATCAGTTGATATCCCTTCTTCTTAATCCCACATTGTTTTAAATACAACGCAAGTGATTTGAACTTGGTGAAGAAGTACTGGATTGTATCATAGTGCACCGGGCTCAAGCTTATCAGCTCATTCTCAAGCTGGTGACCACGTAGCACATCAATTTTTCCAAATACAGACTCAAGCTTCTCCCAAACCTCCTTTGGTGATGTCAAACTATCAAGGTGTAACAAAAAATCCCTTGATATGATTAGACACATCAATCCATATGCTTCATCCAATTTTTTGAAATACTTGGCTTTCTCTACAACAAAATTTGGTTCCACTTCAGTGCCCATGGTAACTCTGAAAATCCCCTTGGCTCTCAATTGAATCACCATCTCTGCCTTCCATTCAAATAAATTGAAAGGTGTTAGCAAGATGTGGGTAGCCTCCATTACTACATGCGTTGATGATGGTGAAATTTCTAACTAGTTTACACACAACAATTCGATTTTATCTGGAATTCACTAACAAAGCAACTCAAATCCACTAAGAATTTAGTATGCAACTCGAAAATCTCCAACTATATCTGATACCATGTGAGAAATTCAAACCATCAAGTGATTAATTCAAACCACAGGAGAATCTAGGAGCATTAGCGAGGTTCACAAATCAAATTTGGGTGCAAGATTCAACAAAAACCATTAAATTACAGATACATTACACACAATGATAGCTAGAAACAAGATAATTTTGGACTGTCTAACCATGAAATTATTATTAACAGGTTTATAAATACATCATAAGAGTTTTGGATGGATTTGGAAGCCAATTGTAAGCAAATAATCCAAAATTTCAAAAATGGTATCAACATTAGAGGAAATTTGGGGTCTACAATGGGCCTTATAAGAAAACATGCCAAAATAAGTTTTTGTGAGTTGGAATTCAAGAACCAATAGAATTTCAATAAAATAAGTCAACCATAATGGTTGAATTGACATATTTGTCATTAAAAAAGACTACTTTTTTTGTTCATATTTTTGACACATCTCATTGTGTTTTTACTCAAATTTCGATCGAGAGAGCTCGTTGGATGCGGAATTTGATTCCACATCCAACGATTACCCACACTGCATACTTTTGACGGACCCCGCTACCCCAAAAACAAGAAATACCTAAAAAAATGTGATGATGATGTCATCATCACGTTTTTTCAGGTATTTCTTGTTTTTGGGGTAGCGGGGTCCGTCAAAAGTATGCATTCTACGTACTCGTTGGATGCAAAATCAAATTCCACATCCAATGATCTCTCTCGATCGAAATTTGAGTAAAAACACAGGGAGATATGTCAAAAATACGAACACAAAAAGTAGTTTTTTTCTTTCTTCCTCCAAAATTAATCAATATTATTTTATTATTTTAACTATTATTTTATTATTTTCCTTAGGAGGCCCATTTTAGACCCCAAAATTCCTCTAATGACCCCCCTAGGTGGGCCAATCTCATCCCAAATCTCTCCAAATGGCCATGAATTGCTGAAGTGGCATTTATGATGTGCTCTGGGTTAATTATTAAACCTTGGAAAGTGTGGGTGTGGAAAACTGGGTGGTTTAAAGTCTCAATGCAACATTAATTGCACCAAATCAATCCAAATCTGGGCAAAATCCCACTTAGCACTCTGAGTCAACTTTCCTGTCCACATTCAATGAATGGGAGCACACCAGCAATGATGGATGTGCATATGTGGCTGTTTGACTAAGATGGGGTACCCATGTGGGTCATGGAGCCTCAATTTGACATGACATATGTCCACCTAGGCACCCCTAGTCCACCTCATAGTGTATTAAAGCTTAAAAAGAAATAAAATTGACTAATTAGTGTAAATAAGGTACTAATGATGGATTATTGTTCTAACAGTTCCAGGTCTTGCCTCTAATGTCTTGTCAGTGTATCAGATGACTCACACTGTGTCTCCAAAGAAGGTCATCTTCTCCCCTGAAGAAGTTGAAATCACTGATATTTTGAATGGTAAAGTCATAGCAAAAGGTGTTGTTGATCACACTTTGAAGGGATACAAGTTTTCCGATTTTCTACCCTACTCAAACCCCTCTGCTCTTCTCATTCATGCTAATGAAGCAAGCAAGCTTTAGCATGAAATATTTGGCCATCTTAACTACAAGTATCTTTATGATTTGAGTGACAAAGATATGGTCATAGGGTTACCAAATATCAAGTTTTCTAAAGGATTCTCTCAAGGTTGTATCCTAGGAAAACAACCAGAGCACAAGTATGAGAGAGCTAGTCATGAGAAAACCTCTTCACCCCTTGAGTTGATCCACAGTGACATTGCTGGTCCATTCTCTCATATGTCCATGATTCAAGCCAAATATTCACTCACTTTCATAGATGAGTTTTCCAGGTATTGTTGGGTTTACTTCCTAAAGCATAAGTCTGAAGTTTTTGACCTTTTCAAAGTCTATAGAGCCTTGGTTGAGAACCAGTCTGGGAAAAGAGTCAATACCCTCAGATCTAACAATGGTGGTGAATATTTCAAGTCTAATTTCATTCAATATTACAAATATGTAGGTATCCAGATGCAACATTTGATCACTTACACACCACAACAAAATGGTGTTGCTGAGAGAAAGAACAGATCACTGAAACAGATGGAAACTTGCATGATGGAGGCTAAGACTTTGCCACCAAAGTTTTGGGCTGAGGCTATAAAATATGCATCCTACATCCAGAATAGGGTGCAACATAAGAATCTTGATGGTCTTTCTCCTTTCAAAGCTTGGAGTGGGCATAAGCCTAGATGTGACCCATTTTAGGATTTTTGGCTCAAAGGCTTAGGACAGGATTCCAACTGAAAAGAGGAAGGATTTGCAACCCCAAAGCCAAGAGAACATATTTGTTAAGTATTTTGAAGATTAAAAAGGGTACAAGCTGATCAACTTGATCACTAACAAATCTTTCATTGAAATAAGTGTTCAGTTCGAAGAAGAGCCTTTAGTAACAGTTGAAGTTGGAGAGTCCTCTTCATCATTGGAACCATTGACTATAAGTGAAGAGAATAATGAGTTTGATGATTTTTATATGTCTGATAATGATGATTTAATTGTGGATCCTAAAATTCCTACAATACCAAAATGGGAAGCAAATACCATTCATGCAGCTGGGGAACTAGCTGGAAATCCTAATGACACTAGGTGGACTAGATCTCAATTTGAGAGTGCCCTTTGTGTGAAAGATCCTCTATTTGCCGAGAAGTGCTATCTGATGGTTGAATAATATCCAAATACATATGAATATGCCTTAGATGATAAAATATGGAAAAAATCCATGCAAGAAGAATTCAGCTCGCTCCAGAAGAACAACACTTTGGAACTGGTTGATCTTCCCCCAGGGAGGAAGCTAGTCCAATGTAAGTGGGTCTTTAAGACTAAGTTTGCTGCTGATGGTTCACCTTTGAAATATAAGGCAATATTGGTAGCCAAGGGCTACTCACAAGTACATGGTATTGACTACAATGAAACCTTTTCACCAATGGCAAATATGGACTCCATAAGACTAGCTCTAGCCATTGCAGCTTCGAAGCAGTGGGAAGTACATCACATGGATATGAAATGTGCTTTCCTAAATGGAGATCTCACTGAAGAGATTTACATGCAGAAACCTGAATGGTTTGTTGGTAATCCATATTTAGTGTGCAGGTTAAAGAAATCATTGTATGGGTTCAAGCAAGCCCCCAGGGCTTGGTATGCCAAAATTGATGGCTTTCTGCTGTCATTAAGTTTTGTTCGATGCAAGTCTGATTCGAATGTTTATTTGAAGATAATTCATGGTTCTTTGATGATTATTGTTTTATATGTGGATGACCTACTGATTACAGGAATTTAAAAGAAAGAGATTTCCTCTTTGAAGGATGCAATGAACCATGCATTTTCCATGACAAATTTGGGATTGTTGAGCCAATTCTTGGGTCTCGAAATTGCTCAATACCAACATGGAATAAAAGTACATCAGTCCAAGTATGCTTCAAATTTTCTCATCAAGTTCAACATGAAATATTGCAAGCCAAGCAAGACTCCATTCCTTTCAGGAGTTAATCTTGAAGAAGCAGGTTCTTCTCCTATAGTAAATAATACACTATATAGGAAGTTGATTGGGTGTTTGCTTTATCTTACACACACTCGACCCAATTTATGTTATGCAGTTAGTGTGGCTTCAAGATACATGGATCAGCCTCATGAGATCCACTGGAGATAATCCAAGAGGATCCTAAACTTTGTTCAAGGAACAAGAACTCATGGGATCTTCTACAAAGAAAAATCTGATCTAGATTTTATTGGATTTACTGACAGTGATTGGGTAGGTGACAACCTAGATTGAAAGTCTACATCAGGATATGTGTTCATGCTTGCAGAAGGACCAATCAGCTGGTCAAGCAAGAAACAGAGTGCCATAGCACTCTCATCTACAGAAGCAGAGTATAGAGGAGTTGTAAATGCAGCAACTCAATGTTTATGGTTGTAGGGGATACTTGGAGAATGTGGCTTCAAATAAGAGTTTTCAACTATTATCTACTGTGATAATCAGAGCACCATTTGAATATGCAATCATCCAGTTCAGAGACAATGAACCAAGCACATTGAGATCCATATGCACTACATCATAGATCTTGTGCATGATGGTACCATTGTTCTACTCTTCTGTGCATCTTCAGAACAAGTAGTAGACATATTCACCAAAGTTTTTTGTGGGAATACCTTCAGCAATGTCATATCACTACTGGGGATTGCTGATCATGCTATGAAGCATGATTGATGACAAGATTTCCAAATTTTGTTTCATGTCCATGTTTAAGGGAGGATTTTTCCCACTGGGTTTTTGCCTCTTTCCTTGGTTATATGGACAAGAAATATGTAAAGGGTGACTAATCCTTGTTGCTAGGCCCTATATTTTTCTGATATTTACTCATAAATTCAGGCTTAAGGGGGGTTTTAGAATAATCAACCCATAGTTACCCGCATTTGACGTTAATTTATCATTTTTTTCTTATTACCTAGATTCCTAGATTCCATTCTATGCTAGTTGTCTTCCACATCTCCTAGAAGTCAACACATGCTAAAACCAGGTCATGGAGCACTTGGGAAACATCTTGGAAACCAATTTTAGCAAGGTTTCTTTTATTCCTAGTTACTAAAGCGCAGTTCTGCTTTTCCTAAAAGTTGCCTTGCTTTACAACAGTTTTAAGGCAAAAGTAAAAGCTAGTCTAGGTGTAACTGCCTTGGTTTTTGCCCACATCTTCCTCCCTCCTTTTCTCCAAAAAAAAGCATGAATGAGTTGTATTTCCATCACTCTTTATATTTCCCACTTGTCTTATAAAATTCATGAGCATATTCATATATTTGGAAACAACTTTATGCACCCATGGGGGATTTGACTATTTTTGGTAAGTCTACTTTTTGACTATTTAGAATAGCATCCTTATGCTTTAAAACCACTCATGTAATTATGTATTTGAGCAGCCTATTACTTCATAAGGCTGGATATTGTACACTTACACAATATAGATTAGTTAGTGTTATGCTCCAATTTTAGTATCCTTTGGTGTGATTTTTGCATGTTTGATTAGCAATTTTGTGAGTGTAATTGTTCTATCACTTGGGTTCAATTTACACAAGGACCACTATTAGGAGGACCACCACCACCACCCATAGGATCTCCACCTAGAGGCCCACCCCTTGGCGGCCCACCTCCCTCGGGTGGCCCATCGTCTAGAGGACCTTCTAGTGGATCTTTTGAAAATCAACCACCTAACTAATAGGTTATGGGGACATCATCTATACTCATTTATCAATATTCTTATGGTCCTACTGGTCCACAAAATCCATACCAGTATTACGAATATCCTCAACCTAATCAACAATTGACATTTTTGGCTACATTAGATCTTCCAGATTTGTTAAGATTGATCAATGATCTGATACACCATGATCCCTCATGGCCGACAATCCCAGTTAAATTACCCTCATACATACCTAAATTCGGTAGTAAACCTAGAGAGGATCCCAAAAAACACATGATGACCTTTCATTTGTGGTTCTCATCAAATTCTCTGATGGATGGTTCAATCTGTCTACATTTGTTTCAGAGAACCCTCACCGAAGTAGCTACGAAATGGTATATCAAGCTACCCCAACCTTTATTTTGGGACTTAAATACCTTAGAAATGAAATTTTTAACCCGCTTTCAATTACCAATTTGGTGCAAGACAGGTATAGTACACCTGCTAACCTCGCTTCGCCAGACTATTTCCGCCCATATCTTCGATCATATACATGAATGGAGATGAAGATGTGGGTTGATTAAGGATCCCATTCTTGATCAATTACTGGCTGATTGGTTTAAAAAATATTTACTTCCCCACAT
Organism: Pseudotsuga menziesii; assembly: GCA_001517045.1. Lineage (NCBI taxonomy): Eukaryota > Viridiplantae > Streptophyta > Pinopsida > Pinales > Pinaceae > Pseudotsuga > Pseudotsuga menziesii. The sequence goes on from LPNX010236876.1 coordinate 35,059, forward strand.
TGCTAGGGATGTCACCATGGGATGTGTTGTTACGAAGGAGAAGGCCATTAGCCGTGCTCAGTACCTAGACTTGGTGTATTCCCAGTCAGGCAGTTTGTATGACTTAATGCCTCACACTCCTCGTCCTACATCGGACCCCTCAAGACCTGCAACGAAACCACCCAATGATGGTGTTATTGGTTCAGTTCAAACACAATCTGCAAAAAAGCAAAATCAACCTACCGCACCAGCTAGTCAACCAGTTCCACCACCCAAAACTGCATCCCCTCTTTTTGTTTCCACTGAAGTAAATGCGATTCAATCTGTGGAATATTCAAGAGGAAATAAGAAAGGTAAAAATAAATCTAATAAATATGATAACCAACAAGATGGTAAAACACAAAAACCTGATGTTGATTCTAAGAATAAGAGAAAGGAAAAGTTTCCCTCCTTGATTTGTGGAGCTGATCACTTTACTAAAGAATGTCCTCGTCGAGAGGAATTTAGCAAATTTTTGAAAAACTCACCCACCCCGACAGTTCTTATAGACCCTTTTCCCACCCAACAACAATTGATTGATCATCAATCCTTGCATGGGCCTTCTTCATATTCCATCAATGAAGTCAAAATGATGTCAAGTGAAATGGTTCATATTAACACTAAGTCCCAAAGCTATGATCCTCCTCTAGAAAAGAAAAGTGATGATGTTCCATATGACAAACCTTCAATTTCCACCCCTCCTCAAAGTAATGGTCTTCGGATTGAAAAACCTATTCATGATGCAATTATTCTCCCACCTAAGAGTACACTTCGAAAGTCCATTCTTAATCCTAATGCACGTGTTTTCCAATACTATAATATAGTAGAAGATATGGCCTAAGAACCCCGTGCTATGTCATCACTTGAGGTACTCCAAAAATGTCCTACACAGCAAAAGAATTGCTAACATCCCTTGGAGCTTTGGATCCTAAAAATAACAACATTATCACTTTCAACTTGGATTATTTTAAAACCAGGATCTCCATTAGTTGGATTTATAGTTGTTCACAAAATCTATTGGAAATACCATCCATCGTACCGTATTGGACGAGGGAGCCTCCACCTCGTTCATGTCTATATCTTGTCGGAGAGCTATTGGTTCTCCTAAAATTAATCGTTCACCCACGACACTAAAGGCCTTTGATGGTCGCGAATTTCAACCTCATGGATTACTACCCTCTCTCTAGGTAGAACTGGGGGGAAAATAAGTTTCCATTCACATTGAATTTTTTGACACTCCTTTATATTACAATATTATCATAGGTCGCAACCGGTTTTATGTTATGAAAGTTGTTGCTGTTAGATTTTATCATTTAAGCTAGCATTAACTTAGGATCTTAACTGAGAGAATAACAAGCACATCAATCAAACACATAAGACAATGAACACAAATATTTTTCTCAGGGAAACCATAAAGGAGAAAACCCCGCAACTTCCTCATATATAGAATCAGCACCAAATAGCAAAGCCCCAAAACAATAAGATGATATCTTGACAGAAGTAGCATCTTTCTTTCTAGCCCCAGCAACTTCTTCTTCCTCAACTATGCACTACAACTGAGTGTGAGTGAGTGTGTGATAAATAGAGAGGCTCACTCTCTATTTATACTAATTCCTGACTTGACAATGACTCACTAGGGCTGACTTCTCTAGGAGAGTCTAATAACCCTAGTGCCCAATAGGAGGGTTACCCTCAATGACTTGACATGACTTGTTTACATTATAGAACCTCCCGATATGAACATAGGGGCATGACATGACTCAAATACATTACAGACACTTCTTGAAATAAACATCGGGGTACAAGACATAAGATATACAAGTGAATACATTTCAAAGTTACAAATACATCAACACTCCCTCTTAACTAGGAAGGTATTCTTTCGACACAATTTTCAGCACTGGTCTTCTTATTTGTATCAACTGGATCATCTCGTCATATTCATCTTCAAGTTGTCTTCATCTTCAAGTCTTCTTCATCTTCAAGTCTTATTCATCTTCAAGTCATCTTCATCTTCAAGTCATAATTGTCTTCATCACGGGATCTAGATCATCACGACTGCTGGATCATCGTCAATGTATCATCATCAAATCTAGATCATCACTTGATTTGGATCATCATCAAGTATGGACCATCATCACATCTGGATCATCACTTGATCTAGGTCATCATCAAGTCTGGATCATCATCAAGTCTGGGTCATCATCACATCTGGATCATCACTTGATCTAGATCATCATCAAGTCTGGATCATCATCACCGTTGTTATCTCAGAATGGTGTTATCTATCGATTCTTCTCATCACAGGAAGTTCTACAGAGCCAACCCTTTTTCATGCTGGTTGTAGGCCTACCCTTCATGTAGTTCTTTAGCACTTATATCTGACCCTGAGTCAGAATGGCCCGCCTAGATCTTACATCTGACCTCATATTGTCAGAAAGGCACACCCAATATTCACATATGACCTCATCTTGTAGAAATTCCCAGCACTCACATCCGACCTCATCTTGTCAGAAAGGCTCTGCACTTACATCTGACCTCATATTGTCAGAAAGGCTCTGCACTTACATCTGAACTCATCTTGTCAGAAAGGCTTTGCACATACATTCGAACATGTTCGAAAACATCGCATCGAAAGGGCTCTTAGTCCCAGACTGAGGATTCCTGGTAATTGACCAGGTGCCTCCATTCTCCCAGAGAATGGCATCAGCCCTTATATCTGATCAAGTGGGAACACATCCCTCAATCACATCAGAATGGCCATGCACTCACATCTGATCATGTAATACTACATCCCACAGTCATATCATAGTGGCCCTCAGTCCCAGACTGAGTATTCCTGGTAACTGACCAGGTGCCTCCATTCCAAGAATTGCATTCAATAGTTATATCTGATCATGTAGGAACCAATCCTACAATCACATCAGAATGGATCAGTACTCACATTTGACATTGGAAGGAACCAAATCCTCTCACCATGACAGAATGGCTCAGCCCTTACATATGACCATGGAAGGAACCTAATCCTCTCACTATGTCAGAATGTCTCTAGGTCTCATCATTTCCCCTTGGAGGGAACCTCGATCTGGAGAACGCCAAGCTTCTCCCTGAAGTACTCAAACTTCACTCTGGCCAATGGCTTCATCAACAAATCAGCTATATGTTCATCCATCGCAACATACTGGAGCTTCACTACTCCTCTCTTCACCATATCCTTGATATAGTGATACTTGATCTCGATATGCTTTGACTTGTCATGGAACACTGGGTTCTCTAACAACTTCACACAAATTTGGTTGTCACAATATATACAAGTATCATCCAACTGGAGATCAAATAAATCAGATAGTAGCTTTCTCAACCACACTGTCTCACAACTAGCTAAAGAAGCTGCGACATATTCTTCTTCAGCTGTACTCAGTGCCACACAGGACTGCTTCCTGCTAAACCAAGAGATCACACCTGATCCGATACTGAAGTAGCATCCTGAAGTGCTCTTCCTATCGATGGCACTGCTTTCCCAATCTGACTCAACATAACCCTCTAGGTTAATCTTCTGATTTGCCTCCTACTTGAGCCCATAATCAATTGTACCCTTCGGTACCTTAGAATATGCTTTGCAGCAATCAAGTGAACATGTCTCGGATTTGTCAGGAACTGGCTCAAGATGTTCACAGCAAATAAAATATCTGGTCTCGTGTTCATCAGGTACATCAATGACCCAATCATCTGATGATACATCGCAGCATCAACCGCTTCTGATGAAGCATCACTCAATAGCTTCAGGTTCAATGCCATAGGTGTGGTTATGGCCTTGCAGTCCATCATCTTGAATCTTTTTAGAATCTCTACCGCATACTTCCCTTGTCCAAGGAATATTCCATCTGCATTCTACCACACCTCCATGCCTAAGAAATAGTGCATCATACCCAAGTATTTCATTTCAAACTTGGCAGCAAGTTTCCTCTTCATATCAGCAATCAACTCATCCATACCTGTTACAAACATATCATCTACATACAGTAGGAGTATCATTGGGTTTCCATATTCAACCTTGTAGTAAAGGTTGGAATCTGCTTTACTCTTGGTAAAGCCCAAACTGGATAGAAATCCATCAATTCTGTTGTATCATGTCCTGGGTGCCTGTTTCAAACCGTACAGGGATTTCTTCAATATACACATATGAGACTCCCTGTCATGTGTCTCAAAACCGAGTGGCTGCTCCACATACACTTCCTCTTCTACTACACCATTAAAGAAAGCAGTCTTGACATCCATCTGGTGTATCTTCCATTTCATCACTATAGCCAGAGCAAGTACTGATCTGATGGAAGTGTATCTGGCTATAGGTACAAAAGTTTCTTCATAATCTATTCCTTCTTTCTGGGAGAAACCATGAGCCACGAATCTTGCTTTATATTTATCTATGCTGCCATCTGCAGCATGCTTGATCTTGTAGATCCATTTGGAAGTTACAATGGACTTCCCTTTTGGTCTTGGGACAACATCCCAAATATCATTCTTCATGATTAATTGATATTATTCGATCATGGCCTCCTTCCATTCTTTCCTTTCTGCCGCTTCTTCATAATTGGAAGGTTCTTTATCAATAATGTCACATAGCAAGGCTACATAACTGGAGTAGGACCTAGTTCTCTTTCTTCCTCTGTGTGTTTCTTCTAAAGCTCCATATCTTTCTGCACCTTGGATAATTTCACGTACCCAAGCAGGTTTCCTCTTGTGAGGATTCTTCTCCTAAGGTGGATCTACAGGTTCTTGAGGTTCTTCTAATTCTTGATCTTCTTCTTGAATTTCTTTGTTCATGGTTGTATCATGAATTCTGGGTGCTTCTGTTTCTTCAGGTTCTTCAGCTAGTCTCTTCCCGGATTTGATGTAGGCTGAATCTTCATCAAATGTTACATCTCTGTTGATGTTGATCTTCTTGAACCCTGGGAAGTATATTATGTAAGCCTTCGAGCTTTTAGAGTATCCCACAAATATACCCTTCTTTCTTGAAGGATCTAACTTTGTCATTTTTTATTTCGGAATGTGTATGTATACAGGACAGCCAAATATTCTGAGATGGATGACTTCTGGTTTCTTGCTAGAGAAGACTTCTTTAGGTGTCTTGTTCTCGAGTATTCTGTGTGGAGTATGGTTCTGTACATACACCGCTATTCTGGCAGCTTCTTCCCATAGATGCATGGGAAGATCTTGATCATGAAGCATGGCCCTTGCTACTTCCATGATCGTTCTATTCTTTCTTTCTGCAATCCCATTCTATTGTGTATTATATGGAGTGGATAACTCCCTCTTAATCCTTGAGTCTTTGCATAGCTCTTTGAATTCATTTGATGTGAATTCTCCGCCATTATCTGATCAAAAGGTCTTGATCTTCTTTTTTGTGTGATTCTCGATCAAGGCTTTGAATTCCTTGAACTTGCTAAATACTTCATCTTTGTTCTTCATAAAGTATATCCATGCCTTTCTAGAAAAATCATCAATAAAAGAAACATAGTATACATACCCGCTTAGTGAACTGGATGACATTGGACCGCATACATCAAAGTGAATGATTTCTAAGATTAATTTTGCCTTGCTCTCGCTACTTGGAAATGTCTTCTTTGTGTTCTTCCCTTTCGCACATCCTTTGCATGCACCTTCATGTTTTGTCTGCATTTCTGGGAGACCTTCAACAACTTTGCTTGACAGTGGTAGGGCTCTGTAATGCACATGTGCAAGCCTTCTATGCCAAAGCTCATTTGGTTCTACCGAGTTATGAACCAAAGCTTGTTCTGGTTGGCCCTTCAATTTGTATAGTCCTCCTTCTTGTTCTCCAATCACTACTGCATCATCGAAAGACTTTCCCTTTGGCCACATGAGGACTTGGCCATCTACAAATGCAACCCTCATTCTTTTTGCATCCAATGCAAATATGGAGAGGAGGTTCTTCTTTAGTCCAGGTACAAACAATACATCTTTAATCTTGATATACTTTCCAGAGTCTAGCTTGTATGAGGATTCACCAGTTCCTTTTATTGGATACTGGTAGTCATCTTCAAGTTTCACCTTATGAGGTGATTCATGTTCAGATAGTATCATAAAGGATTCCTTGAATCCTGTCATATGTTTGGAAGCACCACTGTCTATAAGCTAATCATTTCTGCCATGTGTGATAGTTCCCGTGAGAGCGGAAATCAGAACATATTCTTCATCACTTGAAGAATCATCACTATCTTGTCTGTTTCTCTTTGTGGAAGGTTAATAATCCTCTACAGCATGAGCATGATGTCTTCTCTTGTTTCCCTTCTTCTTGTGAGAGCTACTTTTGTTTATAGGACAATCTCTAGCAAAGTGTCCTCTTTCATCACATGTATAACAAATGAACTTAGACCTATCTCTAGGATTTCTAAATTTATTCCTTTGATGAGAGTACTTACCTCTGTGGTGGCTAGATCTAGTTTTCTTGGATTGTACTGTGAGAGCTTGATATTCACTTCCCATCTTTTCTTCTCAAGCTACTATCCGAGCTTCTTCTTGAGAGCATTCTTCCCATAGTCTGCTGAACTTGACTAACTTCTCTCTAGCACAGATCCCTTGAATGAAAGAGTCCCATGTCCTAGGCAGACCATTCAAGGTGGTCATTACAATCTCTGCATTCTCCATTTCTTCCACAAGAACAATCTTGTGGGTACAAGGACCTTGTCAACTGGGTACAAGGTCCTCCAAAGCACAAACCATCTCTTTAAGGGGTCCAAGGAACTTTCTGTGAGGGTATTGATATCATCCATGCATGTGCACTGCAAGAGGGACTTACTGGCATCAATGAAAACCTGTGGGGCCACTGCAAGTCCATGTTGGCATCAATGACAATCTCTTCAACGAGCCATGTCTTCAATAAGCTTTGAGGACAAAGATTCCCTTAAGGGGAAGGTAAATTTATATAAAAATATAACATAATATATAAATATATATAAGCATATAAATATTAAATATCAATATTGATTGTTAATATTAATATATATATTAATAATTAATAATGATTAATTAGTTAATTAGAAAAATTAAAGGGATGTATCCTTTCATTTGAAAATACATGATAAGGATTATATAAATCCCTACCAATGTAAATGTAAATCATCATATCTTATTTATCAACTTTTATATCTATTCATGGATTATTTGAATTTTTGAAAGTGGAAGTTTGAGAAGTTCTAGTAAACAGATTTTTACCGTTACATTTGTAGTGTTTTTGCATGTACATCCAAAATATTTTCTAAAGAATTAGTTGTTTTTGAAGCTTGAAGATGGATAGTTCAACATATTTGACACCCAGAATCCTCACACCCTTCAACTATCTTGATTGGATGGATGGTATGCAGTTTGTCTTGCGCAACAAGGGTCTATACAAGGTCACCATGGGCAGATAGGTCGAACCCCACCTGTCTCTTGAGAAATCGAAGCATCTAAACATGTTGGATGAAGATTTTGACTTCATGTGCATCCACATCTCCAGGGAGCTTCTCTTCCATCTTGATGGACTGAGAACTCCAAAAGAAGTATGGGATAAGCTTGAATTCTTGTTTGGAAATCAAGATGAGCTCAGGATCCATATTATGGAGAATGAGATGATAGCACTACAACCCAACAACTTCAAAACTATACAACAGTTCTTCTCAAAATTAAAATCCCTTTTCATGCAATGCAAGTTGTGCGGGATTGATAAGAAGGATGGGAAATTGGTGCTCTCAACTATGAGAAAACTTTCCCAGAATGATCAATGTTCATATCCACCTTTCACTCTAGGAGACTGACAACTCCTAATTAGAAAATTCCATCCCTTGATGCTTTCACATAAGATCTAATAAAAGAACAATACAAGATGATACATATGGAATCCATGAGGGCCTCCATAAATCAAGCTCTCTTGGTTGGTGAGACAAAGAATGTGCAAGCAAGGAGGAAGCAGAAAGGAAAGGAGAAGAAGAACATTGAATTTGAACCTAAAGAAGAGTTGTATCCAATGGATGAAGCCTCAAGCTTTAAGAAGGACAAACATCGGAGGTTTGACAAGGGAATGTGCTCCTACTGTAAGAAATAAAATCATATAGAAAAATATTGTATGAATAAGACCATAGATAAGATGTCAAGACTACTTGAGCATCACAATATTGGCCTCCCTAAAGGAATAAGGAAGGATGATTCTGGAGACAAGACTAAAGATCATGAGAGATGCCATGCACTGAAGGATGGTTTTTCAAAATCACATGCATTCTTCATTAATTCAAGCGCCTCCAATCACATGGTTTCATATAAAGAATCATTCTCTTCATTACAGCTTACTGATTGTCCAAGTATTCACATGGGAGATTACACTCAAATCCAAGTTGAAGGGAAGAGTTCAATCAAATTAGAGGATGGTGTGTTCAAGAATGTCCTCTATGTTCCCTCCTTAGCAGCAAATTTGTTTTTTGTATACCAGATGACTCATACAAACTCACCAAAGTGAGGTGTATTTGGTCCTGACTCGATGGAGATCTCATATATCTCAACTGGGAAGCTTATAGAGAAAGGTGTTGCAAACCATGCCTCCAAGGCATATGAATTCTCCCACTTTTTTCCATACTCAGATCCAGTGCCAGATCAAATTCCATTTTAAAGGGAAGGTAAATTCATACTACCTAAAAATTTTGCATATGAGAATGTTTCCATTAAAGTTTCATATTCAGAATCCAAAGCATAGGACCAAGTTGAATCATTTTATTGAATTGAAGGTGAATTTAAATCGGATCCAAATCTAGATCCAATCCTAGGTCAAAATGGGATCAAAAGGTTATTGAGGTTGATGGAAACATGACTAGAGAGTCATATGACATGAGGAGAACGAAGATCTCAGTTTCAAAAAGAAATCCTTGTGTTATTTAAAGAAAATACACTCCTCCCAGAGAGGTGCTACAAACTCCCATAGATATGCTTCATGATGGTAAGGTCTAATCAACAATTCTGCTCACTAAAGAACAAATTGGATCATGTCACTCTTCCTCCAGAAAGAAGAGAAAAAGGAAATATTTCTTCTCATATCTGTCATCATATTGGAAGAAGGTGGCTCTAGAGGTTCACATGCATAATATTATGAAACTAGTGCACACAAGGACCATCACACTGCGTTACTGCTCCATAGAGATGCAGATTGAAGAAATATTTTCACAAGTTTTTTCTTCAAGAATAAACTTTTCTCTTGATGTGAAAGCTTAATCCTAGTTTTCCTGCTTATTTTGTGGGGGGGTTTCCCATGAGGTTTTCTCCATTTCCTTAGTTTGTTAAGTAGTCATTTTTGCATCTAGATTGTATGGGTGACCATTGGGCTTAGTTTCTAGGGACCAAGTTTTTCAAGTTAGGATTATGGGGGGGGGAGGTTATGATTAATTAATTAATCCTCCCTTGACCACCATAGTCTATTTGTCTGTTCCTAGCTTAAGAGGTCATTTCCACTTTAGTAGTGCCATGGAGGACTCACCTGGGGGCCACCTAACACTCAATGTGCCTATCTGCATGAGTTTAGGATATCCAGGGACCAATGCCTATAATTTAGGAACCCACTTTAAGTGCCACCAATAGTCTCTAGCATATAACCCTATTCGATGTTCAATTATGTTCAGTTATGCTTTGATTCCCATCTATTAGATCACTCTGACTCATCCTAGTGCCACTTTGCATGATTTTAGGAAAGTAGGGTTCCTTTTCTCATCTAACTCAGTCATGTAAATGGTTATGAACTGATTTAGTGATCCAGAATTGCATTAGTGAGATCTAGTGGCGCTTTTCCAAGATGAATAAAGATCGGTTAACAAGGGGGAGAGTTAATATGAGTAATTAACTGAGCAGATATGATGGTCAATCAATATAATTGACGATTGATAGCAAGCATGCATGGGTTTATGTGATTAGAAGTTAATACGAAAAAGGCATGGATCACTTTTGAAAAATGAATATTATATCTAATGACTGAGATTCATCGTGCATATGAAAGATGAACGTCATTTTGAGGGCCCTAACCATGCATAAAAGTTAAACCGCCCCGTTATACATGTCATCTTGTTATTGATTATCCATGCTCAAAGGAATTTTTAAAACCGCCCAAGCGAGTATGTGTTACTGCCCTAAGAAACTAGGGTGGTTTCCGCATATGATAAAAAGTGGTCCCACTAACATCCTAGTTACCTTGTTAGGCCTAGTCATTCCATTGGGCTAGTGTTATAGGTCACATCACTATTTCCTCAGCTAGTGATTTTCTTCCAAGTGTCTATCCTAAACCTAAGGCCTATTAAAAGTGATTATTTTTTCAATTGCGCAAGTCATTGTTTCTTTCACCCGCTCAGTACCTGTGAACCAAATATCTCAAGCAACCAATACATCCATCCATCGGCCAACTTAGCTACCCGAGCACAAGTCATCATCCACCTCATTTAATCGGGTAAAACTATTGAAACTCGCCTACAATTGATTTTTACCGTAGAACTGATAAAAAATTTACCCTATTCTTTTTAGAATCCCAAATATTCCTGAATTAGAAAAAATTCATTGCTAAAATGGCTCAACTTACCTCTAAAGTTACATCCAAACCTACCAAGGAAGAAAATGTAGTGATATTTGACCACCAAGCCGATATTAGGGATCTGTAAATTTCATATTCAAACCTAATTCAAATATTAATTGAAGCCAAATGCAAAGCAACCTGGACCAAGATTCATACCAGCTATGGAAATCTAACCTAGTATTCTCTTTTTGTCCTCCCACCGTACACTTACCTGAATTTACGGTGTGGTGCTTTGCTTATTACTTGCCAAGACAAAAGAGCATAAAATCCTCTAAAGCAAGTCGAGTTCTATGTCGAATTGATAGTGAAGAGATCAAAAAGATGGTTTCTCTAGCCATGGAAGAAAATACCTTACCATTTGACAAAAGGGATTTATCCCTCCAATACCAAACACTGAGATCTGATAACAAAATTGTTGTTATAAACCACTATATGGAGATGGGAATGATAATTTCTAATCAAAATCTCCCTTTGGAAACCCTTTTATTCCAACCTGAGGCTAGAAGAATTACTTCCCTGTTATGTTCCATCCTGGGGTATAAAAGTAACAAATAAGTAGATAAAACTATTGGGATTATTACTATTCCTCCCTTTGACCACATAGTCTATTTGTCCATTTTCCTAGCTTAGGAGGTCTTCATCACTCCACTAGTTCATGGGGTACACACCTAGGGTACATTTGCCACTTATTGCACTTGATTACGTGAGTTTAGGTGCCCTAGGGACCAATCCCTATAATTTAGGAACCCACTCTGAGTGCCACCAACAGTCTCCAATAGTTGACTCTAGTAGGTATTTAGTTAAGGCCAGTTATGCTCTGATTCCCATAAGTTAGATCACTCTCAATCATCCTATCAATAGTTTCCATGATTTAGGGGAAGTAGGGTGCATTTTCTCACCTACCCTCTTCAGTTAGCTGGTTGTGAACTATTTTAGTGGTCCAGAGTTGCATTAATGAGCTCTAGTGGTGATTTTCCTACACTAAGTTATCCGGAGTCAGTCCAGGTTGGTAGATTCGAATCCTATATTAAGTATTCAAATTCTCCTATATGTGTTACCATTGTATTACTTAATTACATATTGATTAATGGATTATGATTATTCTTCCAATTATTGGTCTTGTGAGTGTTTATTCTCCATGAATTATAGAGGAGAGTTTACTAAATTCATTGTCTCTCTTCTACAATATTATTCTCCATTTTAATTCTGTAGGATTGATGATCCTATGCTTCATTGAATTTTACATGGTATCAGAGCTGGTATCAAAGCCAAAAACAAACCTTAGAAGCTTCCATTAATGCACTAGAAGCAACTGGGTTCCACATAAATCCTAGAATTATTGCCTTGCTCCCTCTAGAATTTCTCCAGAGAAGTCTATCAAGGTGTGATGCACCCAGAGAATGTGCACATGTTGAAGCAGAGAGTATTTGGTCTAAATTGATTCGAATTGAGTTGTTTTGCAGTGTTTTTGTAGGTACATTCAAAGAATTTATAAATAATTGTTTATCAATATAGCTATTAAATCGAGAATTCAACAGCTCTGACTCCCAGAATCCTTACACCCTTCAATTACCTTGATTGGAGGATAGATATGTAGATCTTGCGCAAAAAGTGTTTGTACAGGATCACCATGGGAAGAGAGGTCAAACCCTAGAAATATATTGAGAAATCGAAGCATCTGAGTAATCTTTATGAAGCTTTTGGCTTCATGTGTGTGCACATATCCAGGGAGAGGTTGTTCCATATTGATGGACTCAAGACTCCAAAATAAGTATGGGATAAGATCGAATCCTCGTATGGAAGACATGATGAGATGAGGGGCCATATCCTGGAGAATGAGCTGATACCACTGCAACCCAGTAAATTCAAAACTATACAACATTTTTTCTTAAAATTCAAATCATTGGTCATGCAATGCAAGCAACGCAAGATTGAGAAGAAAGCTGAGAAATTGGTGCTCCCCATATTGAGCAAACTTGGCCCATAATTCTCAGTGTTTGTATCTACCTTTCACTCTAGGAGACTGACTACTCCTAATTGGAAAATGTTATCCCTTGATGCCTTGACAAAGTCTCTAATACAAAAACAAGAAAATATGATACATATGGGAGATCTCATAGTCTCTCCAAATCAACATAACGTTCTACCCTCTTCTATAATGTATCCTATTTACCAAAAAGTGAAAATATTCTTGGAATCTTTCATATTTTGGGAATAGCGTTTTGCTCGTAACTCAGAATTGGGATGAACTTGGACAATTGGAAAGGCATTGAAATTATCTACAACTTTTTAGTTTTGAGTTTTTCCTAAATCCTTTCCGTTTTTCCATGGTGGGTGTTTTAGTAACAAAGCATATTTTAAAAGATGCTTTTAAAAAAGCATCTTTTAAAAGATGTTTTTTTACTAAAATGTCCCCGAAAAAACGGTAAGGAATTAGGAAAAACTCAAAAAAACAAAGTTGTATATAATTTTAATACCTTTCTAATGGTCCAAATTCTTCCCAATTCCAAGTTACACGCTAAACGTTATTCCCAAAATACGAAATCTTCCTAGGATTTATGGTCTTCCTTCAAATAGGATACATTTTGGGTAAAACCTTATGAATCTCTCTTAGCTGGTGAGACAGGGAGTGTGCTAGGAAGAAGGAAGAAAAAAGGTAAAGAAAATAAAAACACTTAATTTGAACCTAAAGATGAGTTTGATCCATCGAGTGAATCCTCGGGATCTAGGAAGGACAACTATCAAAGATATGAGAAGGGAAAGTGCCCCTACTATAAGAAAGCAAACCATACATAGAAATATTATATGAAGAATACCATAGATCAGATAACAAAACTCCTTGAGCAGCACAACATTTCCCTCCCTAAAGGCGCAAGGAAGGTAGACTCTGGAGACAAGATTAAAGATCGCAATGAGAGATGCCATGTGTTGAAAGATAATTGTTCAAAATCACATGCCTTCCTCATTGATTCTGGAGTCTCCAATCATATTTTTGCATCCAAAGAATCATTCTCTTCATTACAACTTACCAATGGTCCGATTATTGACATGGGTGATGACACTCAAATTCGAGTGGAAGGAAAGAGTTCAATCAAGTTAAAGCATGGAGTGTTCGAATATGTACTCTATGTTACCTCCTTAACTATAAATTTGTTATCTATATACCATATGACACATACTAGACCACCAAAGCGAGTAGTATTTGGCCCTGACTTAGTGAAGATCTTATATATCTTAACTAGGAATATTATAGGGAAATATGTTGCAAACCATTCCTCCAATGCATATGAATTCTCACACTTTCTTCCATACTCAGATCAAGTACAGTATCAACTTCCATTTGAAAGGAAAGGTAAAACCATTCTACCTACACCTTATACATATGATAGTGTTTCCATTAGTTTTTCAGATTCAGAATCCGAAGCTGAGGACCCACCTGAATTAGTTTAGGAAATTGAATATGAAGCTCACAGTGATCCATATCCAAATCCAATCCCTACTCCTAATCATAGGCCTAAATGGGCACAAACGGTTATTAAGGAAGCTAGGAACACGATTAGAGAGCCATCAGACATGAGGAGAACAAGATACCAGTTTGAAAAAAGAAATACTTGCACTATGTCAAGTAAATTCTTAGAGGTGCAACAATCTCCCAGAGAGATGCTACATGATAAGGTCTTATCAACAATTTTGCTCACTGAAGAACAAATTGTATCATGTCACTCTTCCTCCATAAAGAAGAGACAAATGCAACATTCCTTATCCTATCTATCATTGGATTGGAAGAAGATGAACAAGTTCACATGAAAATCCCCAGGAAACTAATGCACATAAGAACCATCACTCTACATTACTGCTCCACGGAGATGTAGATTGCAGAAACATTTTCACAAGTTTTTACTCAAGAAGATTTTTTTTCTTAGTATGAAAGCTTGTTCCTGATTTTCCTGCTTATTTTTAGGGGGGTGTTTCCCATGAAGTTTTCCCCATTTCCATGGTTTTATTAAGTAGTTATTATTTTTTACATTTAGATTGTCTGGGTGACCTTTGGTCTTAGTTTCTAGGTCCTAGGTTGTCCAAAGTAAAGATTAAGGGGGCTGTTGGGATTATTATTAATCCTCCCTTTGACCCCATAGTCTATTTGTCCATTTTCGTAGCTTAGGAGGTCTTCATCACTCCAATAGTGCATGGGGGACACACCTAGGGAACATTTTCCACTTACTGCACTTTATTGCGTGAGTTTAGGTGCCCAAGGACCAATCCCTATAATTTAGGAACCCACTCTAAGTGCCACCAACAATATCAAGCAGTTGAATCTAGTAGGTATTTATTTAATTCCAGTTATGCTCTGATTGCCATAAATCATATCACTCTCAGTCATCCTAGCACTAGTTTCCATGATTCAAGGGAAGTATGCCACATTTTCTCACCTACCCTCTTCGGTTAACTAGTTGTGAACTATTTTAGTGATCAGGAGTTGCATTAGTGAGCTCTAGTGGTGATTTTCCCACACTGAGTTAGCTCCAGAGTCATTCCAGGTTTGTATATTCAAATCCTATCTTAGGTATTCGAATTCTCCTATATCTATTACCATTGTAATAATTAATTACATGTTAATTAATGGATTATGATTATTATTCCAATTATTGGTCTTATGAGTGTTTATTCTCCATGAATTATTTAGCAAAGTTTACTAAATTGATTCTCTCTCCTCTACAATCTTATTGTACATTTGAATTCTGCAGGCTTGATGATCCTATGCATCATTGGATTTTAC
Organism: Pseudotsuga menziesii; assembly: GCA_001517045.1. Classification (NCBI taxonomy): domain Eukaryota; kingdom Viridiplantae; phylum Streptophyta; class Pinopsida; order Pinales; family Pinaceae; genus Pseudotsuga; species Pseudotsuga menziesii. The sequence goes on from LPNX010236876.1 coordinate 50,451, forward strand.
AGAAGTTGTATTAGGATTTATGAAATAGTTGATGTTGATTCCATGGAGTATAAGGATCAAGCCACTACTGATCCTACCAAAATTGTAAAAGATGTATAGGATAATATTAAATAATTAAAAGTTGATGTCATCCAAAAGAATAACAAAATTGTAGAATTCGACCATGACATCAACAAGAAAGAATATGATATAACAAACTGTAAAAGAGAAGTGGATGATTTGAAAAGTCATGTTACATATCTAAAGATAGACTCACAATTAGAAGAACTTATTGGAAGAACCACACAAGATATTTAGGGAAAGAATTTTGAAATATGCAATGACCAATGGGAGTTTATGAATATAATGACCACTGAGATGGATATCTATAAGTCAGCATTAGGGGAGATAAAGTAGGTAAATACAACACTAGGAGATAAGCCTACACAAGCTAGGAATACAATTAATTACTTGAACGTCCTAACCAACAAGCAAATAAAGGATTTGTAGCTTAACATCATGACATAAGTAATTAAGATTTCCAAAAGAATGATGTTAAAGAAAACATTGTGCAGAGTGATGCAAAACAATACAAATGTACTAGCTAATGACATTAAAGATTTTAAAACAGTGTTTAATGGGGGTACAAATCTTGGACTACCCCTATTATGGGATGGAAACGCAGAGTTTTATTCTAAAGAAGAATGTATGAACACACTTAAGGGGAAAAGAAATGAGGAGCCTGAACAAGAGCTAGAAGGAGTTATCAATTGAAACCAAACATTTGAAAGATTAAGGCCTACTTTTCACATATGGACAAAATTAAAGGTAATTTTGTTTATGTATTTGTAACTTCAGAATGTATTCACTTGTATATTTTATGTATTGTACCCCAATGTTTATTCCGGGAAGTATCTGTAATGTAATTGTGTCATGTCATGCCCCAATGCTCCCATCAGGAGATTCAATAATGTAAACAAGTCATGTCAAGTCATTGTGGGTAACCCTCCTATTGTTCGAGGGTTAAAGTTCCCATAGTTGTGGGGCCCTATGGTTATTAGACTCTCCTAGAGAAGTCAGCCCTAGTGAGTTATTGTCAAGTAGGGAATTAGTATAAATAGAGAGTGATCCTCTCTATTTATCATACACTCACTCACACTTAGTTGTAGCGCATAACTGAGAGAGAAGAAGTTGTTGGGACAAGAGAGAGAGAGACTACTACTATCAAGAGATCATCTTACTATTTTTGGGGTTTTACTTTTGGTGTTGATTCTATCTCTGAGGAAGTTGCGGGGTTTTCTCCTTTATGGTTTCCCCGAGGAAAGACTTTGTGTTCATTGTCTCTTATGTTTGATTGTTGTGCTTGTTATTCTCTCGGTGAAATATCCTAAGATAATGCTAGATTTAATGTTAAAAATCTAACATGGTATTAGAGCTAACCTGAGAAGAAGACACTGTGCCGCTGCAGAAAATAGGGATTCATATTTCTTGGATATCTCTCCATAGATTTTCAGCAAAATAAGGTTGGGCTGACTCTCCTCTCCAAGGTGCATCTTTCTGTCGAAGCAGGATCTGATTCTAAGCATTTTCAGTTTTTGACCCGACATTACTGCCGAAAATTAGGGCTTTCCACAGAAGTGGAATTTTTGAGTGAGCCCAGGAATGGATTGATCTCCTCCTCAAAATCAAAGTTTAGAGATCAAGATCAAATTTTTTGGTTGGACAGAACTCTGGGAAAGTCAAACCCTAATCTGCTCCTGAACCGGCACTGCAGAAATTCAGCTCCAGATCCAATTCCAACATCTTGACCTGGTAAGATCTAAATCTTTTGTATTTCCATTTGAGGTTCTCAGTTAAGATGTCTCATCATACCAATCTTGATGAAAAGCTTGAGGGAGTCGTTAACTTCTGAGCCTGGAAGTATAGGATCTCCCTGGTCCTGGAAGAAAATGAGTTGGACTCTTACATCAATGAAGAGGTTCCAGTTCCAGAGGGAGATGAAGATAAGGCCTTACACAAAAAGAAATTGGTCATGGCTAAGAGGATTATTGTTGATTCAATCAAGCATCACCTCATACCACAAGTGTCCTCCCTAAAGACACCTAAAGCTATGTTTGATGCTCTGACCAAACTGTTTGAAGGAAAGAACATAAATCGGAAGATGACTCTAAGAAACCAATTGAAGAATGTAAAGATCCAGAATGCGGAAACCACTTGAGCACTACCACTTGCATTACAGAGCACTACCACTTGCAAGCAAAGTTGTTGAAGGTCTTCTAGAAATGCAGACAAAACATGACGTTGTTTGCAAAGGATGTGCAAAAGGGAAGAACACAAAGAAGACATTTCCAAGTAGTGATATCAAAGCAAAAGGAATATTGGAAATCATCCACTTCGATGTATGCGATCCAATGTCATCTAGTTCATTAAGCAGGTATTCATACGATGTTTCCTTTATTGATGATTTTTCTAGGAAGACATGGATATACTTTATGAAGAACAAAGATGAAGTATTCAGCAAGTTCAAGGAATTCAAAGCCTTGATCGAGAACCACACAGAAAAGAAGATCAAGACCTTTCGATCAGATAATGGTGGAGAATTCACATCAAATGAATTCAAAGAGTTATGCAAAGACTCAGGGATTAAGAGGGATTTATCCACTACATATAATCCACAACAAAATGGGGTTGCAAAAAGGAAGAATAGAATGATCATGGATCTACAAGGGCCATGCTTCATGATCAAGATCTCCCATGCATCTATGGGAAGAAGCTTCCAGAACAACAGTGTATGTATAGAATCGTACTCCACACATAGTACTCGAGAACAAGACACCTGAAGAAGTATTTTTCAGAAAAAAACCAAAAGTCAGCCATCTCAGAATATTCGGATGTCCTATATACATACACATTCCGAAAGAAAAGAGGACGAAGTTAGATCCTTCAGGAAAGAAAGGTATATTTGTGGGATACTCTAAAAGTTCGAAGGCTTACAGAATATACTTCCTAGGATTCAAGAAGATCGACATTAGTAGGGATGTAACATTTGATGAAGATTCAGCTTACATCAAATCCAGAAAGAGATCTGCTAAAGAACCTGAAGAAATATAAGTACCCAGAATTCATGATACAACCATGAACGAAGAAATTCAAGAAGAAGATCGAGAATTAGAAGAATCTCAAGAACCTGTGGATCCACCTCAAGAGAAGAATCCTCACAAGAGGAAACCTGCTTGGGTACGAGAAATTATCCAAGGTGCAGAAAGATATGGGGCTTCAGAAGAATCACACAGAGGAAGAAAGAGAACTAGGTCATGCTCCGATTATGTAGCCCTGCTATGTGACATTATTGATAAAGAACCTTCCAACTATGAAGAAGCGGTAGAAAGAAAGGAATGGAAGAATGATATGATCGAGGAGTATCAATCAATCATGAAGAATGATGTTTGTGATGTTGTTCCAAGACCAGAAGGGAAGTCTGTTGTAACTTCCAAATTGATCTACAAAATCAAGCATGCTGCAGAGGGCAGCATAGAGAAATATAAAGCAAGATTCGTGGCTCGGGGATTCTCCCAAAAAGAAGGAATAGACTATGAAGAAACTTTTGCACCCGTAGCCAGATACATTTCCATCATATCAGTACTTGCTCTGGCTGCAGTAATGAAGTGGAAGATACACCAGATGGATGTCAAGACTTCCTTCTTGAATGGTGTAGTGGAAGAGGAAGTGTATGTGGAGCAGCCACTTGGTTTTGAGAGACGTGACAGGGAGTCTCATGTTTGAAGACTGAAGAAAGCCCTATATGGTTTGAAACATGCACCCAGGACATGGTATGGTAGAATTGACAGCTTGCTATCTAGTTTGGGCTTTACCAAGAGTAAAGCAGATTCCAACCTTTACTACAAGGTTGAAGAAGGGAACCCATTGATACTCCTTCTATATGTAGATTATCTGTTTGTAACAGGTATGGATGGGTTGATTGCTGATACGAAGAGGAAGCTTGCTGCCGAGTTTGAAATGGAAGACTTGGGTATGATGCACTATTTTCTAGGCATGGAGGTGTGGTAGAATACAGATGGAATCTTCCTTGGACAAGGGAAGTATGCAGTAGAGATCCTGAAGAGGTTTGGGATGATGGACTGTAAGGACATAACCACACCTATGGCATCGAACTTGAAGCTATTGAGTGATGCTTCATCAGAAGCGGTTGATGCCACGATGTATCGTCAGATGATTGGATCCTTGATGTACCTAACAAATACAAGACCAGATATTTGCTTTGTTGTGAACACCTTGAGCCAGTTCCTGACAGACTCGAGACATGTTCACTTGATTGTTGCAAAGCATATTCAGAGGTACCTGAAGGGTACAATTGATTATGAGCTCAAGTATGAGGCGAATCAGAAGATTAACCTAGAAGGTTATGTTGATTCAGATTGGGCAGGAAATTCCATTGATAGAAAGAGCACTTCAAGATGTTGCTTCAGTATGGGATCAGGTGTGATCTCTTGGTTTAGAAGGAAGCAGTCATGTGTGGCACTGAGTACAACGGAAGCAGAGTATGTTGCAGCTTGTCCAGCTAGTTGCGAGGCAGCATGGATAAGGAAGCTACTATCTGATTTATTTGATCTCTAGTTGGAAGCTACTTGTATATATTGCGACAACCAGAGTTGTGTGAAGTTGTCTGAGCACCCGGTGTTCCATGACAAGTCAAAGCATATCGAGATCAAATATCACTATATCAGGGATATGGTGTAGAGAGGAGCAGAGAAGCTCCAATATGTTGTGACAGAGGAATAGATAGCTGATGTGTAGACGAAGCCATTGGCCAGAACTGTGAAGTTTGAGTAGTTCAGGGAGAAGCTTGGTGTTATCCAGATCGAGGTTCCCTCCAAGGGGAATTTATGAGTCTATGAGCCATTCTGTCATGGTGAGAGGATTTCTTCCTTTCATGGTCAGATGCAAGGGCTGAGCCATTCTGTCATGGTGAGAGGATTGACTCCTTCCATGTCAGATGTGAGTGCTGAGCCATTTTGGCGTGATGTGTTTACACATCGTTAGATATAAGTGTTGAATGCCATTCTCTGGGAGAATGGAGGCACCTGGTCAGTTACCGGGAATACTCAGTCTATGACTGAGAGCCATTCCAATGCGATGTGTTCTCACATGGTCGGATATAAGTGTAGAGCCATTATGACACGATGTGTTTACACATGGTCAGATATAAGTGCTAAATGTCATTCTTTGGGAGAATGGAGACACCTCGTCAATTACCAGGAATACTCAGTCTGGGACTGAGAGCCATTTCGATGCAATGTATTCTCACATGGTCGGATATAAGTGCAGAGCCATTACGATGTGGTGTGTTCTCACATGGTCAGATATAAGTGCAAATCCATTCTGTCGCGATGTGTTTACACATGGTTAGATATGAGTGTTGGGCCTTTCTGACAAGATGAGGTCAGATGTGAGTGCTGGGCGTTCCTTTCTAGCATGATTGGTCATATGTAAGTGCTAGGTGGGCCATTCTGACTTAGGTTCAGATATAAGCGCTGAAGAAGACCTACATGGAGGCTAGGCCTACAACCAACATGAAAAAGGGTTGGCTCTGTAGAAATTCCTGTGACGAGAAGAATCATGAGATAGCACCCGTGATGATGATCCAGATCAAGTGATGATCCAGACTTGATGATGATCCAGTGATGATGATCCAATGACGATGATCCAGCAGTGATGATGATTCAGATCGAGTGATGATCCAGATCTAGTGATGAAGATGAATTGAAGATGAACATAACTTGAAGATGAAGATGACTTGAAGATGAAGATAACTTGAAAAATGAAGATGACTTGAAGATGAATATGACGAGAACTCGATGATGATCCAGATGATACAGAGAAGAAGACTTGTGCTAATAAATTGTGTCGAGAGAATACATTCCTAGTTAAGAGGGAGTGTTGATGTATTTGAAACTTTGGAATGTATTCGCTTGTATATTTTATGTATTGTACCCCGATGTTTATTCCAGGAAGTATCTGTAATGTAATTGAGTCATGTCATGCCCTAATGTTCCCATCGAGAGATTTAATAATGTAAACAATTCATGTCAAGTCATTATGGGTAACCCTCCTATTGTTCAAGGGTTAAATTCCCCGTAGTTGTGGGGCCTTAGGGTTATTAGACTCTCCTAGAGAAGTCGGTCCTAGTGAGTTATTGTCAAGTCAGGAATTAGCATAAATAGAGAGTTATCCTCTTTATTTATCATACACTCACTCACACTTAGTTGTAGCGCATAACTGAGAGAGAAGAAGTTGCTGGGACAAGAGAGAGAGAGACTACTGTTGTCAGGAGATCATCTTACTGTTTTTGGGGTTTTGCTTTTGGTGCTAATTCTATCTCTGAGGAAGTTGCGGGGTTTTCTCCTTTATGGTTTCCCCGAGGAAAAACTTTGTGTTCATGTCTCTTATGTTTGATTGTTGTGCTTGTTATTCTCTCAGTTAAATATCCTAAGATAATGCTAGCTTTAATATTAAAAAGATAACAAATTTTTAAAGAAATGGGACCTCTAACTTATGAAAGACATTTAGAAGCAAAAATATCATTAGAAATTTTGAAATTTAAAAGAATTCCAGTAGGTAAAGATTGGAATCCGGTAGTGAGATATCACAGTATGTATTTACCACCTTAGCAACAATAGACAAAACAAAGTACCCTTGGATTATTTTCACAGCAACAAGAAGCTCAACATACTCCTCTCACATCTCAGCATGGAAGTCCTTCACCTCAACAACATGCACAAACAACACTAGCGCAACAACACACATAATAGACAACCCCTTTAGCATTCATGCCACCTGGAAGCTCTGTATAAGTTGGAGACCCAACATATAATGAAATGCTCGAACGAATGAGCCGATTTAGAATTTCACTAGGCTATTCCATGCCTCCATATTAGCAAAGTATGCAGGGACAACAATCATCAGTTCAGGGAAAGAAGAAAGGCGAAGGACGTAAGAAAAACTAAAAGTTACTTTGTGTAAATGTGATATTTTGATGCAATAAAGAAAATAGTAAAAAAATATTACTTTCAGTTAGAGGTCAAATCATTTACCAACTGTATTCATGCGCCTCCTATCCCTATATAATGTAAGCTCAACAAACAAGCAAAAGGATGGCAATTTGACAATTAAAAGTTTTCTTTCTTCTAGTGTTGAGTCAGTGTATGTCATTGTGATGTAAAATCTTTTATTAGAGGTTAATGAAATGAAGTTGTTGAGTTCTCTCTCCTCTATGTGTATCCATTTGTATCCATCTGTTTATGAAGCTACATGTGAATGATATTAAGGAATTATAGTATTACTTGACTTGATGTAAGTATCATTAATTCTTTCCTCAAGATTAAATGATAAACATCATTATAAAAGTTCAAAGTTCATCTGATTATTTGTATGATCTTCAATACATGTTATAATTGCTCAATGTATAGAAGTATCACGTATGTGTTGCTCTTATGAATTGTGTTGCTGCAAAAATACATAAATATCTCATTTTAGCCTTCATAAACCATAAAGAATTACTGAATTCTACTAAATACAACTCAGTACGTTCGAGTCATATCAGTCCATAAGAAATTCGCCCATCGGTGCTTCCTATTGTGCCTTATTTGTGTTCCTCATTTCACTCATTTCATATTCTAATTTATACTGCATGGCTCCATCAAATTCCTTTGTTAAATTGTCTTTGCATCTGCAATTTTATCCATAAAAGTTGACAAAGAACCTGAACATTCAAAGAAAGTTTCAAACCTAGATTCACTCTTCGATTTTTCTCTAAAATTGTTAAAATGCGAGCCCTGCCATGCCTGGGCTTGCCCTATTTTCAACCTATGGTAACTCTGGGACTAAATTACATTTTTTCCATGACAATTAGACCCCGCATGGCCCTATTTTCAACCTAGGGTAACTCTGGGACTAAATTACATTTTTTCCATGACAATTAGACCGCCCACCCTTTTTTAATTTCTATTGCTAGTGTGGTGACATGACACGACCCTTATAAGACTTGCAATATTATAAGGTGAAATATGAAATCTACTTGGGAATAAATATTTCAAGATGCGGAACAAACCTTTAACATAACTTAGCTTTCCACATAGCTGTTATAATATACCTCACATCACCTACATCACCTTTAAAGCAAAACATACCTATTCAAACACAAATCTAATGCTAAACACACACAGTTAAACTCTCACCATTTTCACACACATATAACAAATATACAAACACTAATTTGATTACACCTTAAAATACAAAGTTTAACAATTCAAATATTTTAATATCTAAATAAATTCTCACTTACCTAACTCTAAGCCCTCCGTGTTTTTAAACTTTTCCATGTTTTTAATAAGTTTAAGATACTCTCATACCCGTACATATTAAATAACTACTTTTAAATTTTAATAAGGTCATAAATTCACACTCTTTGTCTTTGTTTTTCCGTATAAGTAATCAATAGACACAAAATTCACAATGCCATTATATTATTATAATACCTTCTAATAACAATGAATTTTCATCTTATTAAGATGATTTTGTCATAAATAGTAACCCTTCATGATCCTTTCTAAATAAACTTTTCTTAAAGATCATTCCTAATATACCAAAGGGTGTATTGTATACTTGAGGATAGATGATGTTTATCCTAGGCTTTAAGCATCGTGTATAATCTATGTTAGGGCTATCCACCCCGTGGCAAATATAAAAAATTAAAAGACGGAGAAGAGAGAGATTCCATTTTGAACGGACAATTTATGTGGTAGACAGATACGATGACCGTTGACATTTGCCCTTTGCAAGCTGCAGCCTCTTCATTATAATTGATTTCTAAGGTGTTTTATCCGCGTGG